>JAUIRK010000738.1:0-79592 GCA_030549495.1 Nectonema munidae
AGAATTCCGGTTTTTCATTCACTAATCTTCCATGTCAATAAAGGAAGTTTAGAAAAATTTAACTCGCAGTGTGAGTATCTCTTTTTTGTATAAAATCTCATCTATTATCTTCAATGTATTTTTCATATTAATTATTTTTGTTAGAAATACAAAATTTCATTCTTAACTTTATTAATTAGACTTTGTGTTTATATGCGCTGTTGGTATTGCATTCAAGGAAGGAATAATCTTTGTAGACTGGATCGAGATGTCATAATTGGGGGGTCGAACCCATGAATACTGAATCCAGATCTTACGCTTTCACCTTATCTGCTGGAAACTTTTCTTTACCATGGATTAACTAGAAACGATGTATTTCGTGGCATTTAAATCTTAGAGTCTGATAAGTCGACAGAATTGGAGAGAGAATTTAAAGGGCTAGGGTGAGGCCATTTGACCAAATAAAAGATACTTTTTTAACTAGCATTTTGCTTGGTTAATTTTAGTTAGGAACTCTTTACAGTCATGTATAAGTCAATTAGCACATATACCTCAAAATAAATCTACTTATGAACGCTGCATATAACTTTCATCTATTGATCTTTTAGGTCCTGCGGATGACAGATATTCTTGATCAGCTTAAATTTCTCGATTTTACCGAGATTTTTGATTAACTCGTCATCTAGTTGTAAAGGATATATTGTTGATTTTCAAATCTCATTGATGACGCAAATTAGATTTCCTATTAAGACTTCAAAAAATTGTTTTATGAAACATGCAAGTATTTTATTGTACTTTAGTTAATATACACGCAATTTTCGTCAATCCAAAGAAGAACGTTTTAAAAACTATTGAAATAATGAAATTTTCCAATATTTAAAAGAACAATAATTTTGCTGTTGAAATTAACGCTGTCAATATAATACCATTAAAAAATTTTTTTTTATCTTTCCCTTGTTCCAATGCGAAAAGAGAAGAAAAACTTTAATAAAAAATTTATATGTGTGAAGTCTTTTTTAAAAAGAATTATTCAAATAAATTGCTCAATAATCTCGCATTTGATTGGCTAATATTCGATCATTTTGAATCACAAAACTCTTGTATTGCAGGTATAAGCGTGAGTTGCAAGGTATAACTAGTCGTGTTTAAATCTTTAGAAAAAAAGTACGACGGGTAAGAAGGAAGCATCTAACGTTTTTCTCTACAACTTGACGGATGGACATCTTTCCTTTAAGGGGATCGAGCTTGACCCTTTGCAACAGTTATCTCCTAACCTCTCTTCACTCGGTACGTACATTATTTGGACTCAAAAGTGACTTTACGTTTTACCTTCATATTCTTTGGCTTTGTGAGCTTTTACTCATAGTATACTTTATTTTAGGATCTACACTTTTATAATAATAAATTTTATTTAATTTTAGATTATAATTTTGCTTCTTCTAATGGGGCAAGAGAGAAATGATCGTAGGCCAATTTTCTTACAAAAAGTGGCATCCATCGAAATAACAAATATTTTTAAAAAACTGGTCTAACTTTTTTTAACGAAGGTATTCTAATGAATTTGAATTGAATTGAAGGCTTTCTAATGAATATGAAGAATGAACATTGAGGGAAGACTTTCTAAAAATAAATTTTAAAGTGAAGAGGTATATAGTATATATTATATGCAAGACTCTACTATTCTTATTTAACATTTTATTTTTCCTTCGTGAGAAAAGAACATTTTTTTTCCAAAACGCGGAAGAATTAATTTTCAAATTCCTTTGAAGATCAATTTATAAAACCATGCACTATATTGCTAGTAGTTTTGAGAGATGCCTACCCAAATCAAAGTCACGCGAACTATCTAAATTATAACTGTAGTTATCTATTTGCTCGATATAGCTTCCACGGTTCCTGGTCAAAACATTGGAATACAAAAAAGTTTGAAACCCAAAATTTTCGAAATAAAAGTATCAAATAACGAAAACGTCCTAAACCTGAACGTTTGGAAAGAAAGTTTCCATTAAAAAACTTAGACAAAAACGGAAAAAAGGACAGGATCTTATCTATTTTCAATTATGGCATCACTCAAAAATTTTAGATCAAACTTTTTCAATTTTTTTGAATTAAATAAGACTTCAAAACCTTGAAATCACAATTTCTGCCAAGATTTGCATAATTTATGCAAACTTGTCGCATTTTTTTGCTTTTTGACTTTTGTTTTCACTTCACGTTGTTTGGGCATATAATAATTTTACGTGCATAATGTATGTCACTTTAATTCAAATCTGTGATACGCTACCTAACCCTTCGTTACTACGACAATTCACCACTTGAAAAATATTTTTGTTTGGATCTAAATTTATTCATATGGAATGGAATTTTATAAATGCATTTGTAATTCTTTAAGTCAAATTTTTGTCATTTAAAACAAATCGCTCACTTTGCAATTGCTCACTAACTTTGCTCACAAATAAAATTTAGCTTAATGTTACATATTTAAAATGGAGTAGTTTACGGTCATGACAAATTTGATGTAATTAATTAAAAGGGAGCGGGGAACTAAAAGTTTAAAAAATACCTGATTTTTTTAAAATATCAGTAGTTGAATTACTGTTTAAAGTTGGATTTTAAAGATGTTTGTGAAACTTTGCTCTTTGTAACTTTAATATCGTTTCCTTAGGAAAATATTTCTTATCTTATTACGAGTTTGTCCAAATGTGCGATTGGTCCAACGATGATTGGCATAACGCCATTTGTTCTAATACGAATTGGTCTAAAATTGGTTTAACACTAGTTGAGTTTTAATTGATCAAGCGAGATGCCAAGACTTGTGTAGATTTGTAACATTTTTCATATCTTTGATCAATATTACTATTTGAGTTCTCCACTTTTTAACAAAAAAGAAAAAATACCCCACTTTACTGTCCTGTTAAAATGACCTTATAAAAATTTAATAAATTTTCATTTTCCCGGAATTTACTGAGAATTTACTGGAATAAATTTTTGTTTCCGGTTTCACAGGTATCAATTTTTTTTTTAATCTTGCTTCAAAAATCTGGGCAAGAACAAAATGTGAGATTGGAATAAAAGGTACATTTTCAATAAAAAATGTATTACGATTTCAAAGTATCCAAATAAATGAATATCCATCAAAAAGAACTTAAAATCGATCTTACAAGTTATTCTTAAAGTTGAAGTTATGGAAGAAATTCGGATAAATTGTTAAAAATTAGGGCGGTATCTTGTCTAAAACGAGAAAGAAACACTAATTAATATACCATGGAAAAATATGCAACCATAGAAAAGTTTGCTCATGTCCATTATGTGCTAGAATCGATTGAAGACGGTGCCTGCAAAAATTTAGAAGCGCATGAGAATGAATCAGAATTGGCACAGCCTCTTAAACCCTTTTAATTAATTAATTAAGTTGTTTTGTGACGTTCGCACCCATCCTTTCGGATATCGTGGCCCGCCCGGAATGCTGAGTCCAAGTCTAACTGGACTTTCCATCCCACTAAACACCAATCGGCCCTTGTTACAAAAGAATAGCTCTATTATATATAGTATTTTACAAGAATTTATGTGACAATATATAAATACAACTTAGAGAACGATACAATCCTAACGCGAACGCTCCCAATTTGGGAAACAAACTTATTGTCTAGTGATAGCTTGATTACTAACCACGTAGAATCGCGTCGCTAGAGACGCTAGATTAGGTTGGACTACCTAACCCTAAAAACCTTTGAATTCTTCAGAGGAAGAAAACCAGGGTAAAAAACCGGCACAACGGAATGTATCTTGTTCCTAAATAAAAGAATATGACCCTATACAATTTTTAATTTTATGCGCTTTTCCAAATCCTCTTCATTTCAGGCTGCAAGTTTTTGCTGCATGGAAATAAAATGACATGTCGACGTGGAATTGTTTTTCTTTCCCCCTCCAACGTCTTGCCTCTCGGCGGATTCCTAGAAGAATTGGATGAAAAGGAGTTGCAGCTTGAAGATCTCACTAGTAGATTGTTAGTTTTTTTCTTTATTTTTTATTTCTTCACCAAAGTAGGCCTTCATTTCATACTCTTTATTTCCCATAATCAATATCTTCACCCCTCCTAAACACTCCAAACATCATTCTTAATATGTTCTCTCTTCTCAAAACTACACTTTTAAATGATTTCACGTCTTTCTTTTCTATAATTAAAATCATATTCCTTTTTTCCCAATGTTATCGACTTCCCCATAAAATTTACTTTTGGAATAATTTAAGCTCCATTTTTTGGTAATTATGGTCTCTTTTAAACTCTTTATTTAATATTTCTAGTCTTTTCTTAGTTAAATCGTCACCATCACTTCTCAAAAATATTATTTATTAAACTTAATTAAGCTCAAATATTGAATTTTTTCGAAATTTAAATGCCATGACTTGTTTTTAGAAAATAATTTCACTAACAATTTTTATGATGCATTCATTAATGTATTAAAATATGTTCAATTTGAATTAAAACAGTTTAAATTTGATAAAAGAAAATTGTGACGACATTTTCCAAGAAATACTTGAGGCTGGACTAAAGGTAGATCCATGAAAACCCTTTTAATATATAGATGGATATAAATTTGAGGAATACAAAGCCAATAATTATATCGACGATCTTCAAAGCGAAATCCAATTTCATCGAGATGAAGTGTCTTCAATTAATGAAATGTAAAGTTGAATGAGATCAGCCATTTTGATATCTAAAGATAAGAATGTGATATCCAACAATTAATGGATGGAGGGATTAAAGTTCCAATGATAAAATTTGAAGATAGGAAGTATAAGAATAGAGGTATCATCGATTCATGCAGAGATTTAAAGTGATTTATTCATACTTCATTTTTATTTATTAAAGTTTGAATGTTTCCAACGAAATGTTAAAAAATGTTGTTGAGAGGTTATGAATAAAAGTTAAAGGAGGTGGATTTGTTCTCAAGAAGACTCATGTGGTGGAAAATAAATAATATTATTATTAATGTTTGAAGAATTTATTTGTATAAAAGTTTCAGCTTCCTACTTATTGCAAATCAATGCTTGAAGTAGGAAAGTGTAAGAAGTATATACTTTTTTGATTTATTAAACAGCTGAATATTTGTGTAATTCTGCTTCACTCAGTTGTGAAGTGTATGAATATGTTTGATAAGTCTATAGTGCTTATGTTTATAGCTTATAGCTATAAATGCCCCAGTGCTGCAAATGTCCTAGAACCGAGACAACATAATAGCCTGTATTCTGAATAAAAATGTTTATAGCAACTTTTACTAATTACATAGCCCTTAAATGCGCTAAATTGCTCCCAAAGAATAATTTACCTCGACTTTAGTTTATAGCTTTTTTTGCATTTTCTACTCCCAACAATCTTCCCTATTCTTTTCAGCTACTTACATAATTTTACATTTGCCTAACAGGAATATATTGCAAAGTAAAGATAATGAAAATAACTCCCTTCAAAATCATGGTAACATAGTAAGCAATAATGCCCATATGGAGAACCTTCAGTCAGCAAAAGAGTCGCTAAGAAAATCTCCTGAGCTTTTACCAAAAAGATTATGTATCGTAAATTTATCTCTTAAATTATATGGTATTTCTTAGTTTTATTAATTTTTTTATCATTTCGTCTACAATCTAAGTACAGTAAACCTTCTAAGATACTTTAATATGTCCTTACTGAAAAGGACATATTTTAGAAAACGTTTTAAAATCTCAAAAATATCTTTTTTAACAATTAATTAAATCATATTACATAGATTTTGTAATTTTTAGAACGCTCGATGTGCAGTAGAATTTCGTTGTGTTGAATTTTTCGGGAAAACAAGAAATACTTCGAAACAACTGAAATTTGTAAAGTTTGAAAACTCTAGTAGGTCTTTGAATTGCAAGTCTATCAGTCTTGTGTCCCAGGAGAAAAATTTCATTTACAATTTTCTATTCGATTCAAAGTGTCTAGAAAAAGTTTGAATATCTTTTCCAGAGTTGTATAGTCAGAGGGAAAATACATACTCCCAAAAACTTAAAAACACCCTCCTTTGATTCTCTACGATTTTCTAATTAATCTAATATGTCTGATAACTTAGAACTTCTCATACTGTAGGGAAAATTGTACATGCACTCGTAGAATATTCAGTAGAGGTGTGGCAGAAAGGAGATGATCATACGTTTCCTTGAAAATGCAAATGGAGGGGGGGGGGGATACAAGGAATTTTTATAGCATACTATTTGAGACATTTGTTGAGGAGTAAGTATGTCAAACATTTTACATCTTCAATGAATTTAGGTAGAGACAAGTTCGTGGATGAAAGAGTGAATCCAAGTTCTTTGATGAGAGAATATCTAAAAAAAGAACTTTGTTTAATGTTCTCTTTTCCCGTATCCAGAAGAAAGGAACTTTCTTGGCTGGATGCCATTCCTGGCTACCGGCATTAGATTAAAAAACATGAAATTCTATTTCGGGTACTTCTGGAATCGAACCAGAAACCTTTGGAATGAAATCTCTGTAGTCTAACCGCAACGCCATCAGCGTCCTTATTTTATGAGAACATCAATTAAATTAATGAATTTTGGTTACAAAATGTAAGAGTCGAAGTTTTTTACCTAAGTTAAAAATGTTCAAAAAATTACAAAAATTGAATATATTTTTTAGTTAGTTTGTGAACTCTTTCGTATATAAAAGTTATTAGAAAAATGCTATTAGAAAACGTTCGCTTTATTAACTTTTAACTACCTTATTTATTACAATGCATTATATCGCCATATACACTTATTATCTTTCTCCAAATTAAAAAAATGGAAATCTGCATATTCGTTGTCAAACGTTACAACTGTATTGCTGAACCAGCAATAAGCCGAAAATTTGAATTAAATAAACAACTTTATTGAATATAGAGAAATAGAGGCGTCTTCGATCTTCACGCGATTCTTTGGCTTATTGGATAGCCTTTATGGATTAACTGATTGATAGCTTTGGAAGTTGGTGAAGATTTCGGAAAGGTCTCTTGGTTGTGTGTGTGTGTGTGTGTGTGTGTGTGTGTGTGTGTGTGTGTGTGTGTGTGTGTGTGTGTGTGTGTGTGTGTGTGTGTGTGTGTGTGTGTGTGTGTGTGTGTGTGTGTGTGTGTGTGTGTGTGTGTGTGTGTGTGTGTGTGTGTGTGTGTGTGTGTGTGTGTGTGTGTGTGTGTGTGTGTGTGTGTGTGTGTGTGTGTGTGTGTGTGTGTGTGTGTGTGTGTGTGTGTGTGTGTGTGTGTGTGTGTGTGTGTGTGTGTGTGTGTGTGTGTGTGTGTGTGTGTGTGTGTGTGTGTGTGTGTGTGTGTGTGTGTGTGTGTGTGTGTGTGTGTGTGTGTGTGTGTTGCAATTATAGAAAAGTAAAAACGGAAAGTAATGTGAAGCAGGTTAAATGTTTTGTGAGGCTACAATTCTATGAAAGTTGATGTGAAGTTGGAATGATGCAAAATCATGTGAGGTCGGAATTAGTGTTGACAAAGTGCGATGCATTTAACATTCAACATTATTTAAATGTTACAACAACCAAATATTGGGTTAAAACAGCGTTGTTTGAAATATTCTACCGCCTAAATATTATATGGAATCAAAAGTAACTTTGAAAAAATCGTTACATGTAAGTCTGTAATCAATATCTGTGCTGGTCTAAATTCTAATTAAAAAATGCAAAAAAGTGAGAATTATTTCAGGGTGAAAGGCAGAAGGCGTTAAAATTCCTTTTTATTTTACTTATCACGTTTTTTTCTCCTACTGGATCTTCAATTTTGCAAACCATTCTTAAAATTAGCATAAACCATCTTAAAACGAAGAATTTTAAGTTTTTATGTTATAAAAAATAATTTTATTTCCATTACTTATGTCAAGAATGGAAAGAAGTTGTTCTTAAGGATATGAAAAAAAGAAATTTAAAAATAGGACATGAACAAAATAGGGAATCATGAAAATGTAAAATTAGGAAGTCCTTTTATATCTGTTTTCATAGTTGCAACACCGGCTAATTTGCTGGGAAAGTAGCCCTAAAACCAATTTATTATTATTATTACTTATGTAAAAACTGCAGAAAACCGATTTTATTAGTTCTAGATTTCCTCAGTATCAAAGATCTCAAATAGAAGAATTGCGTAACTTTAAAGATAGCAAGTGAGCAATACGCCATCGCGTGTCAATCAAAGAAATGTCAAGAAAAATAATATCAAGCAATGATGGTTTATATTGCTAAATAAATGGTATCGGGACATTTGGCCCAATGGACCATTTGGCATGTAACTTCAAGTAATTAGAAGTATTCATCACATAATTAGTGTATTTTAGATTTCTAATCAGTCATATGATATCATAAAACATGTGACGAAGAGACTTTTAAACTTAAAAGTTAAGTTTAAACTTTTTAACTTTTTTTTAACTTACTGGAAGTAAATCAACGTCTACAAAAATTGCAAATTGAATGTAAATTTTTGGTGAAATGTCCATTTGGCTAGATGTCCCTAGTCAAATGTCCGTTCGCCCAATTGTCAATCGGCCAATTTTTCGGTCATGAAATAGATGCATTTTCCAAAATTGCTACAAAAAAATAAAAAGTAAGTAGGATAAATTCTGCCCAAAAGTTTTTTTAATCCAAATTTGACTGAACTTTACATTTTATATTCACAAATATTTACTTTACAAAAACTATATATAATTTTATCCAAAAAAGACACAAAATATCTTCAAAAAATCTTCACCATGTCGAAAATTGAGACTGTGCCGAAGAGAATATTTATATATAAGATTGTAAAACCTTACTTTGACTTCTCCTTCCAGATTTTGCATGATATTAAATTTATTGTTTTATTCCAGAAAGAGTTTTCTGATGATGATAATAATACTTGCACTAACAAGGAAGGAGAAGACGATGATTTTAGTCTCTACCTCAATGACCTGCTCCCACAAAATGAAGAAGTTTTGGAAAAAAGTAAAAAAAATTTAATATATATTTTATTTAACTAAATAATATAATAGTATTTATATTTTTATTTAACTAAAAATAAATCATCTCAAGTAATACTCTAATTTATAAAATATATTTGAAAAATTGAAACTCTTTAATTGCAATTAATTCAAAATTAAGTGCATTAGAATAAAGTTCTTTGTTTCTACTAAATTGCTAGAGCCAACAAAATAAAAATTTCAATTTTTGAAAATATACTTTATTAATTAGAGATCATTTTGATAAGATTGTAAATCAATATTTGAGGTGAATTATTTTTGAACAATATTTATGTGATAACGTTTCACTACTTTAAAACTTTGAAATGTAGAAAATGAAATAATTATATTACAAATTAGTTTAATATATTTTTTGTTAAACCTGATGAAGTTCAACACTCTACTGCTTCACTTTAATGCTTTTGTGACCAGTGTATCATATATGATACATAAACAATTTTACCTTCGTCTTCTTTTTCAAATAGTTTTGTATGTGAATCTTCTGCTTTTTAATAAATATCGTCTTGTTTTTCTGGTAATGAAAGCATATTAAGGAATTGGTTGAGCACTTCTTGACTATTATGCAAATTGAGGAAAAATTTGAATAGTCAAAATCAGCGATAGAGTGGGCCTATAGTAATCAGGTGTTGCTTTTAAAAGTAATTTTTCCCTTTGCAGAAGGGTATTTTCCCTTTTCCAACGCAGTTGCGTTCACGTATTTGAGTGTGGAGGCTTTGAAGGCGCAGACTGGAGAGTTCTGCATCAAAGGAGTAATTAGCACGCTTTCCGAACAAAAGCTGAGCAAAAGTTTGCACACAGGCTGGAAGCTCTGTGCCTTCGTAACGGATGGCACCGATTCGATTAAAGTGACTTTGTCCAATCACCTTCTTGAACGTCTCATTGGCCACTCAGTCAAGGATTTCATGGCACTCTCCTCTAAAAGAAGCCCTGCATCGCGTGAAATAAGTGGCCTTGATAAACAAAAGGTATTTTATTTTGTTATCATCATATACACATTTGAAAACACTTCCTAAATTACACGCCAAGACCACATCACGTTCATCGAGTAATTAAATTTTTGGTAATTGAATTTTCTTCTTCCCAAATACTTTTTTAAATAAAAAAATTTTCTTAACGATTTGAAAGAGTAAGTAAATAAATATCATGAAAGCTAACCGTTCGCGGCTAGTTGGCTGATGCTCACACACTACTACTAGACAGCAGTTCAAACCTCATGGCGGGAACTTCAAAAATTTTCAAAGTGGATTTGAACACACCAAGTGGGACCGGTCGTTCACAGAGTGCACGGTTAGTGATGATGCTAAATTTGAATAAATTTTAAAAATATTTCAAATAAAATACAGTTAAAAAAATTAAAAATCAGACTTTGACAATTTTTAACATAGTTTTTAAATATTGTATTTTTTAGCAGCCTCTTTTAAAATAAGTGTATTCATTGTGTAAAATTAAAGATTTTACAAAATGAAGTAAAGCTTAAATTTTAAGGAATAAAAGATAATTAAAAAAATGGCAAAAAAACCAATTTCTTGCTTTAGTAAAAATATGAACTCTAATTAAAAAATTAAAATGATGATGATTTCAAAAATAAAATTTTATTTTTAAGCCCTCTCTCTCTAAATATTTTCAATTTGCAAGTTTTTCTATTTTTTAATTCGTTGTGAAATTAAATAAATGGAACTAGATTATGCTTTTTCGTTAATAATAAAATTGTTAAGCGAAGTAATTATACGCATTGTCGGTTTTATTGCTATGCGGTCCATCCCTAACACTTAATAGAAAAGTGGTGCTTATTTTTGCGTATCGGATATTATGTGATTGACATAAACACTTTTGTGGACGTTTTATTATCGCCTTGGGCACGAAAATTTGCCAAATGATAGTTTTTGAGCGTGTATAAAGATTGAAACAAAGTTATTTACCCTCTAAATTCAAACCTTTATATAAAGAAACATATGTTTTGTCTATTTTTTACAAATATTTTTGCAAATGTAATCAATAGTGGTTAGGCGACGAGTGTAGATAATTGATATAGAGTAGTAATTGATCTACTTCTTGATATATATATGATGAAGTGATGAAAACATGCGTGATGAGCATTTAATGCACCAATCCTATCCTGCACAAAGTTTTGATTGATATAATAAGGCGAGGATGATAGTATGTAGCAGCTTTTCAGTCTTAAATTGATCAAACGAGCTAAAACTACATAGTTCTTATAATAGTTCTCTCTCTCTCCTTCTCCCTAAATGAGGAGATCCTTATAATCAGGAACAATCTAGCTTGACAGTTGTGCCCGCAAGCACGCGAAATCACTTACCAAGGCGACTACATCAATTGATTCTGCACTCGGTTGACTCTTTAAGGACCAGTGTCCCAAGAAATGAAAATCGTTTGCTTCAAATATATAACATTCCATTGAAAAAGGAAGAAGAGGATTAGTCCTTAAAATTTTGGTCTTGACAGAGTAAAATATACTTGTTCACTTTCTCCATATTTGCCATGCATTATTCCGTGAATGCTACTGTGGTCGGCGTTTGTGTCCTACGCCACGGACTCTGCTTAGATTGGGTGTACGGCATTCGCGCAATTAATACTTGTTGAAAAGGATGCTTGCCAAGCGATAGAAACTTTTTTGTGTATTTTGAAATGAGGTATTTAGTAAAATGGTCAGTTGGTTGGTCATAGGCAAGTGGTTAGCATTTGTGCTAGTGCAGGTAATTAACCGTGCTTTCGTTAACTTGTTAATCCATTGCCCAATACCTTTTAACTGATCGATTAGCGGGTTAATTTCAGAAAAATTTTAAGTCCATAGATATGAACAACATAAGATGCACAAATTGTTTTCTTCTAGAAAACGGAAATAAATCAACCGCGATTTTTAGAACATCATTTTATACAATTACCAGAATATGAAAATAAGATGATACAAAGCCGTTTTAAAAAAAGATGATATACTTACACAAGACATTCAATTAAAATAGTTTAAAAGTATTTATATATCAATTTATTTGATTTGCTAGAGGTTTTGTGAGTTGAATTACGTTTCGGCTAAGGTGAATTAGTCAGCCTTATTCACCCGCTAATAATCCGTTAACTCATTTTTAAATTTTTTTCAATAAAACAAGCATTATGTTTTTTACTTTGAAATGTTTCAAAAAATAAATTTGTGAACAATTTGTTTTTTCAATTTTTTAAAATAAAAGTAAATTTACAAAGAGATATTTGTATACTACCCTTAAAATAAATAAAGACTTAATTTTAAACTAGTTTTTTTTATTTAAAAAAAGGAGTATACTACTTTTATTCTCAGCCAGTTAGTTAATTTTAGAATGTTAATTTAGTGGATAGATTTTATATAGAGCGTAGCTAGTTCTATAAATTCAATCATTACAGAACATTTTATAGTCTCCTGGAATTTTTATCGCCCTGGAAGTGTCCTCTTTTTTAGTACATCCCTTGCTACGGAGCACATCATTTTGATTGTTGGCGAATTGAGTTACCCTTATCTATTGTATGTAAGATAAGCTAATGCTTGTAAAAAATATTTAATTTTCTTTGCAATTCGCGACTTTATTGAAATCAATGACAAAAGGACACCACTATTTACTTGAACTTTTCGTTAGTATATAAATGTCATCTTTTATAAAAATTTCTATTTAATAAATTAATAAAAAAAGAAAATATTGACTTTCTATTTTATTATTGATTTCAATTCCTGCTTGTTTACTGTTCTACCCACGTATGTAGATACGTCTAGTAAACCCTTAAGTGCTAGAATATAGGAAGCAATGTGTTCCGCGAGAAATATTCAACATAGTGAAGGTTTCTTAGTCTTCAATGAAAAATCATCTAATTCAGCAATAATCTTTGGTTCTTTTCTAGTTGCAAAAAATTATAAGTTTCCTAGGAACTTTTTATTTGTGAAATATATTTACATCTTTTGTGTTAACTCTTTTTAGGTCTTTCAAAATCTGCAAAGAAATTTAATCAATTTATATGGTTTCTTTCACATACTTATCAACGTAGCTTCTTCCGAAGATTCAAGTCTTTACACTTTGCAAGATGTGCATCCGATAACGAGCTCCTTTTTTGAATTTCTTAAGGAAAAAAATTAAATAAAAAGCAAATTTATTAAATTTTATATTCCTTACATTTTTGCGCCCTCAAAAGTATTGTGAAACTTTTGTTCTATGCCACAAAAATATTTGATGGAGGATCTTAAATTTTAACTTGCTAATTAACTTACTCATCATATACTTATTAATTTTATTATTATCTGTCTAACTCGCTAACTAAATTCACCATATGAGTAGCTAATTAACAAATCTAACTATCTATTTAAATACATTACTAACGAACTAACCATTTATATTTCTTGTACGTTAAATGCTGTTTTTTAAATGTCTAATTGAAAGCCTGGTGGTTGGACATTTGACCGACATGCAGTTGGCCTAACGGACTACTATTCAGCGACAGACATTTAGCCAAACGGAATCGAGAAATCCTTTTTATTTTAAGCACAGATCATGTTCGATCCTTAATTTCTGTAGCCAATCTGACCGGTAGTTGTCATAATCTGGTTCTACCTTTAGACCGTGTTTCGTTCAGTTGTCTGGATATTTTGGCGACCGAAGTGTGTACAAGTCTAGGCAAGTTGATAGGCGAACTGGAACGACTTTAAAATGCGTGTGGAGTGAATTGGGAATGTAGAGAAAATCCCGCTATTTTAGGTTTTAGAAAAAAAAATACGCACAAAAATTTTTTTTCATAAAATTGGGATTTGTCCGGGCAAATGTGGACGTCTAGTGACTCTAAAATAGGGTGGCATAGAGCGCTTGGTTGTGAGCAGCTGTTGCACGTGTATGATCTAAAGAATTGCTACAACATACTGTCTTCTGAATAAAGATGTTTATAGCAATTTTTACTAGTTACATAACCCTTAAATGCGCTAAATTGCTCCCAGAGGATAATTTACCCCGACTTTAGATATAGGCTTCAAATATTGTGAATTTAAATAAATGCTTTATCTTGAAGTATTATTTTTTAAATTTCATACTCTATGCAAATTGCTAAATTGAGAATTTGTTAATCCAACAAAAATCAGTGAAACGAACAGTATCGGATAAACGAAGTCTGTCAGTATCGTCCTTTTTGACGCGTAAGAGAGTGATGCATCTAATCTCTAACAATTTTTATATTTTGAATGCATCGGAATTTCACATTTTTCTGATTTTAATCAAAAATAAATCTTGCTTAAATTAAAAAAGTTTGAAGTTTCATTTTTATGTAACTATAAAAAAATTAATACATTGAGCGAAAATTGTAACAGATTAAATCATTTAAAAAATGGGAGCCAAGATATTGCCGCGCTATATTCGATCCCGCGGTTTAATTGACCGTGTTATAAAGGATTTATACTGTATATCCAATTTTGAGTTTTATTACCAAGCTTCTGAGGAAAGAAAGTGTATGGCGTAGAATGTTTCCATCCAAATCTGAGTTTCCAAACCTTTTTCTGTCGATTACCCCTAAAATTATTTAGGGCAATCAGCCCTTTATGTTCATGAGTAAAACAAAAACAAGCAAGTAAAATAAATCAAGCATATTTACAAGAGATCATTATTCTTCGAGAGAATTTGTTATTTTCACTATACACTGAATATCATGGAAAAATTGTAGATAAAGTAATTTTAGGTAATAGGAAAATTTCCATTCAGAAAATTGCCATTGACAAATTAGGATTGATATTCAAGAATATAATGTTTAATCGGATGAAGAAAATATAGACTCTTTTTACAATTCCAAGAATATAGCAAAATAGTTAGACAACTAAAATTTTGATTCTTAGGTAATCTAATCTAAAATACTTACATTTTTTATTTAAAAAATAAATAAAATGTTGATTTTTAGATAATTTAATTTAAAATAACAATCTATATAATTCAGAGAATAAACTAACATTTCTCCAATCTATTGCTTATAATTCCTTTCAGTTTAAGCAAAGTTCTTAGAGTTATTAAATATTTTATTTTTGGACTATGTAATTTTTTCGTTATATTATAAAGATACATATTATGTCTTTCTTTATTTTAATCGATATAACTATTTTGCTATGTTTTAGTAATTGTAAAAAGAATCTTTATTTTCATTAAGTTAAACATTATATCCCGGATATCAATCCTTGAATTTGTCAATGTCAATATCCATCACTGGCAATTTTGTGAATGGACATTTTCTTCTGGGGTAATTTTCCGCCTGGCAATTATCCAACGAGAATCAAATATCAGAACAATGTTTGATTTTTATATATTCTTTATCAATTTCACGTTGTAAAAATTATAAAACTTTTTCCACTACAATGTCTTGCTATGTGGAAAATATTTAAAAAAATAAAGAAAAGTTGTATAAGGAACAAGACTTTTCACTATACTTTATAACGCAAAAAGCGAAAATATTTATATTTTCGAAAATTAAACTTTTGAATGTTCATTCTTTTAATTGCCTAAAAGTAAGCCTTTTTTATTTTACAAACGTATTTTTTTTCTCATTCATTATTAAACTTTAGTGCATGTGTGTGATGTCTGAATTTAGCACAAGTGTTCTTGAGCTTCGGAGCCGCACAATTTTTCTATTAGGAGCCGGAGTCATAAATAACAAAAAGGGGCTCCCCTTGTCTGGCTCCAAGCCATACAAGTTACATACATATTATGGATGTATTTAGTATTTACACCAGGGTGGTGAAAGAGAGCGGTGCTGGAGCCGGAGTCATGGGAAAAAATATTTGCTCCGAAGCCGGAGCGAAACACTTTTGAGGCGCCCCCTAAGCCCTGTGTCTATAAAATTGTTTAAAAACACTTTCGAAAACTAAAAGCTATTAAAAATAAGAAGAAAAGTTTTATTAATCGATTTATACATAAATTTTTTTATGTAATTAAAAAAACTAGAAATAATAAAAAGTGGGTAAATATTGCATAATATAAAATAGTTAACCTTTCGAAAAAATGAGTTATAAAGTATAAAAGTTATGATTTATAGTAAAAATATACTTGTCTATGCTTTCATCCAAATGAATTTATACTGAAGCGAAATAAAGAGATGACGATGTAAGTTTTATTAAAAAGGTTTTATAAGAAAGGGAGAGGAAAAGTTAGAAGCATTTTGATTGTGGATTATAGAGAAAAGTATGGATGCTTTTATTCCCATTCTGTTGTTCCAGGGGGTTTGGTTGTTAGGTCGTAGCATATGCGGGATATGCCATTGATGAGTGAAAGTTTAGAAAGACAATCTTTCAGGACTTGAGCAGGATAGTGTATGTCGGGGATTGCAGGCTTGCCAGTCATGAAATCAGAAGAGATGAAAGGACGCAAAACCACTGATCTTTGAAAAGCAAATTGCGTATCGAAGTGGATTGGAATGAGTATTACAGGAAATTGAGAGATTTTGGAGGAACAGGATGAAAATGCTTCATTGACAACGTTGTCCACACCCCGCAATAAATCAATCACGGGAGGAGAGAGAAGAGTAGATGTGACTGAGAGGCATACGGGCGGGGCACCGAATAGAAAGCAAACGCGGGAGATAGTGGGGATTATTGAGGGAATAATCGTGGACAAGGAGAGCAAACGATTCCATGGGGGCTCTTCGCACGAAGAGGAAAGCACGGAAACGAGGGAGTACGAACGAGCGTCACCACGCACTCCGACGGAACGAATGGGAAGTAGGTGGCACGAGATATCACAGGCTTCTGTGGCAGAGCACAGCGCAGTGCGCACATCTTCAGGGATAGAGCGAAATCGAAGAGGCATCGAGTCTGACTTCTATCAAAAGGAGAAAGATTTAGATCAAAAGCCTGGTATTCTCTACTAATCCCCTCTAAAATCTTTCGGCTACTAATCGGCTGCTTTTTCCGCGGGGTTTTATATACAGTGGAATCGCGTTATTATGAAATGACTTAGAGCGAACAATACGAACAAGATTTGCGTAATGTAAATGTTTCTTTACTTTTAATCAAACATATTTTAGAAGTTAATATTTTTTTAAATTTTAAATGTTTCAGATTAAGAATCGGAATCATACAAAACTTTGGTATCATCCCATCAGTAATTATAATCTAACACCACTTAACCTTACGCATTGCATAAAAGAATATGTAACGCCCTTCAGTTTGCGTAGCGTAAGAATAATAAGCTGTTTTGCTTTCAAAACATACGTAAAGCAGTAGAAACACTATCGCAATATGCTTCCAGGTAAAACTCAGCTATCCTGAATCTCGCTTTGTACGAATATAATTCCAGTTCCGGCCAAGTTCGCTCAATATAAGATTATACTATAATTATCGTCTTGTTTTGATTGTGTGCACATTTTTCCCACATTCTCTAACACGATTTTTAAAGGAGACGCTTTTCAGTTCTTGGAGCACACAAATAGTGAGCGCTTCAATTTTGAAAAAGTTAACACGCTTATCAGAAATGAGCCTAAATGCGAGAAGGAATCTGGTGAAGTAATTCAACGACAACTCTTCCCACATTTTCTTTTTATGGGTTGAAACAATACATTCAACAACCTGAGCCCCTGGCTCAGGACATAGAAAATCTTGATATATAAATATCTTATGTAGTCACTATATAAGACTTTTTGGAACCATTAAAACTTTATAATGTTAAAACAAAAAGCTTTTTAAAATTGACAATCGAATAATAATAAACAAGTAGATAAACGTAGAAATTTGAAAGACTATAAAATAGCAAAATGAAAATTTGCTGATGGTTCAGTCGAACAATTTATAAAAGACTTTGCGTTAATTACTTGATATTGATGAAATTTTGAAATGACTTTCAAGAGATACAGCGTTTCTTCGGAGTTCTCGTCAACAAAAGGTTCACTAGCACACAACACGCGAATTGCAAGTCCTGGCCCTAAATAAGGAAATTTAAATCATGTTCAATTCTCGCGTTTTGATTCACCTGGAAAAGGATGTTTCTGTACGATGCTTTCGGGCAACTTCAAAATCCTTCCCAAAACGCGAACTTCATCTTTGTGGAAATCCTTGAGAGGTTCGATAACGCGGCCCTTAATACAATTTATGATTTAGATTTCCATACATGTTATTTGCCAAAATTGTAAACATATGTTAGTTTCTAATAATTTTCTTAAAAAGTCTAAAGATTAATCTTATCAATTACTTTTGTATCCATAAATACTATATATATATACATATACACACTCATAATATATCGTGGTGTACTGGAATTGTTGTCCATATGTTAAATGATATAAAGTGCTTGCTTTACAAAAGCCCCCGTTCCCTCCGCTTTCTGCTCGACTTGAGTTGAAATATTCTTTTTTTAAATGACGTGGCCTTTTATTCTACTATATTCCTCGTTTGTATTCTAAAATAAATTGGATTTAATTGTGTATTTACATAATATCGAAAAAACAGTTTTTATAAGTTATTTTCCTCTTCTATTTGTTAATTATAATTTTATTGTATAAATTGATTTTCTTTTTTACCCGTTGACCCTTTCATAAAACAATTGTCTTCACATCCACCCCCACCCCACATAGAAATGTTTCATAAAAGCATTAATCAATGTCCAACAATTAAGAGAAATAAATACAAACCAAAAATGTTTCATATATCCTACCTATACTAGATTTATTACTACTATAAAGTAAAAAAAGCATGGCACAATTTGGCCATGGAAAAAGAAAGTTTTTTAAAAAAATTGTGTTAAAAAAATTTATTTACTGTAATATGCTATCACTCATCCATTTCAAAGGTTCGATAAAAAATAACGCATCAATGTGGAAATCGTATTCGTATCTAATTTTGGAACGAATTTTTTATACAAAAAAACTTCCGAAACATAGCGTACCGTATGCCACCATTGTTCAAAGATCGAGTCGTTTCAAAAGTGTGCTTGCTTTTCATACAAACTAAATAAATTGTCCAGTTTCTCGAGTTTATTTATTCTCAAAGAATTTAAGGTCGTGAGCAATACAAAGAGAAAGAATCAAGTTTTCATAAAATGCTCCGATATTGATCTCTCTGAGCACAAGCAAAACATAATGTTACAGTTCTTTCACATTTTCTATTTTCAAATGATAGGGGAACTATTATAAGGCTACTTTACACACAATTATTATTATTATTATCTTTTTTAATATCTGTTCATTCAATCACTCATCAATACTGCTATTAACTCAACTATGAGATAAGAAAATTTGGGCTTAGCTCAGTTGATCAGTTTTGTTGGCTTTCAATTTCTCATTATTTTCATCCATCTTTGAGGATTTCAAAAGAGTAATTTGTAGGATATCGCATAGCTATGGGGTGATAATTTTACAGAGTCCAATAAAACCCAACCTAAAAAACCAGAGTTTTTAAAATTTTATAAACATTTCATAAGTTTTTTTCTTTTCTTAAATGATTAGAAAAATGTGTCTTTTTTGATAACAACTTTGGAACGGCATAGTTTTCTAATTAAGCATATTGCAGATCTTGAAAGATGATTTTCAATATTTTTGCATATTTGAAGCATGTCGAGACATCGACTTTCAACAGAAAAAACAAAAAATTTCATTTTCTGTACTCTAATTGAATTTCTTTTGTGCTTTCCGTTCATTGAATGCTCTATTTTAATCTTATACAATATTTAAATTATTCATTTTTTCAACTACACCAATATTTTACCTTTTTTGTTATAAGTATTTTCTATTTTTTCCGTTTTTATGTCATTATTAATCCATTTACGGCCAATGTTCCTATTTTGGAACATAAGTAATTTCATCTTCGTCTGCTTTTTTCAATAACTTTGAATATAAATCGTCTGCGTTTTTTTAGATATCGTCTGCTTTGCTTGGTCTTAAACGGGTTAATAAATGAATATAATAAAATGTGCAATATACACACCGTATTCAAATATTAGCTTAGAAACTTATATAATAGATAGAAAAAGGCTATCCGGGTTTTCCCCAACATTGCACAGGCCCTAGAGTACAGATGATTTTTCTTATAATTTGCTTCTGGTTTATTAACTGTTTTCAACGCATCTAAACGTTGATCATAAAAACGCCAAAATTTCACTTCAAAATTGTAACTTGCCAAAATAAAGATTAATAAAAAATTATAAGTAGAAAAACGATAAATATATTTAGAAGAAATTCAATCCATTTAATTTTTTGAAAAAATACATTTCGTTTGCAAGAGACAATTTTCAACTAGAACACATACATTACAAATTATAATAAATATATACAGATTAAGTTTACTTACTCAAGTACATATACGTTTACAGGCATATTTTAAAGATGGATTCCTGAACACTTGCTGTTGTATGCATGCATACGCACATTCTATTTAAATATGGAGAATGATGTATTTTAGGAAATGTGGTGAAACAACTTTGTTACATGCAGATTATTTGCTTTGATTAAAATTTGAGTGAACCAAAGCGTGTCTCTGAGAACGTTCTTCATATGTTTTGTGATAGCACTATCTTTACTACATTTTCTTGTGCAAATGAAGGAAGACTATGTCTCACTTAGATAGCCTTTGTATTAGATATAAAGCATAAGAAATTAACCATGAGTCGCAACTCTCTAACCATATTAGAATCGTTGTGATGGGTTTTGATCGTTGAGGCGCTTTTGCTAGCGATGATGGACGCGCTTTCTATCAGGTCTGGGCGAAGGGTTCCTGAAATAGAAATATGTCCATATCAACTTAAAAAAGAGAGAAAAAAGTTTAAAAAGCACCTTGTCCTAGAATAACATTATCAGGATTCAGGTTTAGACTCAGAATAACTCTGTTTGCAATGCGCACAAATGTGTCGCCAATGATTTTCCTCTTTTCTTCAGGATCTTTAACGCGACACAACGGCAGGCCCAAAACAGGAACATGCTTGTTCTGTAAATTCATATGACTAGGAGATGAGATTGTGGCGGTTGAGAAGTAGATACTGGCATCAACGTCTGTTTCCATTGAAATGAAAAAGTTGAATAAAAAAACCTCATTTTAGTAATTGTGCATAACAAGCCCTTTTCTCATTACTTCGCCGAAGTGAAAAAAGAGTTTGCTTAAATTATTAAATAATGCAAAAGGATGTTATTGTTTACCGATTGATGACTAGAATGAGAATAGTCAGACGATATCTAATGCAAAACAGAAGATTCGAGCAAAAATAATCACAAAGACGGAAGAATTTCACTTGAATAGTTTTTCACTACTTGATCGCTACTTTCGCTACCATTAAATTGAAATACTCTCTCTTTTGCATATTAAAAAAGATGTAAGTAAGAATGTCTCAAGCTCAGATTATTGAAATAGTAGATTTTAATATTTGAAAGGAAATTTCGTTTAAAATAGTTATAAAAAAACGAATACCGACAGAAAATCTGATTGGACTTTATTTCATAAAGGGAGTTGAAATTAGGGAGCCTGCACAATTTAATCGGTATGACATTTTTATAATTTAAAATTGGAAACTGAAATTAATTATCTCCGGCCGAGTTTTAGTTAGGGCAATGACAAAATATATCGTTTTAGAATTTAACAATTTTTAGCGAAATATTTTTGAGATTTCTACATTAAAATTTTATATGCCCAAATCATGACTTTTTATTAGCATGCTATATCTTAGAATTGGAAAAGAGGTACACCTGAAGCAAAAACTTTTTTGCTCTGTTAAAAAGATTTGAAAAAATACAGTAAAATTATTACTTTATTTTCAGAATGAAATAAGTACTTTTAACCAGTCGACGAGAGCTAATGAAAAGTAGAAGATTTGTATTAAAAAGCATAATGGCATATCATTTTATTTTGTAAAGTTGATAATATTCAACGGGGTCGTTACCCGGTTAAAACAAAAAGTAGGACCACAAGCGTCTACATGCCCCTTCTCAAATAATCTGAGGGATAAATGTCCCAAAAAGTATAAGTCATTGTGTAATTAGGAGAGAATGATAGAAGTGAAAACTTACAGATAACATCTATGCCAAGAACTTTGAGTGAATCAACCACTTTGCTTGATTCATTATGGCGCAAGAAGCCATTATTGATGTGAAGCGTAAGGATTTGACTCGGTTTGAGTGCACGAGAAAGCAAAGCAGCACACACTGTCGAATCCACGCCCCCACTCAACATCATCTACGTTTGAACATTTTGCATATAGAATGAATGAAGCATTAAAGCACGCATTTACCTCAGATAACGTAATTCAGAATATGCCACCGTATTTGTTTTATACGATTAATTCACAAATGATGCATGACAAAGAAGATATAATTACACGTGGCCTGATCACTGATTTTATCGTAAATAAAAAAATCGGGCGATCGTAAAAATGATTTAATACACGCAAGGTTAATGAAAAAAGCGCCGTAAAATTAAAAAATAATGTCATTAGGCTATTGGCCGGCCCATTTTGAAAATAAAATGTGAAACTAAAGAGTGCATTCTTGGTTGCGCAACTTTGCATGAGAACGAAAATCGCCACATTTTCCATAGTTCAGATTGAAGTATTATCTTTTAGTCACATTTCGATAAGGTTTGTTTGTTGGTGCTGTTTCTAGCATCCAAAGGATGTTCTAGGCGTGGATAGTTGGTTGGCGATCGCTCCATTAAACTTGGTAGCCACACTGTCCCCTTACCTTCTTGCCAGCAAACTACGACTGAATTGGTCCCATAGATCCAAATTGGAAGAGGTATTTAGTGTTGTGAGGGTGCATGTGGCATAACGCGATCTTGAAGGGATATGGCGGTTAGGAGGATTTTGTGCCTGTATTCGTGAAGTGAGGATTTATTAGTGTGATTTGTACAATGCGTGACGAGTTTGTTTGGGTGTAATACTGCCCCTACATTATACAACCAAACTACAAGAACACGCTCAGAACTTTTACGAACTTCAACAAAGTCGAATGGCTCTCATTCCATGCATACGTCGAACATAAAATGACATTGAATTATTCAAATCCACGAAACAACATACACTAACTAAACAAATTTCTGACTGACTGAATATATTGTACCGGTCGACAACTTCAGCATAGGCAACATTTACACACACACACACAAAGTACAACTCCTACTTTTAATCAAATTCAAACACTTATCAAAAAGCCGGATACGTTAAGATGCCAACACCATTGAAATCCACAAATAACACACCTCAACAAGCAAATCACAAACCTCATTTCACACATCAACCAATTCCTCTAGTTACTGGAACACTAAACGACTTTTATAAAACAAAAAATCTCAAAATGCACCATTATTTAAGATCCTAGCCTTAAAGAAAGGCATCCATAAACAAATTATCTTAAGAAACTCGGTCGAAGTCCTTTGTTTGATGCTTCGAATATTGCAACTTTTTCAAGGTTATGTTTAATATTTGTATATAACGAGCAAAAAAGAAAATGGTCAAAAAATATACGCAACAAAACCAAATGAAAATCTCTCTCTCTTTTGGTTGCTATCATTACAATCATAATTTGTAGATAGAAATTTCCATTTTTAACACAATTTGCTACGTCAGAAAAAATGGAGTGATAAACATGAGCACAAGACAACGAAATTTAAAAATGAAAATGCTTGAACACTAAAATAAGATATACAGTAAACTCTGTCTAAACCGGACTCTGAATATACCGGATTTTTGTCTAAACCGAATTATTTCCAAGGTCCCAAAACACTTCTATGCTTTCCAATGTATTTTAATTCTGTGTAAACTGGACATCCTCTGTCTATACCGAACACAAAAAATGCTATAAGGCTAAGGAAAAGAACAAAATACAATTAATTGCAGCATAAACAAAAGATTTTTCAACACTTTGAATTTATGTAGTAAAAAATGATGATTGAAATTAAACAATGATCTGTATATCATAGACGTAAGTTCAAATTTGAACAATTTTATAGCTTTTTTCCTGAAATTTGATCATATCTTTTTTGCCTCCTTTTAGATATAAATTATTGAAGCCTTGTACTATATCATTTTGATTTTTATATTGTGATTCTGATGAGTTTCTGTCCCCTTTTTTTTATATATTTAAACGTGGAAAAATATTTTGCAAACGACGAATTTTTTCCTTATCATTTTTCTGCATGTGCAAAATTTAAAAAAAAAATTATTTTGATTAATAATATGTCCCTATTATTTTGGTGTTGTCATTTTAAGTGTGTGATATTTACAGTATTTCAACATTACAATTGAAATATAATTTTTATAGTCAACTTTTATTCATGAATTCTTAGACACAAATTTCTTTTTGCAGTTTATTTAAATAAATTTTTTGTTATTGTTATTGTTGAAATATGATATGAATAATTTAAATGTTAATTTTTTTGTTTTTTCCTTTGTTTTTGTTCAATTCTGTTTTTTTCAATCTTTGAACTCAAGTTTAATTTTATTTTAAGATCATTTGATCCTTGAATCAAATTTTTTTTTCTAAATGAACCAACCAAAAAATAAACGCATTCGCCGTGAACTTAATCTGAATTCAAAAATTAAAATAATCAATGAATATCAAACAAAACCACAGCCTTCACAAAAGATGCTCAGCCAAAAATATGGTGTTGCAACCAGTACGATTTCTGATATTTTTAAAAAAACTGAATTTTATTTGCAGCAATACAATAATAATAAATAACAAAATAAATATAATAACAAAGAAAAGATTTGAAAACAATTGTAAATTTGAAAAAGTCAACACCTTGATTTGGGAATGGTTTCAGCATGCTAGAGCCAAAAATTTTCCTCTTTTTGGTTCGATTGTCCAATCAAAAGTTGCAGAATTTGCTAAAAAAATCTGGGTTTTGAGGATTTCAAAGCATCTTCAGGGTGGTTGACTTCTTGGAAATCAAGGTTTTCGGTAGTCTTATGCTCTATGCGGTGAAAAAAGTAATGTTGACTGTTCAATAGTTGAAGATTGGTTTTTTCTTTTACAGGTCGATAACAGGGTTTCTAGCTGTGTAACATTTTTAATTGCGATGAGATGGCCTTATATTTTCGGGCCATACCTGAAAAAACTCTGGCTGCTAAGCATCAATCAAAAAGCGGTGTGAAAGTATCCAAAGAACGAGTGAATGTTATGCTCGCTACCAGTGCTACCGGCGAAATACTCAAGCCTCTGGTCATTGGCAAATTAAAAAATCCACGATGTTTTAAAGGAGTCAAAACCGATAGTTTACCTGTAACGTATGCAGCTAATAGTAATCCTTGGATGACATCAAAAAATTTTTCCTTTTGGATTCAAGAAATAGACAGAAAAATGATAAGGGAAAAAAAGAAAAATTCTCATGTTCTTGGATTTTTACATCTCATCAACCAGATCAATTTCTTTTTTTATTTGAATTCTAAAGAACATTTCACTCAAGTTTTTCCCTTCAAACACTACAAGCTGTGTTCAGCCACTCGATTTGGGTGTGATTAGATCATTCAAAATGGTTATAGAAAAACCCTGATGGTTCATTGGTTGGCACAAATTGATGAACAACCAATTTGGTTCAATTAACTAAGTCAATCAAGATTTTAGATTGTATAAAATGGATTGCTTCAGCGTGGGAAAAAGTCGCCACTTCAACAATCATAAAATGCTTCAAGAACAGTGGCTTCATGATGGAAGATGACTGTACAGATGCCGAAGATGAAACAGGTGAATTAAATGTTTCCATTGACGAGCTTGTTACCTGTTTTGGTGAATCAAGGATGACAACCAACGAGTTTATAGACATTGACTCGGCGACAGAAGATCCTTCTGATTTCGAAGCAGCCTTATTGAATCAGGAAGTCCATGAATCTGAATCCATCGATGGACAAAGCGATGATGGCGAACAAGTGATTTAAATCAACACGAAACTTTCTTCGTTTGAAGTAGCCCAAATGCTCAAAAAACTGAGTGACTTTGCATATCAACAAGACCAAAAAATGCAAAGAGAAGTCGAAAGCCTCATCCTCAAAAACAATTTGGCTATTACAAAAAATGTTATGAAATTCAAACAAACTTGTATTAAAAATTATATTAATGTGACTAAAAAAAATAAATTTTCGAAAATATTTTTATGATTCTATTTAAACATCAAAGTTACAATATATGATTAGAATGAGTCATAGTATTAAAAAATAGGTGAAAAATTGTAAAAAAACATAACTCTCAATAAACCGGATCTCTGTCTAAACCGGATTTTTTTTCGGGTCCCGAGTGCATCCTGTGTATAGAGAGTTGACTGTATTATTATCTACTTAACTTTCTGGCTAAGATATCAATACGAAAATTCATATAAACAAGTAATACGTGACAGAAAAAAGAAAATGATAAGTAAAAGAGTAATAGGCGCACACATTGTGAATTTTAAAGCAAGAGCGCAAGTTTTCCAAGAATAAGTTTGAGGAAGGACTTCTTCGAATTATAAAGCTCAAAATACAGAGATCAGGCATGCAAAAAGGAGAAGATTGTGATCTGTAATTAATGAAGGATAGAAAAAAAAGATTACCAAAACAGTCTTATCTCCAACAATTTCTTTGATTTCGCGAATGCAGGAAGCTTCACGATCTTGAACAGTGTAGGATGGTGAGCAATTGCAGATTTTAAAGAGAAAGTTGCGAAAAAGTTCAACACCAAACTCCGTTAAATCTGACTCCGGGTGAAATTGCACAGCGTATATTGGCTTTGACGAATGCTGAATGCCTTAATAGCAGTAAACAAATATTATTGGTGCATCATCAACAGGTAATCAAAATCGAGAACTAAATTTAATTATAACTTTATAGGAGAAATACTGAAATGGTGTTTTACCTATAAATACCAAAACGTCAAAATGACATTTGAACATATTTTAAACAGATTTATAAGTATTTAAGTTGCACGTATTGTTCTCAATCATTCAATTAAACCCTATTACTCAAATTTTATAAAACTTTTCCAATTACACTTATAATTAGTTTATTAAATTCTATAAAGTCATTTTGACCGCACAGTAAAGTTAATAATTTTTTAAATATTTTTTGTTAAAAAGATGAAAATATAGTTTTTGGTCAAAAATATGAAAAATTTGACAAATTCACTGTATTAATAATTCTATATATATATATAGAGCTATTGGCATATGACCGCTTTGTAATTCTAGTGTTAATATATAAAAAAATGTCTGATTAAAAATAAAATTAAAAAAACCTTTGCAAATCATATAATAAAAAAGATTAAGAAAAATATGTAAAAAAAAGATAAAGTAGGTTATTTTAAAAATATTTTTAGAATTGTAAAGTATTGCCTTCATAGTCTCTCTCGTGATTGAATGATAAACAACGTATGTTTTAATTTGCATTGAAAATGAAAAGGTGAAGTTTGGAACAAGAATTTTTGAATAAACCAAATATTTAAGAAAAATGGATATTTATTAAGTCACCCCTCAATAATTTGAAGACTTATGTTCCACAAGTGTTTTTTCCGATTCACGAGGTTTCCGGTTAAATGATTTAAAATTATAATATAGATTGCAATAAAGTCAAAATACAAAAAATATTGTATCTATTAATTTGGAAATTTGATTAAACTTTGTTTTTACATTTTTAATCACTATATCCTGTTTTCTCAATAGTTTATTTTGACTTAACATAAAGTGCCAAAATTATTTTAAAAATATTTCAGCACAATTGTTCTTAGACTATTAAACTAAGTTAAAATCAAAATTTTAGTTTATTAAAAAAACAACAACACTATTTTTTAAAATAATCCTCTATTTTTTATGTTGTAAATTATTTTCATTTCTTTTATACAATCAAATTTTCATGAATTCCAGGTCTTTCAAAACACGTTGGACTTCAAGTTACACTATTGTCTGTCGTGAATCTATTAAACAATTTTGGTCAATAGACTCATGCTGAACAACGCTAGAATCTAATTGAGCCATTTTCAAATTTATTTTGTAAGCTTTAATACTTCCAGCACATTATAAGTGAAAAATTCCGTTGTAGGAAAAGAAGACCTTTGGGAACTGCTATCTGCAGATGACTTAGTTATATTGGCAGATAACAAAGAACATAAAGAGAGAATGTTAAAATGGCAAGAAAGTTTAGAGAAATTTGTACTAAAGATACAGATACAGAGAGAATCAGGTAATCATTGAAGATAGATATGGAGAAAAGATTAAACAGGTAAAGAATTTTAAATACCGGGGCTCACCAATTGTCAATAGAAGATGTTCAAGGCGGAGTAAATGCTAGGTAGTTGTAGTGGAAAGAGGTGAAAACGGTCATCAGTCCAGTGAAACTCAAAGCGAAGATATACAAACAATCGTTCGACCAGTATTGACATATGGATGCGAATGCTAGAGAGCTTGAAGAAGAAAGATGAGAGGAAGTTAGCCACTACCGAGATGAAGATGCTTAGAAAGATGATGTGAGTGACACTGAGGGATCGAATAAGAAATGAAGACGTGAAAAGAAAAACGGCAGTCTCAACACGCGTGTTAGCAGTGGTAGAGCGTAGCAAACTCAGGCGGTACGGGCATGTTTTAAGAAACAAAGTGAAATGTTAGGCTGTGCAACATTTTTTTATATAGTAACTTTTTAAAGAAAATATTTTCCACATATGAGAAAAACCTATATAATTTTCTTTCCCACAAGTTTGATACGCATGTTTTCCATATTTTTAGGTATTTACAGACAACGCTATCAATGACAGCATCTAAGATACTTTCCCATTCAGTCTTACTAACACTGAAAGAGTTATCTTCTGATTTATGCATCATGTGCATTCTTTTAAGTCTGAGCATTTGGAAAGAAGTTCAAATGAATTAAATTCTATATAACTCATTTTGTCAATTTGTTTATGATCAAGTTTTCTAAAGACATTTCAATTTCAATTGTCATGATAAACCACTTGTCGAGAATATGTATGAAGAATTCTCTCATTTTTTTTTGTTTATTTGTACATTGCAAATTTTGTAAATATTTTCTGAAAACTTGTACATATGTCAACATTTGACATATGAATTAAAGGACAATTATTTTAAAACTATAGACAAATTTTAAATTTTAGAGTTGATTTAGTATTCTTTATATTTTTCTCAAGAATATCTTGCTTTTAGTTCTAGTTGGACATTTTACTAAGACAAAAATTTGATTCAGGTATGATACAAAAGCTGAATATTTTAAGAGAAAGAAACCATAAAGATGTGTTAACCAACCTGCTATGAAAAGGCGTGAATTTGCGATAACATCAAACTCAGGAGACAAATCTTCAATACTATCTCCATGTGTGAGTAAGGCTTTGATACCACTTTTTCCACTGATATCTCTAAAATAAGTCAATGAGAACAAAAAACTACTTTTTAACATGATAAAGAAGGCGACTTGTAATTGCTAAAAAGAAATTTTTTTTAAATTTTGTAATTGCACAAACATTTGTTCTAATAGGACATGCATATTAAACAAGTGCAGTCTTGTTAAGGGTAAAGAAAACTGTATTCACCGACAAGACGCAATTGGAACACTTGCATCGAACTATGCGAAGCTAAGGCTTCATGCTGAAATGAACTCGAGACGTTATGGCATCAAATCAAAGTATCTAACCAAAGTTACAATACCCATGCCCCCTCAATAAAAATACAAAATTTAAACAAAATGTTGACATTATCTGTAGTTAACTATATAACTTAATGTCTATATTAGATACTCCCTTGAAAATTTATATTTGTATGCAGTTTTGAACTCGTAACAGCTATAGTTAATTCTATCAATAAACATACCTAGTTTTTAGAAAATGTCAATCAAAAATTTGATTGATGATAAAATATAAAACAGGTTTGAGGTTTGGTTTGGAGTTAGTCTTAGGAGTAGTATCAGGGTTATTTTATCTTAAAATTTACAGAGCTTAGTCTCTCCCATTTTGGTTTTCAGGTCTTTTAACCAAGAACCGCTATCTCAACATCGAAATGCAGCAAACTATTTTGTTTGAAAGTGTTTATAATAATTATGTATTTTATCAAACAAAATAAAACTTTCACTAGAAAATTTTAACAAAAATGAAAAGGACCACTGTGCCACGAGTGTTCCAATAAATAAAAATGGCCTGCTTTAAAGATATAAAATTAAGTGAAAAAGAAAAGAAGATATCTTGAACGCTTACTGATAATAATAATAATAATATAACAAAAATGTGTGGTTAAAAATTACAATTCACTGTTTTACAATTAGCTTAGTTGTTAGAATAATTAAAATGAACACGTGTTATGTGAAAGACCTTCTTTCAATCATTCTACTAGAATCACTAATTGAACTAAATAAATCATTTGATACATATACTTTAGAGGAGTAAGCTACTTGACGCTTCTCAAGAAATTAAAAGTCAATAAAAATAGAATTTTATTTAATTAAAAAAATGCAAGCATAAAAACACACTATTATCTTTTTATAAAAAAAGTAAATTACAGAAAAAAAGTAATTATTCAATAATGTTATCATATTAAACATAAACAACTAGCATACACGTGCTTTTAAGGCATAAGCAACACTGCTTAAAACAAAGAGCACAAGTGTAATGATACGTGTGTATCTAAATTTTTAAAGAACCGCCAGCCTTCTAAACTTTATTTGCCGAAATAAAATTTGAAGGACGCAAGATGTGCAAGGTATAGGATACCATAGAAAGCGACAGACTCTCAATTTCATATGGCCTAACAAATCCTAAGCGTTGTTTTATTCAGAGAAACAGATGAAGCGAGTCAGACAGTATTTAATTGTAATTAGACAGAAAATGTAAATTTTCATCAAAAGAAACAAAAATATTTATATAATAGTTTTGTTTAATGTGTGTCTTACTCAAAAATAGGTGAAGAAAGCAGCTCAACCACGAATTGGCCGTCTTCGCGAAAGGACTTTGAACTTACACTTCCACCAAAATGCTTATTAATGATCTAAATTAAAAGAAAAAGTTAACATAACTGAAACTTCATGGATTGACTCACACATCATTGAACCTTTGAGGCTCAGTGGACACTAGTGTCCCAAGAAATAAAAATCGTCTGTTTTAAATATATACAATTCCATTAAAAAAGGAAGAGGATTAGTCTTCAAAATTCTGGCATGAAAAGGGCCAAATAAGTTAATAATGAGATTGTGCGCAGAACCATTTTGCAAAAATTTATTGGAAGATAAATATTATTTATGAGTTTTTCAAATATAATGAATTACTATTTGCAGTTCAAGTTTCAATAAAAAATTCTCGTTATTGTTTTACATTATGACTTAGTATTTCGTATTTTTATATTTTGTGTCATAAAATTCAATAATATATTATATTTTCCATTCAATCTCAAAGAGGTTATCAAGTTCCAATGAGTTTTTCTCTGTAAAATAAAAATTCACTTTTTAAGGATTTTGAATTTAGCTCTTCGATCTTTCATAGCAGAATAGCAGTCGTTTGCTGGGAACTTTTTTTCCCGACTTGGCACATTTAAGTTTCCAAATATTTAATTTTTTTGATTTAATAGATATAATTCATTTTCTTTTTAATAAAGAATATTATCTATAACGTGGGGCACATGTGGTATTGTGGTTAGACCCGAGGGATTTCATTCCAAAGGTCTGAGGTTCGATACCACATGTACTCGAAATAGAATTTCTTGTTCTTTATTCTGATGTCATCCGGTTGACGTCAGGAGGGGCATCCGGACAAGAAATGAACCAAGCTCCAATAAAAGTCTCACGACATAAATTTGTGTCCCGTCTTACTCTCTGTGGATACGGGAACAAACAAAGCTTTTTTATGGCGCACTTGTATTTAAGAGAATTATTTCAATCATGGTTTCAAAGTCATAATATTAAAATATTATGTTTTAAATACTATCGAACCCCGATCTCAATTACTTAAAACAAACTCTTACTCCGACTTAGTAAACTTTTTTGCTTAGTTAAAAATTTTTTAAAAAATTGGAGCCAAAGGCTAAAAAATAATTTTGAAAAAAACTTCTTTCCTTTCTGTTCCTTATTTTCTACTCTTAGCATTTAACGGTTGTGTTTATTATCCGAAGAAGACCAAAGTGGTCGAAAATAGAAATCATTTTGAATAAAAGTTTTACTTTTTTTTGCATCTTTCCACTTTAATTTATGCCACATTTAAAGCAAACGATTTTCTTTTTTTGAGACACTGGTCCTCAGGGGGTTAATAATGGCTAAGGTATAGATGTTTCAAACTATAAAGCTAATCAAAGTATAGTTGTATCGAACTAATTTGCATTATCAATTAACTTTATGCATTTAGTCTTCTTCTGTATCCATTTTCATTAACTGCATACTGAAAAATTTGCAGAAATTCATGAGAATACTCTTTAATATAGTTATCCAAAATTTGTATAATTTGAAACTTAATCAATTATTCTTCTCTTCCTATAAAAAAAGGGCATTCATATTTGGAAAATTAAAAAATGAGTCTTGAATCCAAAAAATTGATTACAGTCAGAAAAAACAGTGATAAAATGAGTCTTATATGGTAGAAAGATGCTATACACATTTTTATAAAATGAAAATAAAATAAAAGGTTGGTAATCAAATAGTCATCAAATCAAAAGGCAAAAACATCCATTTTTTCCCACAAGAATGTAATTATTCCAAGGCTTTCGTTTGTGCTTGCGTGCAAAGATCTTACTTTGCGCTCTAAAAAATGTCGCTGTCTCCTTGCAGTGAAACATCTACTTACTTAATTTGATTGAATACATATAGCAGAAATATATGCCAGGTTATGAATCCACAAACTATCATTTAATTTAATGGCGATCTAGTTGTAAAAAGTAGAAAACTTCTTTTTTACAACTCATAAAATCGCGCGAAAGTTTTCCCATTGGCAACCAACAATCTTGAATGTGTAGCAATAGAGGGGTTTAAAGCATTTTATTCACAAAATAAATAAAAATTCTTGAGTTGCAAGATTTAATGAAATTGCTGAATTTTCCACATCAAGGATTACTTCAGTTAAGTCAATCAGAAGGTAATGGCTTACTACAAGAGCATGTATTTGTAAAAAGAAATACCCAGACACAATGGATGCAACATATACAATGCGCTTCAAAAGAAGATTCAATCAGTTTATATATATCTTCCCCCCTTGTATAAAGCTGGACTTTCAAGAAATGTAGATTCGTTATTCGAAGTGAACAGGTTTGGCTGAATTTTACTCTGTTGACACGTTCTTTTAAGCAATATTGAGACACATCATTAAAGTTAATTTAGCTAATTTTTTCCAATGAAGCGTAAGTTTAATCCCAAAGATTTAATTATTAATTTTACTCAAAATATTTTTTAAATATGAAAAAACACCATTTAATATTAGAGTCAAAAATAAATGAAACTTATTTTCAACTTTTTATCAAAAAAGTAGAACTTAAAATAAACTGAACTGAGCATACTGTAAGTATTTTAAAACATACATTATAAAATAAGTGTTTGTCCATACTCCATTCTTTCAGTATATGTCCACCCTCGCATATCCGGCTTTCATTTTAATCCAAATCCTTCAACTTCAATATTTTGGCAAAATATTCGAGTTATATTGGTAGTATTTCAGTAATATTATGCCATATTATAGTAACTCGGTAAAATCCAAAGACCAAATCATTCTTTCTTTAAAATCCGGATAATTTCATTGTCCGAAAGTTTCTTGTTCGGATTAACGAGAATTTTTATAGCATTTGAATATTGAAGTTTTCATATAATATTTTTTATAAAGAGGTAAAAATTGAAGCATTGCGCAAATTTTTCAGTTGTGTATTATACAATTTTCCTTTGTTATACAATGTATCATGAGCTTTAGACATTTTTTTTTGGATCACTCCATCTGTGGATCAAACCGCACGTTGCTAAGGGCAGAGGGCCTTTTCAGGCCTAAAGTTGTTTAGTATTATTTTTATTATTTAACCATTTTCATAAATTATAAAAAAAAAATTTCAAAATTATATTAAAAATAAATAAACTAACCAGGAATGACTCTCATTTTTTGGGAAAGAGAGAAATGAAGGCGGTGTTTACAATTCCAAAAATTTAGCAAGAGATTCCTATGAGGCCTGAAGGTTGCTAAGATAGCTGCTTAATTTTTGGCCTGAACCCTTAGCAACTTGGTTGCTTATAAAAAAGGTGTATTTTAGATCTGAACTAAATCTTCATTTCAGAAGCTCTATTTTTGGAAGAAGAAACTTTTGAGATAAGAGCAAAAACGATTCTTCCTTTAGTTTCCAATAATGTGAATTGAAATATTTTGGAAAAACTTTTGGAATTCTAAACTATGTCTTTTTTCACCTTTAGCGGGTAGCGAATTGCAATACGTATTGGAAAAGCGTTGATGTAGTTTGTTGTAGCAAGAAATTCATAAGGGTTATCATGCCATTTTGTTGCAAATAGTCAAATCTCCGAAAAAGTTCGGACTAAAAGGAAAGCCTGATCTGGACTTTCTTCACCACATGTTGATAAAATTGTGCTTCAAGATTGGATATTAGTGCACCGACAGAACAGAATTGTACCAAGAACCGAAGCTCGTATACAAGCTAATTAATACCATCTTCAGTGGGCCAAAGTTAAGGATAAGCGAAAAACTGTTTTAAAGGAAAATTTCTGATTGATGTTCTGGTTCATCTGAGCGAGATAAGCGGTGGGATAAAGACGCTATGTTCGTCGGCTTTGGAACATTTGCAACTTCATTTATATGGACCTCGGATATAAACTCAGTATCATGACAGAAAGTAAGCTCAGAACTGTTCGCAGAATCATGTGATGAAGACCTGCTTGAATTTGAATACATTATAAAAATTATTGTCAATATTCTAACGCAACAATTGAATGTGTTTGAATAGACAAATCTTTGTTAATTTCTTTGTGTAAAAAAATTAATATTTTGTCTGAATCTACCATTGTCTTTACTTTAAATAGCTTTATATTCAAAAAAATAACTCAAAATTGATACCTGTTATTCAAATGATTTGAAATTTTAAATATTTTGCATCAATCATCATCTTAATGAATGCGATTTTATTGAAACATTTCGAGTATAAGATTTTCTAAATTTTTATGGGTTTCACCCTTAGATTAGATATATACTCGCTTGGAAAAACAACTGTAAATTGGATATATGTTATATACATTGTTATCCCGGGTGGCTTTGCCAGACAAATGATGATGCATACTTGTAAATAAATCTCTCCCAATGTTTGGAATGAAAGCAAATAAAAAATTGGAAAAGTAAATGAAATTATAAAATTAAAAATTTACTTGCAGCCCATAGCAAATTCCCAATATTGGCAGTTGTAGATCTGAAAAGAGTTTAGAATCACAAATGGGAGAATCCGGTAGATTGACTGAATGAGGACTGCCTGAAATTATGACTCCTTTCACAGAGGAGTCAATGTGTGATTTTATTGTGGTGAAGGCGGCATTTAACGGCAATAACAGTGTATCTACACACAACTCCCGAATTCTTCTATCTATCAACTGAAATATTTAAAAATGTCTATAAAAATTTAAGTCTGTGCGCTCTGCTTAAACTTATTTATAACTTAAATTCGTTAATCACAAACCATACATATCCTAAAACACAAAATTGCTTTTGGAAAAGGAATTTGATGTGTGGTCTACGCTTGTCAAAGAAGACGATGAATTTTATTTTGGAAGATGTTAAATCCTTGAACGGTATATAGGTCAAACAATTAATATTGATGAGTTTTTTTGAATTTGAATTCATCATCATGATTCGTTCAACATATAATATAAAGTTAATATGTCAAAATATTTCCCGGTATTGGTTTTCCAAAATTTATGAGTTTTTATATTCTTAAAGGGAATTTTTATTCGATGCAACACTGGTGTCCGATTGTGCATGAAAGGTTTAAACAATTTTTTTGCTTGCCCCCCCCCCCCCCCCATGTTCAAAAAAGAAGGCATTCAATTAAAGAGAAGTGTTACATTAATTATAAATTTCAAGATTTTGCATTTGTATATTTTTGTGTTAAAATCGATAAACGTGTTATACATATGTCTCGGCAATTAATGTATTCATGATAATAAAGATCTATACGTAATGAATAAAAAATAGACGCTTTCTGGATAATCTAAAATAGACGAAAATACAAAAATATTTGCATCGTATTCTGCATTTTTAAAATCCGGTATGCTAATTCAGCAGCGATAATTTAATAACCGATTTTATCCTAGAAAAAGCGGATGCCATTAACTAACTTGATATAAAAGTTCCTTAAATAAAATCAAGAAATCAACTGCTCCAGTTAAAAGTAAAGATGCGATTAAATCGGCTAAAACATACAGCAATATCTTTTAGATAAAATAGTAAAAGTGCGTATAAAGAAAGTGAGATATTTTTTAGCTATATTATGTAACTTCATCTTAATATTAATTTATTTTTAATTATAATTAATTTTTAATGAGTTAAAATCTTATAAAATTTACATGATAAAATATACGATTTTGAAAACTAAAAATTTAAAAATTTATATTATAATTAGGGATAAAATTTATTAAATTGTTAAAATGACTTTTCTTAGTTAAAAGACGAAATATCTTTGTGTCATCTTCTTGTCTTCTTTTCCTACCACTTTCCCTTTAACACGGCCTTTTCTTTCTTAATAATGCATCATTATTTATCAACGCAACCACATCTCCAAGTAGCTAGTATGAATTTTTTTCTTCTTATTCCACTTCATATAAGGTAGGGAGGGGGCTTATTGTATTAGAAGCTTGTGATAATCAGCCATTTTTTCCAAGACCATATTTTTCTAAATTTGTGATGAAATAAGGTCCCCCACATCCAAATAAGTTTGGGCTTATTATTTATTACTTTTTTTTAATGAATAAGAAATTTTAAAAAATCATTTTGTTTAAAAAGGATTTAATTACTTTAAACAAATTTAAAAAAAAAATTTTTTTTATAAATATTATAAAAAATGAAAGCATTTATACAAAATTTTTAGTCAATAACTTTAAAAAAAATTCCTGTCTTCCCCACAAATTATTTGACCCGGATGCTCTTTTTTAAGGAAATACGTTGTTAAGATACCCAAAATTTATCTGAAAACATAGGCCACATTCTAACCTTTTGATGACTACTAGTGAGCACTGGTGTCCCAAGAAAAGGAAATCGTCTGAATTAAATATATAAAATTCCATTGAAAAAGAAAGTAGACGATTGGTGTACAAAATTCTGGTCCTCAAAGGGTTGAAAAAAGGCTGTGCAACCCTTTGGACATAGCATAACTTTCGTGACTTAAGCGTAACATGGTATCACTTCTCCAAAAACTTCTCTTTGTAGGTTAAACTAAAAATACGTGTATACTAATATCAAATGTGTATATACTAAAGTGAACTACTAAGAACAAATAAAACAAGAAAGTAATATTAAACATATTAACCCTTTCGTGACCAGGAAAAGCAGACGATATTTATTAAAAAGCATAAGATATTTATTAAAAAGCAGACGATATTTATTAAAAAGCAGAAGATTCATATATAAAATCTATTTGAAAAAGCAGACGAAGGTAAAATTATTTATGTATCATATATGATACACTCGTCACGAAAGGGTGTAAAATACAAATATATTACCTTTCCATATTGCGCTCCAGCATCTAAGATGAGAATTTTGTTGGAGGACATGTCAAAAATTGGAAGAAGAAAAATATAAACTTAAGTTAAAGCTTCCACAAGGAAATGTGATCGACGATATCTTTTCTAAAAGATTAAATATTCACAAGGATTTGTACCTACAATTAAACAACACAAAACAATAATTTATAAACCCAAAACTTAGAACTTTAAAAAACATCAAATAAATTGCCATTTTTAAAACTAAAATTCTCAATATTTGTGTTAGCTTCTAAACACATTTGTTCTTTCACATTCGGGTATTTGTTTTCATAATGTTGAAATTCGTGAAAAAGAGTTATCAATTATCATAACAAGACATCATTTTCTAGTATAAAATACATAAAATAGCATTTTCAAATATTTTATTTCATAACAAAAAGACACTAATTTATCGATATCAAAAGAAATATGTTAAAATTTATTTACTCCAGATGTGCGTTTAGAGTCCAAGAACCAAATTTGCAAAATAAGCAATACATTATTTTTGAAGTAAAAGAATTAATCCAAAATATCTGCCAAACAAAAGAAATTGTTATAACAGACTGCGGGTTATATGTAAGAAACAGTGAGAAAAAATGCTATAAAATTTAAAATCCCATTTGCGATTAATCTTGATGTAAATTTTAGATTCTGTTTTATTTTTTATTTATGGGTTGTTTATGGAAACATATTCCTAATATCTCAAACACATTTTTGTCAATACTCTATTCATTGACTTATCATGTAGAAACGAATTTTTTTATAGAAAAAATCCACGAATAATAGAAACAATGAAGGTTGAATACGCAAATGTAGAAAGTCAACTAACTATATGGTTGGTTCTTGGTCAAAACAGTCGAAAACAAAACGGCCGAAAACCAAAAAAATGGTGTTTATTTATGTTTTTTACATTAAAATTTAATAGATTATTTTTTATATTATTTATTGTTTTTTTTGTATTTATTTTTGAGTTATGTATGTATTTAAACATTACGCCTAAGAGGATTTGTCAATAGATGGGAATTTTTTTATATTTCCATCAGACTTCATGAATAATTTTCAGTTTTTGAATTTTCTGCAAGCACTATAATAATTAAACTGTTTTAAAAGAAGAAATAATTAAACATTCTTTTGATTTGTGTATTGAATAGATTAAAATTTTTAAAATAAGTTTTTCTCTTTAATAAACTCACCAATTTTTTAGGATCGTTATATAAGTTAATATAGTCTATCTTATACTCAATTCCCATGTTTTTTGGATAAACAGCCAAAACAACTTTTTTGGGATAATTGTCAATAACCAGAGAGGTTAAAATCTAAAAAAATTTTACTGTTTTTTGTGAAATAATTTTTACTAGAAAAAACCGCAGTAGGGAGAAAAATTTGAGTTGTTTTCGTTTTCAGCCCTTTTGACCAGACACCAACTAGAAATATATGCGTCTCTCGAAACAAATGTACTGTTTGAAACTAATAGTAGTCATTATCAAAATATTAAAGTAGGATTTAGTATAACAGGATACATTAAAAGTTGTAATGGTTACATCAACGAAAAACAATCTTGATATTTTCCCTCATATTTGGCTGGCGCCAACTAAGAAAGAATATATGTACTCAAAACTAAACGTTCTATTATGAATAACATGAGGGTTTTTATACATACTTTTTTGACCTATTACGTACGTCCTTGTTGCAATTAATTACGCCCTTGTTGCATTTGATATGACACTTCCAGTAAATCGTTTACTTCATTTCGTCTTACTTCAAACTTCCAGTAAATCGTCTACTTCATCATGTCTTACTTCTTAATCGTTGGCTAACTTTTTTTTAATTTTAATATTTTTATAAATATTTAAATTTTAGTGGCATTTTTTACCTCTAATGTTGACACTTATTTTTTTCATGTCAAATAAATTCATCTAGATATTTTATAGGATTCATGATTGTACTGTTAATCCTGATTCATTTCAGGTTTGTTTGATATGTTGAAAGATGTTTGCGTGAAAGAAGGCATTGCTAGTCTTGTACTTATTATGGATATTGCACGAATTCAATAATTTCGGCTATATTCCCTTTTCTTGAACACCAATGAAAATTACTTCAGTAAATCGAAGAATATTGCTGTTAGACACATGGGTACACTAATGACAAGTGAAGAGGAATTGAGAAAATGCATAAGTATTTTTTTCTTGTGTCTATGAAAAGGGTCACAGCAATAACGTACACGATTTAGTGAAGGAACCATCCATGCTATCTAGAAAAAATTATACCCACTTTGATTGTATTAATAAACTTAGCATGCAATTTGGTTCAACATTGATGAATATTATGAATAAAACTTAGACCATGGTGAAAAAGGGTCATTTTTGTTTTATTATAGTGAAAACAAAAACATACAAAAATTTGTGATTGAAAGATGTTTTATTTTATATAAAAATACTTTACATTTAAATCTGAATTTTTGATACAAAAGTGTCAATCAAGAACAAGGATTCTAGGAGAAAAGTGTGAAAACGGAAAAAGTGTTCACTAGAAATGAAAGTTAAACATTTACTTAAATAATCTAACTTCATCATCATCATCATCACCATGTTTGTCCGTTTATTTTCTGAACACTGTTTGATTACACAATACACAAAAAAAAATTTTTTTTGTTCCTGGTTTTATATATTTTTTTTGTGTTTTTTAAGTTTCAAAAAAACAAAAATGACTATAGTCTCTATCAATTTGGGTTTTTAAAAAATATAGGCTTACAATTAAATCGCACAACTTTGCAGTGAATCATTTATATATTACTTCGATTATTAAGTAGTTAGTCATAAAATTCTTCTCATATTACTGTTCATGAGTCATTTTAATTTAATTATTATTCAATTCAATCATTTTAATTTAAAATTCTTCTCAAATTACTTTCTATGAGTCATTTTAATCACTCACTTTAAAATTAATATAATGAGTCATAAATGTTATACCTACATGATGTCATTTTGAAACGTCAGCATAAATAAGTATATTTAAACATATGCTTTGACAGTTAAAAACAGTTTTTTTAGATGTTACAGTGCTTTGGTTTTCAAAAGGTAAAATATTATAATAAATATATTTTTTATTTAAGTACTCAACAATACGCAAAATGTTTTACAGAATAAAATTTAATTTGAAAACTTAATCATTTTGAAATGTCATTTTCCATTTTTCAGAGCAAATTTAAAACATTTTAAAATGACTTCAAGAGTCTTCAAGTATCATTCAGACCAATTTTGCTACATTTTTTTGTGGGGAGTATATTAAGAAAAGAGGCAACAAAGATTCCTTAAAAACTTCATTGAAGGTGTGTGAAGCGTATGAAAAATACTTTGGTATGGCAGTTGGGGATCAAGAAAAACTCTGGGCTCCTCATTTTTGCTGTGAACACTGCAAAAAGACTCTAGAAGGCTGGTTAAGAGGTGAAAAGAGGTCAATGAAATTCTCACTCCCTAGGATTTGGCTAGAACCTACTGATCACCTTACAAGCTGTTACTTTTGCAAGGTGGATGTTAGCAACAAAAGAAAAGGAACGAGTGGTACTTCTATAGAATATCCAGATATCCCATCTTCTATTGCTCCAATTCCTCATTGTTCAAATTACCCTCCCCCTGTGGCACCAACTTCAGCTAAAGCAACAGATACATATAATATAACAAGTGGAGAACCAAATGAATATGAGACTGAAGAATTCTTACCTGAAACTACAGAAAAATCTCCTCATTTTCCCAATCAAAAAGAAATAAATGACTTGATACGAGATATGGGTCTCACCAAAGTCAATTCCGAACTCTTTATATCAAGAATGAAAGAAAGGAATTTAGTACAGAAAGAGGTGGAGGTTACAAGTCAGAGACTTAGACATAAACCTTATTCTGATTTTTATACTTTAAAAGATGGACTTTGCTTCTGTCACGATGTGCCTGGGCTTTTCCAAGCTATTGAAATTCCTTTTGTTCCCATTGAATGGCGTTTGTTCATAGACAGCTCTACCACAAGCTTAAAATCAGTTCTTTTGCATAACGGCAATAAACTTCCAACATTGCCGTAGCCCACTCAGTATTTTTGAAAGAAGACTACTACAGTGTTAAAGTACTTCATGAAGCTCTTCAATACAAAAAATACAAGTGGGAAGTCATTGGAGACTTTAAAATGGTAGCTTTTTTATTAGGTCTTCAAGGAGGCTTCATAAAATTTCAGTGTTTTTTATGCTGCTGGGACAGTAGAGCTACCACTCAGCATTTCCAAAGAAAAAATGGGGAAATGAGGAAAGACTATGTAGTTGTGATAAGAAATGTGATGTGGGAGCCACTTGTTGATCCTCAACTTGTCCTTATGCCCCTTTACACATTAAGCTAGGCTTAATGAAGCAATTTGTTAAAGGTTTAGATCCCGATTCAGAAGCTTTTACGTACCTAAAAACCCTTTTCCCAAAGCTTTCTGAAGCAAAAATAAATGGTGGTATTTTTGTAGGTCCTCAAATAAAGAGAGTGTTTCAGTCTACAGACTTTACAAATAAACTTTCTGAAACTGAAAAAATGGGATGGAACTGCTTTAAAGCAGGCGTCAAAGGCTTTCTTGGAAACAGGAGAGCTGAAAACTACCAACAGCTCGTTCAAAATATGGTAGAAGCTTTTGGTGTCATGGGGTGCAGAATGTCTCAAAAGCTCCATATGTTGGACGCTACTCTTGATAAGTTTAAGGATAATATGGGTGCTTACTCAGAAGAGCAAGGTGAGCGATTTCACCAAGATATTAAAGAAATAGAGCACAGATATCAGGGCCGCTATGATGAAAATATGATGGGTGATTACACCCCGATATTGGTTCGAGAAGACAGTGCAACATACAAACGCCAATCTAAGAGATCTCATCATTTTTAAGATCTAATAAATTGTTTGAAAACTTAAATTTATAAATAAGTTTATTATAAATATATTTATTTTAATTTCATAATTTTTATTGTATTATGATTAAAAAAAATTTATATCATGTACCTATAGATTATTCAAAATATACCTATGATAAAATTAACGTTTTTCATTGTCCTGATCGCAAACCCAAATATCTAACAAAATAGTAGCGATTTTTTTTACCATTCAAACAATAGAAACCAGGAAATCAGACTTAGAAGCTGGGAACAAAAAGTGTGTTATTATTACTAAAATTTTATTTCTGTACATTAAGTTTATTTGAACATATAAATGATCACTTTTGTCGTTTGCACACTTTTCTCCGTAAATCGAAAATAAAAATAACTTTAGATTTAATATCACCCTGGTCTTATTTTGAATCGAAAAATTAAATAAGTTTATTTTACTGGAACAAAATTATTACCTGTGATAAACATAAAAGAAAGTTAGCAAAAAAATTACACTTAATATTTTGCATCAGATGACTCTAAGGCAGCGATTCTTAACCTTTTTCATTTGCCGACCCATTTTACGTAGGACACAAACACTCGCGACCCAACATGTAAATAAAAAGACGGATAATAAAAAACAATATTTATCTAACTTTTTTAAGAAATCAAAATGCTTTTTTTGGTTTACAAAAAAACATGTTATTTATTACAATGTTTTAATTTGACAAAGAAGTTACAATTAATGAGAACGTTGCGTTTGAAGTTTTCTTGAAAGCTCTTCAAAACGTTGTTTTATTGTTGACAGACAACATCGCATGTCGTGCTCCGGTGATAAACGATTTCGATAATTATTTTTAACAGCCATAAGAGTTGAAAAACCAGTCTAACACAAATACGTTGTAGGGAAAGGAAGGACATTAAGTGTTTTAAAAACCCCACTAATTCTTTTTCTTTATGTCCAGAAAGCACTCAAAGTTTCTGTTTTAAAAACACATTCAAGAGCTTTGTCATTTTTATTTCAATTAGTTGCTCTTCTAATTGGTAGATATCAGAAATTTCCTGAGGTAGATCTTCAATTTTCACATTAAATGGATTTTTAACCGTATTCATTTCTACTCGTATAATTAAGTTTTATTTTTGTTATTTCGAGATTTTTTTATCTTCCCGTTTTTCTCATTGGTTCTTGGTGACCCAAAAAAAATTTCCAGGGGACCCAAATTTGGGTCGCAACCCAGGGTTAAGAACCGCGGTTAGACCCATGATTCCCAAACTGGGGGCGCGCCCCCTGGAGGGTGCGTGAGATGGCTATAAGGGGGGCGTAAGGCTTTTCATCAGGAGACATTCAAAGTGGTTGAAGCATCTTACGTACTCTCATTGCTTATTTTAAAAGCAAAAAAAGATCATTCTGTTGGAGAGACTTTTATAAAACCATGCTTACTGAGTGCTGGAGGTATTGTGCTTGGAGATGAAAGTCAGAAGTTATCAAAAATATCTCTTTCTGACAACACCATGAAGCGTCGGATTGATGAGATCTCAGAGGACATTAAAGGACAAGTTTAGGAGAAAATAAAATCATCTCGCTTTTTTGCAATACAGTGTGACCAAACAACTGATGTTGCCCATTGTTGTCAGTTACTTGTTTACTCGCGATTTATGGATGAAAGAACTTTGAAAGAAGAAATACTTTTCTCAGCAGAACTAGACACAACATCAAAAGCTTCAGATGTGTTTGCAAAAGTTTCAAATTTTTTTCAAGAACATAATCTCTCATGGGAAAAGTTAGTCGGTGTCTGAAGTGACGGTGCCCCAGCAATGCTTGGATCACGTTCTGGATTCGTGAATTAGTCAAAGAAAAGAATCAGCAATAACTGCTACTCTTCTCAGCAATAACTACTCTAAGGAGTGTATGCGCGCGCTCTTAAGGTATGCTTATTTAGTTGCATTTTTGGTTAAGTCCTACTTTACTGTAGAGCATAAAATACGATTTTCTCCAAAAAAAAATTTTTTGAACATTAATATATATATGTGTGTACAAAGTTCTAGGCAAAGTTACAGAAAAATCGATTTCTATGTCAAATGGCCTTTTTAGGGTCAAGGGTCAATTTAAAGGTCATTTTTTGATTCATCTTTTGAATTTTTTTAAAGACTGACGTTGTAGGGCATTCAATTAGCTTCAATATGATACCAAATTAATGTATGTGATTACAACGGTCGCAAAGATTTTCAGCTTTTAGTATTCTCAATTTTTACAAAAATGACTCTTTTGAACCAACTTTGAGAGTTTATATATCAAGAAAAACATGACTTATGAAGTTGAGATAAATATCGTCAAACTTATCTTAACGAGTTCTATAAGAACACCATTTTTTTTAAAAAATCACATATGGCAAAAAAATGGAGGGTTGAATTGACATTAACCCAGTAACGACTTCAATGAAATTAGGCCGCATTGCAAAGGGTATTATCAAAGCATGGTGTGTTATTTTAATAAATCATCTAATCGTATAGTGAATGATTTTTAAATTTTTCTAAATTTTGTATTTACTATAAAAATAAAACAAACGTGTAGCTCAATAGCACTTATTTATGTAAATTACTACAAGCCATCAGACGCAAACAATAACGTAATCGAATGCAACAACGACATAATAGATTGAAAAAGCCTGTATATAAATTACTACACGTATACACTAGCAAAATAACTGAAAATTACAATCAAAAATTGGCATTTCAAAGTTATTGTTATTCTATAAATAAAGACAAATTCTATCGAGACTTGCATTTTAATAAGTTGAAAAAAAGGACTGGCTTGTCACAATCTTTAAAGAGTTTTAAAAGTAAAACATTCTATCAAAATTGGATACTATTAATCACGGGAATACATGAAGGAATGGAGGTCGCTCGATCACGTGAGTTATGTGCGGATAGTTATCGCGAACCCGCGTGTACACACCGGAAAATTCTGAAGAAAAATACGGACAGCGAAACGAAAACATTGAATGCGGGTATAATAATAAATTGATTGACGTTGGAGTTATGGACCGATAGATAAATAAAATGTGTTTGGAATTATAAAGTAAAGAGTGATATATTCTTATAAGTTTAAGCCAAGGATCAGCAACCTTTTTTTACCCGTCGACCCCTTCATAGAATATTTGTCTTCACATAGACCCCCACCCCATATAGAAATGTTTCATAAAAACATTAATCAATGTTCCAACAATTAAGAGAAAAAAATACAAACCAAAAATGTTTCATATATCCTACCTATACAATGCAATGTCTTAAGCTATGTTTTAAAAGAGAAAGGAGATTTATTACTACTATAAAGTAGAAAAAGCATAGTACAATTTGTTAAGTTTGTCTATCTTATCGACACCCAGGGGTCGATATCGAGCACGTTACCGACCCATGTTAAGCGAATACACAACACTCATATGAATTTATAACTATATTGATTAATATGTTTGATTTATGAAGACAAATTTTATGTATATTTTATTTTCTGGTAAAAAAATTTTAATTGATAACCATTTGATCCGATAATAGGCAGACGATATGAAGTAAATAAAAAACAACGTTAACCCTTTGAGGACCAGAATTTTGAAGAATAATAGCTGCTTTTTTCAATGGAATTTTTATGTTGTAAGCAGACGATTATTATTTCTTGGTATACCGGTGTCACACTAAGCCTCAAAGGGTTATAATCAAATCGGTTGTGTTCTAAATATAGGACTATAGGCATAAATGAGTTAAAGTAATTGCCGAAATGTATATGTTCAATAAGGTAAAGACACCGTGGGTGTGTTTTCATTGACAAGGCACTGATGTACCGCTTATGTCAAACTATGAACAAATTGATATCAATGAGGAATCGAACCCAGAGGATTCCGTGCTGAGTCCACCATCTCAGCCAACCTGTCATGCCACCCAATATTCAATAAGCTTTGTGAATAATGCTAAATTTTTTTGGGGTAATAAAGCGGGTGAGGATAAAAAAAATTCTTTCGGCAGGACTTAAACACTGACCCATTCAAGCAGGGAATACAAAAAAATCAATTGCAATAGACTGCTGCAATTATATTAAGGAATAAGGCTTTTCATTTTAAACATTGTAAGTTACTCACTTGATCCATTATACCAGATTAAGTAATGTTATTATAATTCAAAAAATATTGATTTCATTACAAAAACTTCTGAAATTTTATTGAGAATATTTACAAACATTTAAGTTGACGATTTTGTTTTAAAATTCCATCACATTTGCAATTTACAGTTAGAATATACACACAAAGAAAAAGTAGTGATAAAGTTCATTTAAACAGCCCAAGTTCGATAGAGGCATTATAAAACTGTTGCAGCAATAAGAAGATATGAATTTAGATGAAACTATTGCTTTGATAAAGAAGTCGAGTTTAGACACGGAAAAGGTGATGTTTTTTTAACAGCGGAAATGTCTCGCCAGAAATATTTGAATTGAAAATTTAATTTCAGTCGATAACCTTCAACTTTGGTTAGTTTGGTTTGTGAGTAGACTTTCGATATTATTTACTTGTTTTACGTTCGAGTTTCAGACATTTTTTAACCCAGAGGAAAAATATGGAATTTATGCATGAACTAGTTAATATAAAGCCAACCGATATTCATAAAAAAAAATTATAGTTTTTTGAATATTGAATATTTTTCACAATAAAAATTTATGAAATATATCTATTTCTTTTATGCAGAGTTAATAATATAATCTTTAATTAAGAATTAATAAAATAGTAAAAAAAAATTAAAAAAGTAGAGGGAAATATCAAATATTCAAACCTCGAGCCCACCATCCACTTGTCCCTGAATTTAACTTACGAACTTAACGAGTCTAACTCCTTCAAAAAGGTGATCTTTCACTCAAAAATTTTTGTAACCAGAATTATTTAAACATGAAAATTATTTGCATTTTTAAGCAAGGAAAAAAAGTTTTATAAATGATATATCTGTATTTTGTTTTTTTTAATTAATTAAAGCTGTTTGATTGCTTGTTGTTGGATTGCTTTCTCTTTATAACAAGTAAAATCTGTTGAAATTCTATCGCAAAACTGTTAGAAACAACTTTTAACAGAGAGCCTTTCAGATGACTGAAGATATAGACTCGTCTCAAGCCAAGGCAATTACCTCACTGTCTACAACACCTGTAACAATAGACTATAAAATATTTTTCCAAGTCTGGAAGATCAGAATATTATCATTTCTAAAGTAACTCAAAATGAAATTATTAAAAGTTGAAGAAATGCTACAGATAGGCTACCCGCTAACTACACACATAATTCAAAATAAATGTTTCAAATTGTAAACAATTTTTATACGATGAGGATAATACATTTATTTCTATTTGAGCGCTTACTTCTCTTCTTTATGGAGAGAACTCATCTTTAAGAAGCAAAAATTTATAAGTGATCAGCGTTCTATTCTATTTTATTCACAAAGTTTCGAAAAAACTATATATCGTTATTATATTAAAAAATAACTTAAGTATAACTAAACAATTGGTACAACTTTCTTTCTACACGTAACAAGAATTAAATTTTCAAAAAAAAATTTTTTAAATTTTTAAAAAATTTTAAAAAGGGTATGAAAAAAAATAAAATTTAAAAATTTTTTTAAAAATTCAAAAAAAAAAAAAAAAAAAATTTTTAAGTTTAAAATTTGAAAATTATTACAATTTAATTCTGAATAAAATATAGGAAAAAATATTCAAAGAAAATTTTACTAAAATACTTTCATCATGAATAATTTTGAATAATTAGTGCAGAAAAAAATCAAAAAAAAATTTTAATCAAAAAAAATTTTAGCTTTAAAAATTTTTAAACTCCCCTAGATCATATTATTATTTTTAAATCTCATTTTCACTCAACTATCAATTTTCTAATTATAAAACTTAATGAATAATAGATAATTAAATATACATTTTAAGCATGGCCCGCGCGTCCTATTAAAATTTGGGGCTTGAGCCCCCTCCCCCCACTCATAAAGTAAACCCCCCCCCCCCTCCTTAAATGTGACCCCCCCTGCCTCTTATCAATCTCAAGTGACTGTAAAATAGACAATTTTGTTCCATCGTTTTTAATATAAACATTCAGCAATCAAGCAAGCATATCAACAAAGTTGGCAAGTGCTTAGATATTCCAATCGAATCCAATCCAATCCAAGTGTTATTTAATTAAAGCTTAGTCCTTCCTAAAATCCCTCAAAGTTCATAAAGTCCCTCAAAGATTGAGTGGCTTTGAATTTGATTCATCCATGAAGCCTAATTCTGATGATAATAATTCAGAAATTGCAAAAATTAGAAAAATATATAATGAATGCTTTGATTCAGTAATACAGAAAATTTCAAAAAGGTAAAAAATGATATATTACCATTTTGCTTAATGAGTTTTTGGAATTTTTCAGATTTGCAGATCAAAAGATTTCTATTATAAATGCTATTAACTGCCTTATGCCTAGTTCAAAAGAACATTTTCTTATGTATGAGAAAATCAAACCACTATGCACTCTTCTTGAAATAAAGACTGACGAAAATATTTTATCTTCTCAGTGCTTAGTATTCTATCATTTGAATAATACGTTTTCTATAATAATCGTTTTTAATATTTGACATAACTATGTTATCAAAACTTTTTTGGATCGAAAGAACTTACGCCCAGGAATAGAAATTTCTTATATTTTGAAAGAATTATATCCCATCAAGTCCGCCTGTAATGAGATCTTTTCTTTGTATATTGGTAATTATGATATTTTTACTAAAATATTTACTTTACTGTATATTTTTAAGCTGCTTTAACAATAGGCATCAGCACAGCGTCGTGTGAAAGAAGTTTTTCAACACTTAAAAGAGTTTTCACTTCTTCACGACAGTCGATGCTGAGTGAAAGAAAAGAAAACTTAATAATTCTTTTTCAAGGGAAAAACTCACCAAGAAAGTTACATTTGATGATTTCCTAAAGAATTTTAACAAAAAACTAAGAAGACTAACGTTAACTGTTTGAACATGGAATATTAACTTATTCACAATTTTTTAATAAAATGATTCTTCTTTAATTTTTGTTTCTCAAAGATAGTTTTCAAATGATTTTCTATATCTATTTTTTGTCACATTGATAAAAGCTTTTTTTGAAAAAACTTTAAGTGTATATTCACCACACTAGAAAGTTTGAGCCCCCCCCCCCCACCAAAAAATTTTGGTTAGCCCGGGTCCTGATTTTAAGGGCACTGACCTTTAATGTATATTTGATTCAAATGAAATGAAACTTTTATCATATGTAAAATTTATGCTTAAACAAAAAAGTTTCCTTCCTTTCCTTCTTTCTATTTACTTTTTAATTTTTGTTATCGGCATCGCATCCAAGTGAAGAATAATCTTACATAACTGGTAGATGGTAGGAGTAGTCAGGATCGTGTTTCGAACATAGACTATCTGGATCGAGACATTACGTTCCCACCACTAGGCCATTTGCATAGTAATTATCAGAGGTCTGGCAAGACCTCCGGGGAGACAACTCGCCAAACTTGCCAGCCTTATTATATATTTAAATGTGTAAATCCTAAAATGCTTAAAAATATACTTAAAATAAAAATTTTCAAAAAATATTTTACATACATATTGAAAGCCACATTTGAAAAATTCTACCTAAAAGTTCAAAAAATTTAACTTTGAAATTGCAGTTTTATTTCATAAAAACTATATGATTGGTTGAAATGTTTATGTAATATATAATAATAATAATAATAATAATAATAATAATAATAATAATAATAATAATAATAATAATAATAATAATAATAATAATAATAATAATAATAATAATAATAATAATAATACTACTACTACTACTACTACCAATACTACTTTTTGAAAATTTTTACTTGTTTGATTTGAAGAAAGAATTAAACTGTTTTTCAATATTTCTTTTTCATGATATATATATCATTAGAAAGCTTATCGTTTGCTACATACTCTAGAATAATTTATTTTTGCAAAAGTTTTAAAAAATTTTAATAAATGGACATTACTTCAAAAATTTTGTCTAAATTTTTGAAAAATAACGGACCACCTTTTTGTTGAAGCATAATCTGTCTTTTTAAAAAAAATAAATGAAAATGGTATCATTGGAAAGGTATACCTTTGTGGTTAACATAGGCTAGGTTATACAAATAAATATATTTTCATTTTTCCAAAATCTGCTTTTATGTGAGGTCAGTCAAGTTTTATCTAGTTTCAAAAATACCAATAATAATTAACGTTCTTAATTTATATAATATTTTTTCAATATTTTATATTCACAAAGGTAAAATATGATTTTTTACATTTTAAAATTTCATAGTTGAAGAAATGTCGAAAATTAATATATATTTTTTACTTTTATGGGTCAGTAGTATAGGTCAGTATAATGTTTTTCTAATAAATTTTAAATTATTTTGAAGTGAAAATGTTGATCGAATGTACAAGATTTGAAGCTATACTCATTGTGGGTAAAATAGGCTAGGTTTTACAAATAAATATATTTTTATTTTTCCAAAATCCGCTTTTATGTGAGGTCAGTCAACTTTTATCTAGTTTCAAAAATACCAATAATTAACGTGATGAGTTTATATATTATTTCTTCAAAATTTTATATTCACAAAGGTAGAATATGGTTTTTAACATTTTAAAATGTCATAGTTAAATAAAACTATGGAAAATTAATATATATTTTTTACTTTTTATGGGTCAGTAGTATAGGTCAGTATAATATTTTTCTAATAAATTTTAAATTATTTTCAAGTGAAAAATGTCGATTAAATGTAAGAGTTTTGTTTGATAATCGTAGTCTACTTTTATTTAGTTTAGATACAACCTTTCTAATTTTTAACGAAGGCTTCATTAAAAATTATACCGACAGTGTGCAATAATAAATCACATTATTGATTGTTTTAGGCATAACTATGCAAGAAAGATGAACACATGTTGCATTACGTTTGTGAGCCCAGTGAATTCTTATCTCGCATACCTCACCCATCTTTAGCACGGTGTGTGGTTTATTTTATCCGTCTAGTGTACGCTTAGTTTATTTGTAGTGTTCCTAGCTTAAATCTTAGTCAAATATTAAAACCTTATAACTTTCACATTTCTCACAAATGCATCATGCGATATACCAAATTAAAGCTTTTTTATGCTTTCAGAATACATTAGTTATATCTTAAGTACTTAAGAAATACCATTTTACTGTTTTTATTTTCTATGCTTCATACCATTAATTAGCAGATAAGGGATGCATTTTAAACTAAAGCTCCTTTCATTAGGCAAATTTTTACCTATATTATGTGACAATTTCCAGCACAATTATAAAGCTCTACTCTCAGAATCTAAATTTATTTGTAGTTTTTATAAAATAGTATTAGTTTTTCCTTTTTTTTTATAAATTAACTTCGTTTTTTTATTGGTCAGTATAATGTTTATCTAATAAATTTAAAATTATTTTTGAAGTAAAAATAGTGAATTATTTTGTTGGATAATGTTTCCACTATTTATTTTTAGATTTTTATAAAATCATTTTAGTTTTCGGTTTTTTATAAATTAACATAGTTTTTTACTTTTGAATTAATCATCCAAAATTTAAGTGCAGTTTGATTTACACTTTGATTCGAAAAAATATGTTTTGGATAAATATTATTTTTATTATTGTTTACTTCATATAAATTTCTAAAGAGAAGATAAATAGATCAAAATATGTGTTTTAATCAATTTTTCTCAATAAGTATCTAATGATTTATTTTTTTCACGTGTTTTAATAGTTTTTCTCAATATAATCTCATGAAATTATTTTTTTCACTATAATCCTAAATTTATTTCTATATTTTTATAAAATAATTATAATTTTGAATCTAACACACACCCTTGAAGAATTTGTTTTGTTGGTATCATAGTCTACTTTTATTTAGTTTAGATACAACCTTTCTAAATTTTAACAAGGCTCGTTATATTTATACCGACAGTGTGCAAGAATAAAACTATTGATTGTTTTAGGCTACTAAGAAAGGCTTGCTTATTTGTGGCGCAGTGAATTCTTATCTCCATAGCTTCACCACATTTTAGCACGGTGTGGTTTATTTTATCGGTCTAGTGTACGCTTAGTTTATTTGTAGTGTTCCTAGCTTAAATTTAGTCAAATATTAAAACTTATAACTTTCACATTTCTCAACAAATGCATCCTGCGATATACCAAATTAAAGTTTTTTATGGCTTTCAGAATACATTACTTATATCATAAGTCCTTAAGAAATACCATTTTACTGTTTATATTTTCCATGTGATTCATACCATTAATTAGCAGATAAGGGATGCTTTTAAACAAAACAGTAATATATTTGAAGAAATATTTTTTCAGTATAGAGAGTTTAGAAAACTCTTCTCTAATATGTAATGATATATTCTCATAACCTGTACGGTTGAGGGTAACAACTTGTGTTATCTCCACCGTATATTACGATATTCTTTTCCAACCTGTATTCTACGATGATTCATCTCCAAACTATATACTACAATGATTCATTTCAACCTGTATACTAGATATTCATCTCCAACCTGTTTACTAGGATGATTCATCTTCAACCTGTATACTATGATGGTTTCTATTCCATGTACAAATAACTAGGAGAAATTTCAACTTTCTGTTCACATTCTGTAGATGTAAGATTTGATATACCTCATTGGGGAGAGATTAATAAGTTATTACCTATATACATTATACCTGTATACTACGTTGGTTCATCTCCAAACTGTATAGGATAATTCATCTATTTATATATTTTATCAAATATTATAAAATTTGTATCAAAGATGAAAAATATTCTTTAAAAAATAAAAAATATAAACTTTCTGTTCATATTTTGCTACCTCTAGATTACAAAAGTTATTACCTATACTTTGATTTGCAGATTTTAAATATTATATTTGTCAATATAAATAAAATTCTATATAAGAATGAAAAATATTCTTTAAAAATAAAAAATATCAAATTTTCGTTCATATTTTGTACTATAGATGTTAAAAATTATTACCTATACTTTGAATTTGCAGATTTTAAATATTATATTTGTGAATATCAAGAATGAAAATTTCAAATAAAAATATTTATTTTTTAAATATATCGTTGGCTCCCCTTATTTTAAAATTGAAAGATAAATCTAGTCTTTAATAATTAATTTTTATCAAATTATGAATACGTAACTAAAAGTAAGGGGGCCAAGATATATTTAAAAGAATAAATATTTTTTGATTTGAACATTTTTCGATTCTTTGATTATTGACAAATATAATATTTAAAATAGTGAAATTGAAAGTATAGGTAATAACTTTTGTAACACGTATGAGGTAGAAAATATGAAGAAGTTTGATATTTTTTGATTTTTTAAAGAATATTTTTCGATTCTTTGATTACAAATTTTATTATGATTATTTGATAAAATATATTATATAGGTTGGAGATGAATTATCGGGTAAACAGGTTGGAGATGAACCAACGTAGTATACAGGTATAATGTATATAGGTAATAACTTATGTAGCATCGTCTCCCCGAATAGGTATATCAAATCTTACATCTAGCAGAATGTGAACAGAAAGTTGAACATTGTCTCTCTAGTTATTTGTACATGGAATAGAAACCATCATAGTATACAGGTTGAAGATGAATCATCCTAGTAAACAGGTTGGAGATGAATCATCATAGTATACAGGTTGGAGATATATATTTATTTATATATGTAAATGTCTAACAAAGTTACAAAATATGGTGGAAAACATTAAAAAATTAGAGCATAAGAGGAAAATTCATATTTTATATGTAATACCATAACTATGTAGATATACAATTAAATGTATACCCACGTCCCACATATCAAAATATGAATACACTAAAATGTGAAAAAAGGTGCTTAGTAGTATTATCAGAAGAAACTCATCATAGCTTTGAAAAGAAGAAAAATATCAAAGGATTAAGAAATATTGGAAAATAACTTCTAAAAGTAAAAAGAAAATATAAACATTACTACAAAAATAAATGTGTAAAAAATCATAGGGAGAAGCAAGCAATTGAACCATTGAAGTAAAAAAACTTTTTACATTTACGCTTAAAACTCTTTATATTCTTCAAATATCTGATGCGTAATGTTATGGAAGTTCGATACTTTTATAGATTTATTTTAAAAAATGTGTTGCTAGTAGCATACCTATTTCTAACATTCATATTTATTATGAGTACTATAATCGATAATATTATTATTCACTATATATTTACTGTTCAATTCATTATTAGAACTCATACTTTTATGAACGAAAAATGATTATTTTTATCTAATAATAGGAGGATCACTATTGGATATAAATTTTAATGCTCTATTTTGTTTCTTTTGTAAGAAGAAGAAGAAGAGACAAGAACGGTTGAAGAAGAGGTAGAAGTTGTCGACCTAAGACAACATATTTATTTTTAGATTTATTAATTATCAAATTATTTATTTTACACCAGTCTTTAAATTTATTTAAAAAAGAAAAGATTTTTTCTTGGTTTATAATAATTAGATTATAAGTTATTATGCTTCATAATAGTAGTTGAACTAATTATTAAATAATTTGGATCTATTCAAATTTTAAAGACGGATAAACCATTGAATTTTGAATTTTTAAATGTATATATTTCCAAGGATATTTATTCTAAGTCTACTTATTTTTTGATTAGATTATTTTTGGTTGGTTGGTTGGAGATATATCAAAGAACTTTCAGCCGTAAGGCTATATGCTCGCATTATACTTAAGATGGTTTTTAAGAGTAAATTATGTTTTAAGGATAAAAATTTAATATAAAGTTTTAATTGTTTATTTCTGATTCTTTATTATCAGGTCAGGCTAAAGCATGCACTTAATTGAAATTTTGTGAGTAAGTAAATAGCTTACTCTAACCCTAAAACTAACTCTAATACTAATTTTTACTAATGCTAATTTTACAGTATTCCTAACCAAATTGAATTATCACTAACAAATTATTTTGATCAAATAAAAGTATTCAACATGCACAGGTTTACTGACAACAATAATCAGATTGACAATGAAGATGGAAAATTTTTGAAACATCTCAATATTTGATAAGAAATGCAAAAATGAAAGAACTAAAGTTAACAAATAAAATCTAACGTAAGCTTAACTCTTGTGATAATATTTAAATCTTTACGTCTCTACAATACTTGGCACAATATTACGCCTTCAGACTCCAGCTTATGAAATCTTCCATAATGAGGATCAAAAGGAGGATAATTGATCTTCATAATGGGGGAAAGAGGTGACCTTAATCCAATAACATAGCGGAGTAGGAGAATACTTCCTGCTTTAAAAAGTACACTTCAACTGAAACAATGCCAGCAATTTCGACGAAGGGACTTCATGTACATCTGTTTTCAAATTGTGAATCGTTAGTCAAAAGTGTTCACTCTACGAAACAAATAGAATAAAAGGACTTCGAGTTGGATACTGAAGGAAACTTAGTAAGCCTGGCTTACGAACAAGGGCTTAACGTGAAATATTTTTCTAACCTATTGGCTTAAAATTAAAATGTGACCTTCAAAAATTGGGGGTTCATTTATTTTGGTCAAACATAGAAATATGACGAATGTTGAAGTACATCCTAATCTAAAATGTCTGCCAAACCTAAATAGTGCAAACAAGTTCACTATTCTAACGCACTCTGATGATCAATTTACTTGTCAAATAATTGTCACTTCACAATACAATCAAATAGGCACACTCCATTTAGCACTTTTTTTTATAGTATTTTGACATATAATTACTACTGAAATATAATAAGCATTCACTTTTACTTCGATAAATATTCAACATAATAACTTTTTGTGCGTCTATCTAATTTTAATATGTTATCATTCGTAACTGAAAATAAGCACTCTTGTCCTATAATTTGGAATATGGTGAGAGGTCCACCTTGTACTTAAAATTGCTATTTTTAAAAATTTATTATTATTTCTTATACTCTTGCAATCCAATTTTTTTGAAAAGTTTTTACTTGAAATTTAAATTTATTTAATGATACAAACTGATGTATCTAATAATCAAAACAAGTTTACAAATTACCGCTTTCTTGATTTCGTTTTTCTTATTACTTCGATCTTTTTTTATCTACTAGATGTAGGTACAGATATTTCTCTTGCTCTTTATTATTTTCGTCATAATCAATTTTGGCTCTTTGTTCTAACACTATTCTTTGTACTGCTTGCGTCTGTTACAATGAATTTACTCTGTTTAGCCTGGTTTATTAAAGACTTCAATTCTAAACTCTTATCACCTTATTTTTCAAAAATTTCCGCTTTTTTGTGTTTTTTTGCAACAATTCTTCAATTAGGTCCATTAGTCCAATATATAAAGTCACTTTTTTGTGGAGTAAATATTTTACGTTTTGTTGGTCCTAAAAGAAAGTATTACGTAGCATTAGTGGCAATGGAAGATCACGATATTGCATTTTTACGCTTAATAGAAACGTTTACAGAGAGTGTACCCCAATTAATATTACAAATTTATTTGATTCTCAAAACTAAATATATTTTTAAACTCCTTATATTAACAGTCATTAGTTCTTGGATTTCATCTGCATGGACTATTACTTCTTATTACCGAATGCTACGCTATTCTCGTATTGATAAACTCAATATAAATATTGGAGCCAGCTTCGTTTACTTTTTATGGCGCTTAGGCACCATTGGTTCACGTATCTTAGCACTTTCGCTTTTAGCAAGTGTTAATTTTTTCAATTTATTTTACCTTTGTTTAGCTCATTGGTTTATAATGTCTTTCGTAAATATTTTTCGCAAGTCTAACTTTTGCAAAAACTCTTCTAACGCTGACCAAAGAGCTTCGTTTAGTTATCTTCAACAAATATTAGAATATTTTTATAACTTTCTAATTGGATTTGTACAGATTTTTTGCTGTTTTTCGATCAAAGAAGGAAAAAATTGTTTATACTTTATATTTTTCTATTCCTTAATTTTTATAGAAGAAATTTATATTTCTTGGATTTGGCATTTTTCATCCATAAACTTCGCTGTAAATCTTCGATTAAGCATAATAGCTTCAAATTTAATAACATTTTTTACTGGAATCATATTTATGCTTATATATTATAATTATTTCCACCCTAATGTTAAATCTAACAATTCCTCACAACAACTTCAGCAACAGACAAATCTTAACCCATGTGTTGAAAAAACTATAAATTATTTCTCTAATGCCTACATCTCAAGTATTCCAAATACTACCTTCTGATTTATGAAGCATCTTTTCTTATATTATTTGCCAAATAAAGTATTAATTATAAAATTTTATTTGTTTACTATGAACCAAAAATGCTTATGTATTTATTTTAGGGAAGTATTTTTAGTTCATGAAATTCGAAGTCAGTTGCTTTTAGAAGATGACTTGAAGTCAGTTTACTCGAATTTTCGGTTAATTCGAAGTCAATTTTGTAGCCATAGCCTTACTACACATTGCAGATAATTACATTGTTTAACTCGAAGTTTGACTTTAAAAAACTTTCTGAGTTAATTAACACCTGTTTTTAATCCTATAACAACAAACTGTTGGCTTTGTTTAGTGTAACGGAAATCGTACAGGTAAATGAAATTAAAACGTAGATTTTCACGAGTTGTTTGTGTTAATTAATTAAGTATGCATATGTAAATTGAAGTCGATGAGCTTATATGACACAATAGAAAACAAAAAACAATGGTCGATTTTTTATGCTCTAACTGAACAATCTTGTATCAGAATCACTTCTTTTGTTTAAATAAATTTTTATCTGTTTATAAAGTTTTTAATGTTTGTTTAAATATATATTTTAATCATTTTAAAGATGACCTGACCACACATGCGCGTTGGTATTTAGGACACAGTAAAAGTAAATTTCAAAAAGTAAAAATTTGTTAACTCGAAGTACTTCAATATGTCCCATCGGGTTCGAGATAACGAACTTATTTAAATATATAAAGTGGTATATTTTTTTATTTGCAAAAAAAGTTAGTGTTTATATATTTTGCAACTACATTTAATAAAATATGTCAATTAGAATCTATTTTCCTCAAGTATGCAATGTTGAGTAACGTATACTTAGGGTGACTAGACGCTCGGATTTGTATGTGCATTAAATAACTGAAAGGCTCTTTTTACTATAGTGCAAAATTTCACTATAGCTATTTTGGAAAGTTAGTAAGCTATTACGAAGACTATGTGGGGTTGAAAAAATGAGTCAAAGAAGTCAAATATTTTTTTCAAGAATTAATAAAGTAATTGGAATGGCTTAAGCTGTTTATAAGATTTTTGTAAAGTTTGTTTGGAAATATAAAAAATATTGTATAGTTAAGTTTTATGGCAAATTTTTTTGATTTAAAAGTTGTGCAAACGTATAACTAAATTCTTGTTCGCTATATGGGGTACATCGTGAAATTCCAATCCTTCAAACAATTTTAGATTAACTTCTTCAGATGAAGTGAAAATTGCTACATTCTTTTGTTAATTTTTTTTTAAATTTTTAATGAATTCATATAAAAAATGTCAACATGTAATTTTAATTATAAACAAAGTGGTGCTGACAAGCCATCAAAAAGTTATTAGGAAATATCTTCTTTCTACCTACCTGTCTCAAGAAGCCTTGATGAGGCGAATATCACATCCTGATTGTGTACTCATCAATAAAGTTTTTTACTTCAACTTGTTTACTAATTTTAATTATTTTTACTTATCATCAGTGAAAACAATTCTTTTGTTGGTATGAGAACACTTGTATTTATGAAAATTTTTTTTAAATAATTGGCCAGATTTCTGCATGATGTTTGAAATTCATAGGTTATAATTTTTGTCATGCATAAATTAAAATTATTTTAGATATAATTTCTTATTAATTATTTTTATTAGCTAAATAAGTCTTTCTCTTAAAAAAGTGAAGACTTTCTGTTGAGTATTTATTTTTTAGCCTTTTTCCGTCGCCACAAAATGCGACAAAGCCAATGTGTCTTATCTGCTTTGATACTTTCAAATGGTAGTATGCGACCAGTCATGCTTGAAGATCACTTATAATATTTCTTTTAATTAGAAACTTCAATTAAATTTTTTTTTTACAATATTACAGGATGCACAAATTTTTTTTTTAAATATGCTGAAAATCACTGCTAAAGAATATAGGCATAGTGTGGTAATTTATCATACAATTGTTATGCCCCCTTTCAATTAGGCCTTCTCATTATTATACTCTGCTCCAACTATGGTAAGATTGAATATTTAATTTATGGACATCAATAAAATATATTATTTGTTTCAGAAATAAGTACTATGAAGAATTATGAAAGTAAAAGAGATAATCATATTGGGAGTTGAATTTATTCATAATAAGTACATGTGCTTACAAAAATACTTAAAAATGGGCGACTAGGACTACTAAATTTTATTAGATATCGATTCCGACTCCTCAGTCCTTCATGAAATTTCAGCCTGATTGAACTTTTATGATATAATTAAATTTAAAGCTCTTCCTTGTATCATTTAGTTAGTTAAAATCTCTGGCTCAGATATAACCCTGTTTATATTGAAAATATGCTAGTTAGCAATTTTCATAGAATAAATCATAATTTTATTGGGAAGCACAAAAGTGAAAAAACACGATGAAAAATAGACTGAATGACAAAAAAAGCATGGCATAGAAGGCGCGTAGACATAATCATAATAAATTGTGGAAATAATAGAACATCCTGAATTTAAGGTTTATTCATTGAAGTCGATGGCCTTGAACCAAAGAGTGAATCCATAATGAGACCCAAAAAAACAAAGGAGCTGCCCAACCATTGGCGAAGAGATAATACATTATTGAAGTAGATAACAGAGACCAAAACAGTAAAGAATTTTCGACTTGTCGTCATGATAGAGCACACCAAAGGCCCAAAATTCTCCACAGTCAAGAATATAAAGTTCTAAAAAATAGACACGTTGTGAAAAAGGATATAAATAAAAAGAAGCATTTAAAGAGATTTTGTGAAAAATATAAACCAAAATAAATTAATTTAAACTTCCCCACAAAACTTACGAAAAAGCTATTTTTAGTATCTAATTATTTAACAATTTTAGGAATACTCAGAAAAATGTATACTAAGTGTAGTGTTTCCATTGAAAAATAGGCAGAAACATATATTTTGTAAAAAAATAACAACACTTTTATCTTTGATTAGGTAATGAGGAATATATAAAATATAAAAGTTGCATTAGGTCTAGTTTAGTGTATGGTGGCCAAAGTTGGGCTTTAAAAGAAAGAAAAATAGACTAAACACCACAGAGATTAGGATGTTAAGAATCATGTGCAAATTTAATTTTAAAGATAAAATAAGTAATGAAAAGATAAGAAGTTTATGTCAAGTAAATGAAATAAATAAAGTTTTAGAAATACAAAGGCTAAGGTGGTTTGGCCGTGTAAATAGAAGACCTTGCGGTGATCTAATTAAAGAATCTTATAAAAATCAAATAGGTAAGAGTAAAGGCAGGCCAAAGATGATATGGATAGAAATAGTCAAAAAAGACATGAGCAATAGACATTTAGCATTAGGGGACGAGCAAAATACAGGTGAATGGAGACGCAAAATAATGAGATATGCTCTTTTAAAAGAATGTAATCTTGGACGTCATTATAAAACTAAGCATTTTCCGACATGCTCAAAGTTTCCTGAAGTCAATTTATAATAGCTTCAATTGAAATCCTTGAATGTTGAAAAGAAGTTCTCTACATTTGCGAGACTTTACTTTAATTATAATACACAAATTTTTATCACCACTAAAATCTTTCTACTTATTTTTCTAGTAAAACCCTCATAATTGCAATAAAATTTTTATGAATATTTTTTATCATGCTTTTTGATATATGTATGCGTACAACTATATCGCAGTTTACGATTTTTATTAGATTGCGATGATATTTTGCAATTCTACTAGTTTATTAAAAAAATCACGAAAAATAGGATGGTACACTTGAACTATATCCGATATATATTGTTAATTTTAGCAAAAGAATAATGAATATATATTAATTTAAAAATAACATTTTTAAGACTTTTATAATTTTTATGAGGCCCCAATAAAAAGCGAAATGTAACTTTCTGCAATTAAAAAAATTTTGCTCCCTGACTGCAGATACAAATATGTTGTTTCAATTTGAAAAATTTGTGAGACTATTAGAAAACAGAAATTAGGAAAAAATAAAAATTCAAATAATGTTTCAGCGCTTTTTACTAATAAGTGATTTGATGCGAAAAGAATGAGATTATTCAGGACGAATTCGCTGGTTTTAGAAAAGGCCGAATGCATTTTGGTCCAATAATAATAATTAGAGCTGCTGAACTGTTGTTATTCCTGAAACTCATTTTTGGCTGATCTGTTGTTAATGAGCCCAAAGAAGAAATTCTGTTGTATGTCACAATGAAAATCGTCCAAAGTTCTTCGGAAAGGATTTCGAGCGTTTTAGCTGCACATTCTTCTCATTTGCATCATTCTCATGAAAATAGTTTAAAAAACTCTTTTTGGAGGCTTGACAAGTGTTCTTTGATATCCTTTTACAGCTCTTTTGAAAGCGTATCTTCAACAGCGATCTGTCAGGAGAGCTACATTTTCTCTCTCCACTTTCTTCCAAAGAAATAGTTTGGCGAGGAAAGGCTTGGTGGCATCGGTATGCATTATGATGGTGATATATGGGCCCTCTAACTGCCGAATAAGTCCATTCAAGGCTTCGAACATGTCTTCCGAGTATCCAAGATTATATTTAAATGGCTCTTGATGTCTGAATGCTCTTTAACAGACAACGAAAAAATGTGTAAAAGATGAGGTAACTGACGAATCTTGAGTCGCACTTCTTTGATATGGTTGACGACACGGATCACAGTTTCCAAAGAGATTCTGAGAGAAGCAGGCAGTGTGTTGAAATAACACACTCGGGTTATACTTTAGCGGAGTCACGAATCCTAATTTGGAGCTGAGAATGCTGAGAGCTCGCACGTGCAGGCACAAACTAACTTTGCCGAAAAGAGTTTTTGCATTTGAAAGAAGCTTGACGTCATGTTCATATAACTTCTGCCTTTGTAGTTGTTATCAGTCGACTGCAGAAGAGAAACTCCTTCTCTAAATCGAGCATAAATTAAAAGCTGTGCGACGTCTTTGGTTCATCGAGAGAACAAAGAGGGGAAAGTCGGGTTTTCTCTATCACCTTAAGTTTGATGTCGTGCGACATGTCATTGATTTGTAACTTAATTATCTTGTTAGCACTTATCTGATTAATCTTGTTGACACACTTCTGATAGATCAGATGCCAAAGTTTTGAAAACTTTCGTTGAGTATTTTTCTTCGACATCTGCAAAACAAAATATGAAGCATTAATGACAAAAATAGTAGTAAGATTAGAGCCGTTGCTAAACGCTTAAAACGATTTCTTAAAAAGTACAGCGCCCTCTTCATAGAAGGAGCTGCGTATGACACAACATAAATATCATAAAAGTTCTTCAAAGTCTTGCACGCTGCATGACCCCTAGATAAAAGCTCGTGATCCCTTTGGTGATCATGACCCGCTGATCTAAAGGAATAAATATATAAATTTTTAAACTGTTAATTGAGAACATTTACACTGTAGCCAGTATCACTATAGGAAAAGATGCGTCAAAATACGCATACAAAATACAGATTTCTATATATTTTTAGAGGGTAAAATGTCATTGTATCAAAGGTTTAAAAGATGATATTTTAAAAAACAAAATCTGTTATAAAAAATTAGAAATTCAAATCAAGGAGTACAAATTGATTTATTCATAGTTTTGTTTAAAACGATATCTTGCGAAACAAAATGAAATATGGATAAAAAAGGAAGATGCTTACTTGACCTATTGCACTGAGCAATGAAAAAAGCAGGATGTTAAGTAGAATGGAAGGAAAGCGATTGACAAAACTGACAAACTGTATCAACTCACCAGAAAGCAGCAAAACTAAATTATAAATAGGAATCTCCGAAAATCGCATTAAAAAGAAAGCATTACCTGGAAACAAGAAGAGTGTGGGCCACAAGTTGAAGTGGAACATCATGCAGTGTGCGTGGATGTGGTAAAAGGCGCGAATTTTATTTTGAATCGCTGCTGTTATGCCGTCAAGCGTGAGTGAGATGACCTACGGAATTCAATAGAATAAGGATTATAATTTAACTTACATCAGAGATCGTCATAGACAGCAATAACTCATAACGTCTGTGGCTGATGATTAACCGGTTTACGACCAGAGTCGATTAATACTTTTTAATAAAAATCGTCTGCTTGTTTTTACTTCTTTATTCACCTTTGAATACAGCAAAAATAAAGTATTAAAATTTTTATTATAATTAAGCAATTGATGTTTCTCGTTAAGTATTTGAGTTATATCACTAATATTATATTTTAATATTTACTTCCAAAAATTTGAAAGCAAAATTATTTTTTTTTCACAATGCAGAGAATTTCAATATCCGAATACCTCAAAGACTATAATTCTCAAAGCCTGTTAAAATTAAGGAAGATTGACTGTTTTCAGTCACAATTTGTAAATTGAACTATATCTTTTCTTTCACCTAGTACCTAGTACTAGTTTATCTATTACTGAGTATGCCACTTAAAGAGACAGATTTGAACGGTATCTCAATATGACCTCCATTGTTTTTGCTATAAATTCCTTATCGGTTGGTAGTTTGTACTGTGTGTACGACATTTCTCTTATACTTTAAGTGTCTATTTTTGCTTTTCATTGTATGATGATCCTAAGCTCTACTTTCATTGGAAATTCATTTTTCACAAATCGTGTTCGAACAAATTTTTTCAGAGATTTATTTAGCACAGATTTTACTTTATTTCAGAGCTTTCCTATTGAATAGAATTTTCTTGATGATCTTAGTCTTTTTAAACACTATCATGCGTTGTATTATGGGTAAACAGATATAGCTCTGGATATAACCAATCCATTTCGAAGGATTCCTCCAAGATTCCCTCTGCTTCTTTTTTACCATGACCGATATAGATCTTTGTTAATTCCTTTTAGCTTTCAAATTTTTTTAATAAAATTTTTCCAGCTTTTTTCATCTTCTGTCAATTTGAAAATTTCTTCTAGCTTTTTTTGCCAGTTATTTCTTTAATATCATCAATCCACCATGTTCTTCCTCTTCCTACTTTTTTCCCGCTATCTTCAACTATTGACTTTAGTTCATCGCCCACTGTAGCTCTCGCTATATGCCCAAAGAATTTTGCTTTTCTTTCAAGTATCATGTTTATTAGTTTTGGCTTTGGTTCTTTAACCTTCTTTAATACAGCTTCATTCGTCATCTTATTTGTCCAGCTAACTCGTAGAATTCTTCTTTAACACGATATCTCAGAAGTTAATGAAAAGACTTCAGATCCATACCTAAAAACAGACCAAACTTGTGAATTAAGGAGTTTTTTTTATCTTGATAGGGAGGTTATTTCTCATCAGTTCTTTATGTTTCCAAAAACTTTGTTTAGGCAATCCCAGTTTTTACGTCAGCTTCATTTTGTAAATTTCCTTCTATTATAGCGCCAATATATTGAAATCTTTTTACCTGTTCTACTTTTTCAATTGAGATGTTAACATTTTTATGTCCTTTGTTTGTAGACATTCAATAGGATTTCCATCACTTCCAGTAGTTTTGTTATTATTAACAGATTTCATTGCTTTTATTATTTCTTCTGATGTTACTTTTTCTTCATTTAATTCATTTTTATGATATTTAGTTTGCTTGTTGCTTTGATTTATACAGTTCCTCTATATATTCTTTCCATCTTTTCAAGGCATCTATTTTTCTTTTTAAAAAATTTCCATCTTTATTAAACAAGTATTTTTTTGCATTCACGTTAGTTTTTTCACCATTTGGTACATCTTTCGGATCTCATTTCTTCTTTCCATTTCGTGTATCAATCTCATCACATATACTTTCGGTTTCTTTGGCCTTTACTTTTCTAGATTTTTTTCTCATTATTCTAGTTAGTTCTTTAACTTTTTCTCTGTCATTCTCTTTTGGTCTTATTTCCATTATATTTAAAATTTCATCAATGATCCAGTTTTTTCTCCTTTCCGTTTTGGAACTGTTGTCTCAATTGCTGATTTAACAATTTTAGAAATTTTCTCCCATCCTTTTTCTTGTGTATGAAGACTTTCTTCTTTTTGTACAAAGTCTTGAAATAGCTTTTTATTCTTTTCATTCTTCAGCCAGTCTCGGTCTATTCTCTGAATTTGGTAGAATTGTTTTTTTCTAAACATTTTGATTTTGAGTTTTGCAACAACAGGATAGTGGTCGGATAGTTTGTCAACATTATGCACTACTTTGCACTTTGAAATAGTTTTTGCATACTTTTCATTAATAGGAATATCTTATTTAAAGTAATATTTTATTGCATACTTTCCAGCTATAATTCTTTTTATCCTGGGTTTAAATGTATTTTTCATTATCAATCTTTGTTTCATGCAGAAGTCCAACAAAATTCTTCCATTTCAATTTACTTTTCCGCTTCCAAACTTCCCACAAATTCGATCAATTGAAGTTTTTCCGACCTTTCCGTTCATATCTCCCATTATGACGACTTGTTTTTTTAATGTTCAACTCCCTCATCAATTCTTCTACCGTTTTATATGCTTGAAAAACTTTTTCTTTATCTCCAGTAATGTAGCACTGTATTAAAACTAAAGAGTTATTCTTGCTTTTTATTTTCATTCCTCTCTCTTTCACACATCATTTGCTAAAAGATAAAGTTACACGCGTTGAAGCTGAGTTTTTTCGGATGCAAGAAATTTTTAAAAATGCGAACTCAAATGCCTCAAACGGGTGCGTTGTGTTTATTAAAATTTTTCCTTATTAAAATAATATTTTTGTAGGTTTAACCAGAAAACTTAATCTCCAAATTTGTATTACTGGAAACTGAAAATTGGCCAAATTTCTAGGTCTAAACCAACAAGCCTATAGTGAACTGAATAGATGAGAGTAATATTTGCAAACTATCTCCGAAGCATATATAAAGTTTTCCAGTTATATTACAAATTAAAAAAAGGTACCTTACAATCAATATTTTGCCGATTACGGTAGCGTCATCTTTATGAGCGTTGGAAGGAGAATCTTTGTATAGAAACAAGACGATGCCGAGGGTAATGAGAGAGACGAAAAAGTATTTTTTTAGTGGGTAGCGCTTTTGGGAAATTAAAACTCCAAGAAGCATCACGGGAATCGGCTTCACAGCTTTACCCACAACCTAATGCAAATTTATGCTTAAATGTGAAAACGACAAAAATAAAAGATGCATTCAATAAATAATTACTTTTTGATGTCATCACTACTACTCAACGTAATGTGCTTTCCCCTGAAGAAAGCAATCTATTACCGAAACTAGTCAGGATTTATTTAATATTTTCAAATTCACATGCTAGCTTACAATACCAGTAAGCAAGCTTCACACGGCTCATAGTAAAAAAGTTAAAAATGACTTGTTCCTTGTGAAAAAATACTTCAAAGCAAATGTTTATACGTTGAACACACAAAATGAAATTGATGGGATTAGATCGAATTTTCGTAAAAAAAATTACAAAATTTTGGATAGATTTTGAAGCTTAATCCTCAATGCTTACACGATGTATGGATCATTGTGATAAAACTCATCAAACAAGATCTCAAACGAATTTTTTCAGATGCATCACAATGTCATTAAGTTTTATCTTAGAACATAAAATAAACTACGGTTTTTATATGCCAAGAAACAAAACATTTTATCCAGTGAGCAAAGAACTGTGATAGATCAACTGGAAAATGAAATGAATCTAGCACAAGTCTTGCAATTACTTTCCATTTTTAAGTCTATCAAAAAGGGATGTACACACGTGTTAATTATTTGAACAGACAGAATTTTTAACTTGATGAATCATATTCGTTTTTATATAAATTATTTTAAAGATGATTTTTAATTTGCACTTATTTTAAGTTAAAAATAATAATAATAATGTTGTGCAGAATCATCCTTTCAAAACATTTTTTGTCTCTCCTAACTTCAACCATAAAAGGGCTCCCGGGAAAATATAAAATAAAGAAATGGAAAGTAAAACTTTTATTAAAATTAATTCTTATACAACCGCAATATATATATATATATATGGCAATAACTTTTTTAATCAATAAATACATTTTACGATTTTTTTTTGCTAAATAGAAAATGAGTAAAAGGACTTAAAATATAAAACTGTTTAAAAAAGTATTGTAAAAATATGTTAATATGTTTCTATTAATCTAAATTCATATTCAACGTGTAGAAGTAAGAAGGAAAAATTGAACATTAATTTTTGCACTTCCTACTTTTGAAAAATTTATCGAAATTCAGCTATCGTTAAGGAAAAAGTGCACTTTTTAAAGCAAAGCCAATAGCATTAGTCAAAAAAAGTATATCAACTCAATAAGATTTTATCTTTGATACAAATATCATTTTTCATTCCTAAAATAATATTAGTTTCGTGTATCTCAGAGTGGAAGCTAAGTGAGCAAAATGCCAGATTAACCCATTTACGACCAACGTTCCCAAAGGGAACACAGACGAATTCCTACTTTAAATGGAATTAAATAGAAATTACTAAAGTCGTCTGCTTTGCTTGGTCCTAAATGGGTTATTAAAATAAAAAAAACACTTTGGATGAGAAAATGTGTGCTCAAAAATAAACATTCAATTAACTCATTAAGTCCCAAGTTCCCATTTGGGAACATAAGTAATTTCATCTTCGTCTGTTTTTTTCAATGACTTTGAATATAAATCGTCTGCGTTTTTTTAAATATCGTCTGCTTTCTATATTACTTAATGGGTTAAAGTAAGCGCGTGTTCAATCTGACAGCACTAATCCAGTGAATATAAGATACTTTTACAGCGCACGAAAAAAACGTGAAATAATGTCGATATGTCACTTGTACAAGGAATGGAGGAAAATACAAAATTAAATTTGATTGAAAATAGAGAGTGCCATTTATGGAGAGTGAATTAACCCATTTAAGACCAAGCAAAGCAGACGATATCTAAAAAAACGCAGACGATTTATATTCAAAGTCATTGAAAAAAGCAGACGAAGATGAAATTACTTATGTTCCAAAATAGGAACATTGGTCGTAAATGGGTTAATCTTTCATCCTTAACAATAAATAATGTAAAAAAATAATACTTAGAAAGCAGCTTTAATACTTCAGGCTTTTGTGGCATTGAAATATTCTAGATTTCGTTTAAATAATGCACAACTGGTTTCGTTTATATAATTTCTTTTTTACATATTACACATTCTAGCATACAAACATGAAAGAACAAAGCTATCACAATCATTCTCCAACAAAAATAGAAATGGATTTTGCTGAAAAGAGTACAATTTTAACTTGTTAAAAAAAAGTATTCAGATGATTTCACAAATGTGAAAAGGAGGCTGGTAAAAATAACTTTTTTTGAGAATATTTATCAATAGAGTGAATTAAATAAGAAATGAATATATATTAATCATAGAAGGTTACTTGAGAAGGATAAGGAAGGTATTGAAGAGCTTTATTGCTGGTTAGCATTGCGCCCATATAAGTGAAAGAGGAAAAGGAGATTAAGGATAATGGTACATCAGAATCTGTCGCACTTCTTTTCATAATAGATAATGCTATCGAAAAAATATATCCAATTAATCTTTATCCTATGTGTACGAAAAGATGGAACCTGCGAGTGAAAAGCACACATTTATCACACATTGTATGAAAACTAATGTGAGGAAATACACAAATTTTTCTCATGTCCACTAGTATTCTGGTACGTTGTTTTCGTTCTGAAAAGTGAACAAATTAATATTTTTAAAAGAAGAAATGTAGTTATTTTTAAAGCGGGAATTAAAAGAATCCAAATAAACTGAGCATTAGGAGCTTATTCAGCAGTTTTTATGGAAAATTTCTTCTGATCTTTTAAGGATTCCCAGTGTTGCCAGATCTACGGAATTATCCGTATTTTACGGATTTTCGTAGGGGAAATTTTCTACGGACAGATTTTTTGTTCACTCGGATTTTCAAAAATAAAAAAAAATTTATTTATTTTTTTAATTTCACGAGTCAATTAATTAGTTTCAGCATAATTGAAATGATTGATTTACGTTTGCCACTAGCAAAGGGGAAGGGCCTAAACTGAAATCCCCGAAATGATAACAATTTTGAAATCCTGGAGTTTTCTCGAACTGGTTGAGAGCTTTTTTCTCCATTTTGTGAAAAAAATTAGGTGTCACCTCCCACAGAAAACTTTTTCTTGTTAAGGGCCTCGGTCTACGGATTTTTTCGATGATTTTCAGGATATTTGATTTTTTGGCCTGGCAACACTGATTCCCTAATAAGGTGTTGGGGCACGCAAAACAGCGAGACTACACTTCGCCCCTTGAAAATACACGTTATGCTACTTTGTTTTGGAAAATATTATTGCACTTCGCTACAAAAAGTATGTAAATGTATTCATTTGAATATTTAAATTGATTTTTGTTGCAATAAATCGTTTTATCCGCTGCATCTATCTCTACCTATCACATCACTAATAAATCTTGAGTGCTGTAAAAGTATCCTAGGGTATCTTCTATAGCTTAATTATTGTCTGCTTTTTATTGGATCTAAGCGTTAACTGCGTATAGAATTCAACATTAAAAATTTAATTTTAAGCGACAAAGTGTCTCTGTACAGAGTAATCAATCCACCTAACCAAAATATCTGGTATGAACAAGGCATGTTGGCAATTGATGAAAGAAGAGGTTGAAAAAAATCTTTTAGCTCCCGTCTTTCTTTGTAATAAATCGATTTCTTCTCTATGATCTTTCATAGTGACTTTGCTTTTTTGTTCAGACTCAATGAAAACACATAAAGTATTATAAAATTAACAATATTTTTGCTAAAAATCTTTGACTTTCAAAGTCCCTGTCTGGCGGCCTTGGCTTTTGTTGAATAAATCAAAGGTTTCAGCATCATCACTCTCCCGAGGGTCACTATCTTCTGTTATATGGTGCTCTCAGGGAGATGATTCCTTCTTCTGTTAGCTTTTTTCCTCTCTTGACAGCTGTGTTGATATTTGAGTATTGTGTTGCTGGCATAACTGTTTCAATTACTTTTCACTGTCAATTAACACTAGAAAAGCAATGGGATCGCATAGAGCCCAACTCTTTTTAGTTAGAAAGAGGTATTTTCAGACACAAAATATTTTTGAGCTATAAATTTCTGAAAAATAAATAGACTTAGATTTGTATTACTTATAATACATAAAATATTTCTTTAATTTTTAAAGTAAAATAAAGCTTTCCCTATTTTTTATAGTTGTTTTTATAAAAAAAAACGTTCAAAATTCTTTTATTTTTGTCTTTGTTACAAAAAAAGTTGGCTTTCATAGTGTTAAGTTCTGTCAAATTAACAAATTAGTCATCGAGTCTATCTCTTTACTAGAGATACGTTACTAGAGATAGGAATCAAATTAGTTGGAGTAGCCAAAATAACGGGGGATAAAAACATTGCAAAAATTAGTTAGATTCAATATTGTATCGGAAATCTAGGTTATCAAATAATTGAACTATGATTGTATTAGCAATGAGTCTTCTAATAGAAGCCTTTTCATACCATCTTCAGAAAAGGCTTTTTGTCACACATACTGTTGTTTCAGTACTAGTGCATCCAAATCCAAAGAGTATTTGTTTGTACCCATCCATTTCAATAACTGATGAAAAGCAATAATGAGGAATAAAGGCTTTATTATATGCAATGTGTAGTGCTCATTGTCTATCTATGTCTTAATGGGAAAGTCTCGAATAAATAAAATCAAACGCATCCTCTTCTATTCATTCAATTTTAAATCCGATTTGCAAGTCTATTTTGGCTAAAACAGTAACTATTTGAAAATCTTCTGAAGGTAATATATATTTTTTTTAATTTGAAATGTCTATTTGTCGGCATAATGAAATTGCTAATTCATGGAGCTCATGATAGCTACAAATCCTACTTTAAGATAAATGCACAAGTTTATGAAAAGATATAAATCTTTAAATTATTTGTCTTCACAGCCATGTTAAGAAGTTATTATAGCCCAAAGCGTTATTCACATGACTTAATCTTAAGAATAGTAGAGGAGAAAGAATTACCAGTTTGTTTCAACTTTGACTCTATCATATATAAAGATTTTAGTTTACTTATTGAGCTAGAAGGTAGTGATGCGATTACAATTACAAGCAAAGTAATTCGACATGATAAAATCCCTGCAGTTATGGTAGGATTGGAACCAGACAGTGCAAGTGTAATTTCCACTATTAATAGGGAGGGGGAGGGGATGTTAATTGGACAAAAATTCTTTTATAATAAATTTTGAAAATTATAAAAAAAATTTGTCGACGAAAAATTTTGAGGATGTACGCCGCTGATATATGTATATTTAAGAATAACATGTAAGATAGAAAAAATTGTTCAATAAACATTGGCATGAAGGATATCAATAAATACTATTCTGGCTTTCTAATAACGGTAAAAATGCAATGGTTGAATAGAATAATTAAAATTTAGACGATTTCTGTTTATTTGCCAATAATGACATTATAATATATTAACTTGTTAAAAACTAAGGCAAAGTTATTCAGAGGTAAATTTTAATTTCGATCGCTATAGTATATATTATACTATATATAATTTATAGTATATTTATACCATATACTATAAATTGTCTTTTCTACTGAAATTTCATAACAGATTTTAGATTTCATAGACAAATTCTTATTCAAAACAAGTTTCAGTCTAATGATTAAATCGGTATAATCTATATTTTACAACAAATTTATATTTTGTAGTTCCTTCTTATAGACCAGGGGTGTCAAACTGAAATCATTAGGGATAAAATTTAAAGCATTCAAAAGACGCACATGATCATAATTAAAATCAATAACAACTGAATAATTTATTTAAAAAGGATTGAAAATTTTAAATGGAATTTTATTCTAAATTATCAAGAAACTTGACATATCTTCTGCATTACAATTTCATCAAAATGAGTTGTTAAACTCCTATAAAAACTGTAAAAATATCACTCATATTATCAGTTTTGAAAACAAAGATTTTCATTACTGAAAATATTTTTCTTTTATAAATTGTTTATGTTCTGATAAAAGGAAACGTTAGACTGTAAGCCCCAAAAAAATCATAATTATTAAATGGGAGATAATTTAGTGGTTAAACTTCAATTCAACAAAGGTTTTTATGAAACAAAAAATTTCGGATTTAATTCAAATATACTCAGCCTATATTCAAATATGGCCCTATAGCACATCTTCGTAGGTAAAGTTGTGCAGTTTCACAAATCCAACCTATAATCTTTCCATGAATATTTAATGCCGGAATTTGAATTGAATTTATTTAAAAAATAATTTAAAAAAAAGGAAAATAAGTGGATATTTTTATATTGAGATAATAAAAAATATAAAAAAAATTATTATTTTTTAAATGATAATTACTAAAAACAGTGGGTCACACCAGGAAAAAACCAAACAGTCAGACCTGCCTTAGCGACCACGTGTATTAAGCAACCCATTGTCAGTAACGACCATAGTTTTTTCCTCCTGAAGAAAATTGAACTGTTTTCACCCTGTATTGACCATGTTTTGCACTAAAATTTATTTAAAAAAACCTGTATTAAACGACTATTTTGAAGACAGTTACATTTTAAACACACTTGAAAAAATAGTGCGATTGTTTCACAGTAAGACTAGTAAAACTGAATTTCTTTTGTGACACATCATGTCATACAGCAATACTTTGAAAACAATCAAAATGACATGGATGAAATCAGCCTTATGATGAATAAAAGCAGTCTATATATTCCAAGCGTATTCAATAAATTTGTTACACTACGTCTAAATTAAGAAAAAGGAAAGCAAGTGTTAGAAGATTATTTTAAATCTTGTGTGTCAACAGTTTCAAAAAGAAAAACTATCTCACAGGTAATGAAGAGATAAACACTCTAACATACAGGTGGTTTATTGACGCTTTGGCAAAAGGCCTTCCAGTCAGTGGACCAATTCTCAAAACCAAAGCTTTGAGCTTTGCTGAAGAACTTGGAAAATCGAATTTTAAAGCTTCAAATGGTTGGCTGGATAGCTTTATTCGTAGAAACAACATTGTTTTTGGTAACATGACAGGCGAAAGAGCAGATATTTGCCAATCAACCGTTGAAGAATGGAAATTGAAACTTGAGAAAATTTGTGAATGCTATAAGGAGAAAGACATTTTTAATTTAGACGAAACTGGGCTTTTTTTCAAAGACACAACAAAAAAAACTTTTCATTTGAAAGGTAAAGAGTTTCGAATTGTTGAATTTGTATAATTTTTGGTAGTTTTTAGGTGAAGAATGTCCAGGTCGAAAACGATCAAAGGAAAGAATAACAATAGCACTTTGTGCCAGTATGACTGAAGAAAAAATAAAACCTTTAGTGATTGCAAAATCAAAGTCTCCTAGATGTTTTTCAAAGGTGAAGTTGAGCTCTTTACCAGTAGAGTACAATTTAACCCATTTACGACTAATGTTCCCAAAGGGAACGCAGACGAATTCCTACTTTAAATGGAATTAAATAGGAATTACTAAAGTAAAGCTTGGATAACTGGTGAGATTTTGAAGAATGGCTACAAAATTTTAATAAAAAAATAAAAGTTAAAAAAAGCAACGTCCTTCTATTCATTGATAATGCTGCCCCTTGTCATCCCAATCTTAAGCTCAGTAACGTTAAAATTCAATTCCTTCCCCCTAATACAACTTGTAAAACTCAGCCAATAAATTAAGGGATAATTGAATCAATGAAGTTAAAGTTTAGAAAACGACAAGTAAGGTAAATTTTTTAATTTACTGAACAATCGCTAATTTTTTTTATAGCTTTTCCATATAGTGAGGCAAATGGACAGAGATGAATCAAGATGTATTAACGCAAGTCAACTCTTTAAATCGAAACAAATATTGGATGTAATTTTATGGTGTAGTGCAGCATAGGAAGAAGTTGAAAAAAGCACAATCAAGAAATGTTTCATAAAGGCCGGATTTCGCAATAAGGAAAACATTTCTGTGTCAAATCCTGAGATTGAAGAAGAAATACCTACTGCAGTGAAAAATTTAAGTAGAGATGTTTTCGGGGCGGAGTTTGAAGCTGTTGCCAAAATTGATAGACTTGTACACATGCGATGTTAAGAATAGTGTTTGACTTACCTGCAAAAGAAGCATTGAAAAAGATCGAAAGAGAAAAAGACAAGAGTTCTTTTGAAAGTGATGAAGAAACATAGGAAAGTGGCACATGCTCTTTAAAAGAAGCAATAGAAATTGCCGATAAACTAAAAAAGTTTGCTCTTCATTATGGCTTAGGAAAAGCTCTAGAATAAATGGTAAAAACAAGTTTTAAGCTTGAAAAATGTCAGCAAAATCCTTACAACAAAAAAGGATAAAAGATTAATTTAAAGTTTAGATAAATTAATTTTAACTTTTATAATTGTGATTCAATTTTATAAGACATTTTGGTTTACAATTTATTGAAGTCAATATTTTGATATATTTTACCCTGTTTTTAACGACCACCTGTCTAATGCGAGCAAAATTAGGTCTTACCTTGAATGGAAGTTTAATACAGGTTTGACTGTAACTCTTGAATTTTTTTTAATTTCGAATAGACTAAAGAAGAATTTAATAGGAAAAAATTTTTAATCTTGTTTAAACTATAAATCAGACTTACATTTTTTCTTGAACTAAACCATAAAAAAAATAACTAAAAAAAATTCCAAGAGAAAATAAAATTAATTTGAAATTTGGGAAAACTTTATATGACATTAAAAACACGTAATTGAATTGCTCAAAAAAAGAATAATTAAATTAATTTTTGTAGGTTGTTAAAAGAAATATATGAAGACATGATAACTTGTCTGTATTGAATTCCCTTGTCCCTCATGCATTTTAATGTAAAATTCATTAATTTTGTAGATGTGTTAATTATTGTTAAATCTTTCTATAAAAAAATAAAGAAGAAGCTAGAGGCTTTCTAAGAAAAATTTATCACATATACCTGGACATGTCCTAAAAATGAACTTACAGGATTTCCAATAAAAAAAATTTTCCAGAAAAATTTATCGTGGTTATAGATTCCAGCAAGAAATACAAAAATAAAAATCCAGAATACTTGCTGACGCCTGATGAAAAGTTACAGGTGTTCATCATTCATAAATTATCTAAAATTGTAAATCACTAATAAACATGAGTTTTATTTTTGAATTTCAAAATGTTTTTTTGGTTAATTGATAACTATTGGAGAGATAAACTAACTTCGATATTTTATCTGCGTCTAAAAAATCAAAATTATTTAGTTATGTTAATAGTTATGATGGCAAAATATACTGTTTTCATGATAATAAAAAAATTAACATAAGTTGTATTAACGATATCGACAAATTCAAGTGATTTTTCTACCTCTCATTTTTCTAAGATTTTTTTTTTAAATAATTAGACAAATTTTTTATATTTTAAACCTACTTTCTATTTTAATTTAATATATATTCCTTTCTTTTTTAATTATTTTTTTATAATACATTTATTATTATAACTTGTTCTTATATTTTTTTACTCAAATATGCTTTCAACTAGTCAGTTCTTAAGCATAATGCGAGCATATAGCCTTACGGCTGAAAGTGCTTTGATATCTCCAACCAACCAACCAACCCAAATATGCTTAATATTAACAAAATATATGATAGTAGTATTTCAGAAATTGATGAATTATCTAAACGAGTAGATGATTAAATTAAAAATTTGTACTGCAAAAATTACTATGTTCATGATCTTTATCATGATTTTAGTAATTTGCCTAATAATAAATTCTGTCTATTCTTTATCAATGTTAGAAGTCTCAAGAAAAATTTTAATCATTTACTAAATTTTGTTAATCATATTGGTTCTGCTGACACAGTTGACATTTTAGGTGTGACTGAGATTTGGAATAACTTTATTAACTGTGAATTGGATGGGTTTAACTTTGTTTATAAATGTAGAGAATCAAGAGGGGGTGGCGTTGGTGCTTATATTAATAAAAGATTTAGTTTTTAAGTTTATGACAAATTTGATGTAAACTTTATAAGCTTTGAATTTATAGTGATTGAAATTTTTCATCCTTTAAAAATTTGTATTTTGGTAATTTACAGACCTTCCTCTTCTAGTATTCCAATATTTGAAAAGGAATTTCAAGAAATAACTATCACTTTACAGAGTCGTTTTATACGTTTATTCATTTTAGGTGACTTTAATATTAACTTTGGTATTGATAACATTTATAAGAGAAATTTTAGCGACAACATACACAAAATGGGCCTTGTACCAACGATTAAATTATGTACTAGATATGGTTACAACTCGGCTACAATAATTGATAACATTTTAGCCCCAATATCTCATTTACAAGGGTTTTCCGGTATAGTAAAAGTCGATATTTCTGATCATTTTCCATGTTTTCTCTGTCTCATTAATTATTTTCCATTTCATTTTTGATATATTCCAAATAATAATAACCTCAGAGCCTATAGTCAAATTAATTTTTCTACATTTTACCAAAATTTATTCAAAGAAAGTTGGGACCTTAGTTCTCTTTACCTTTTGTTCACATTTAATGCAAAAAATTGGAAAGCTTATTGATATATCTTTTCCTGTTAATAAAATAAATGATAACTTAGCTTCCGTAAAAAAATTTTGTAAGCCTTGGTATAATAACGAACTAAAATTTATTAAGTTTAACAAAGAGAATAATATTTAATATTTAATATTTTTAATAAAAAAAAAAGAGGGAAGTATAAGAAACATATATAATATAAAGATAAGATTTCATAAAAACTTGTACTATAATACCTTGCTTCAAAATAATCAAAATAACATTAAAAAGACTATACTAAATTTCTTAAAATTTTCACTTCACTTGGTATATTTTCTTCAATTATAAAATTGCTCAACGATATGTTATCTTTATCTGGAAATCCAGCTTTTATAAAGCATTTCTTTATTGTGCTTGCATCTACCTCTTCCCATGCTGCGCTACACCATAAAATTGCGTCCAACAAGCTTGTCGATTTTAACAGCTGACTTGCAGTACCACTCCTTGATTCATCACTGTCCATTCGTCTTACTATATCAAAGAGCTGAAACAAAATTAGCAATTATGTAAGTTAGAAAAAACTCATACTTGTCGTTTTCTAAATTTTAACTTCATAGATTGTATAATCCCTTGATCCATTGGCTGTGTTATACAAGTTGTATTAGGTGGAAAAAATTGAATTTTGACATTACTGAGTACAAGATTATAGTGGCAGGATGCATTATCGATGAAAAGAAGGACGTTTCTTTTTTGAACTTTCATTTTTCTGTTGAAACTTTCTAGCCAATCTTTAAAAATCTCACCAGAAAACCCTTGTAAATGAGATATTGGGGCTAAAATGTTATCAATTATTGCAGGCGAGGTGTAACCATATCTAGTACATAATTTAATCGTTGGTACAAGGCCCATTTCATGTATGTTGTCGCTAAAACTATTTCTATTATAAATGTTATCAATACCAAAGTTAATATTAAAGTCACCTAAAATGAATAAACGTATAAAACGAGTCTGTTAATTTATTTTATTTTACCTTTAAAATGAAATTTTTTTTATTGTGTCCTTGAAAAAAGTCCAGTCTCATCTAAATTACCAAAATGTTTTTTTTAAAGGATCAAAATTTGCTAAGCTTTACACTTCATTCTTCAACACTCGATTGACATACATCCGCCCTTTCACCGGTTATGCTTAAAAACAATGTTATTTCTATGAATAAAGCACCAACCATCCATTTGATGCTTTAAAATTTAACTTTCCAAGTTCTTCAGCAAATTTCAGAGCTTTAGTTTTGAGAATTGGACCATTGATTGGAAGGCCTTTAGTCAAGGAGTCGACAAACCACTTGTATGTTAAAGAAATCTTCATTACCTGTGAGATAATTTTTCTTGAGACTTCTAACATTGATACAGAATAGACAGAATTGAATTTAGAATAGTCAGCAATAGATCATGAACATAGTAATTTTTGCAGTACAAATTTTTAATTTTAATCATCTACTCGTTTAGATAATTCATCACTTTTGAAATACTACTATCATATATTTTGTTAATATTACATATTTGGGTTGGTTGGTTATTGGATAATGTTAAAATTTTCAGCCGTAAGACATATATGCTCGCATTATGCTAAGAACTGACTAGCTGAAAGCATATTTGTGTAAAAAAATATAAGAACAAGTTATAATAATAAAGGTATTATAAAAATAATTAAAAAAAAGGAATATATATTAAATTAAAATAGAAAGTAGGTTTAATATATAAAAAAAATTTGTCTAATTATTTAAAAAAAATCTGAGAACGTTGATCTTTTTAAACAAGCACAAGCTTTAGTAACACGTAACAATTTGTTTTCCTGTGAGTTTATTACATACATACCCTTTCTATAGACACAATAAGCAACATGCATATGATTTATCATAATCTTGCTTGCAATACTCTTCTTGTGTGACAAATGCAATGTCATAGTAATCTCATTAGCTTTATCGTGAAAGGTGTTCACTATTATATTTCAAGCATATACACATTCTATATTAGTGTATTAAAGTCGTATTACTATCTGTGCTGGTATGAGAAAATGCTGATTCAGTGGTTATTTGTAATAATTCATTAGTAAAATAAATAAGGGTTTCAGAAAAATAGAGTGGTATTTGTGTAATGTCTAAGAGGAAGTCGTTTAATAAAGGTTTTTTCGCCTCATTTTGTTTAAAAACATGGTCGTTGGTCGCGTTAAGCAGTGTGTCGTTAAATACAGTGTCAAAACAGTTATATTTTCGTTGGGAGGAAAAATCTTGGTCGCTATAGGCAGTGGGTCGTTTAATACAGGTGGTCGTTAAGACAGGTTTGACTG
>JAUIRK010000739.1:0-82500 GCA_030549495.1 Nectonema munidae
AAACCGTTGATGTCAACGTCTTAAAAAATAATTAAATGAGCTAAAAAAAATTTAATGTGATGTCTTTTAATATCTTAATTAAACATATCATTCTTGACGTATTCCCGCACAATATGAGAAATTTAAAGATAGCGCATAATTATTTGCTATATCACAAATTACAAAAATAGGACTTACAACATGCTAAAAAATTTTAATGGTATTTGGCTTTGGCAAAAAAGCTTCCAATACAAAAAGATCTCTTTTTTATATCAAATTTAAGGAAGAATTAAAAATCTTTTCAAGAACTGTTTTAGAATGTCAAGGGATTGATAAAAACATGGTAAGGTGGAATAAAAAAGACTGTTTGAAAATGTATGGAAAGCATGTATGATTCACACCAGGGGCAAACCGCGATTGGTTAACTTGTTTTTAAAATAATTGTTTTTTAAAATAACCACTTTTAACCTTTTGCAATGATTTGCCTTTTATAATAACTTTTAAGGAAAAAAAAACCTACCAGAAAAAGTTATAGAGCTTCAACAAAAACAAAAAATTTTTACAGCATAACTTAAGTTTTTTGAAAACTAATTTGACGTATCCACTATATAGCATACCCTATGGGTGGCATGGCAGGTTGGTTGAGAAGATGGACTCGGCACGGAAGCCTCTGGGTTCGATTTCTCATCGATACCAATTTGTTCATAGTTTGACATAAGCGGTACATCAGTGTCTTGTCAATGAAAACACACTCACGGTACCTTTACCTTACCTTTTACTAAAAATTGAAAAATTTGCTACATAATTAACATAAGAGAGAAAGGAGACAAAATAAACTAATAAAGCAATTTTCACTATTTAAAATGAAACTGTCTGTTCTCAGAATAATTTCAAAATAATAGGAGGCATAAAAAATGAGATAGTTTATCGGCACTTTATTTGATATTTTCAAGTTTTTATAAGCAGCAAATGCCAACGTATCAAGTACATTTTTAACAACTGATTTTGTTTCGATAATATATTTTTATTATAATAATCAACAAATTTTCTAACAAAAATTATTTAATTAATTATGTACAGTGTAACTTACTAAATTTAACAATCGAACTTTATAAAAAATATCTCTGCTCAAATATTAAACAAATAGAATATTTTTGCTTTTAAACTGAATAGCTAGTCAAAATATTAATTCCCAAATAGCTATTGAAAAAAAATTAAAGTTTTCAAATGTTACAAAATGTAACAAACGTACTGATAAAAATTAAAAGTCATCTTTGTTGAAATTTTTTTAACGCGAGTCTGACAATATTCATTGATATAAAATTTTAACGTTTTTTTCTCTCATTTAAAAACATAAACAAATTTTCATTTTTGCAAAATGTTTGGTGTATTGATGGAACTAAATTTTTTCAAAATCACTATAAATTTAAATTCACTATATCACATAAGTTTACTATGCATGGGATAATTGATCAAGAATTAGTGTGGCCTTGATAGAAGCGATGGCCTACGTTACGGTCGAGAAGAAATTTCATAATTTTTACTTCACATTTATGTACCGTAAAATCGTATCAGAAAATAAAACTCGATATTTATAAAACGTATCAAAATTAAAAAAAAAAAGTTTGAAGCAAAAAACGTAATGGAACATGAGGAAAAAGATTCTTTCGAGGTTATTTACCTTGAAAATAAACGTTTTAAATATTCTTTAGTTCAATAAATGCATATTTATATAAGTTTTTTATTTTCAATATTTTTAAATTACTCGTTTAGAGCACTTTATTTGATTTAACATAGTTTGTTAAGCAAAATTCAAAAAACATCAAATTTGATATTTAATGAAATAAAAATTTTATATAAAATGGAGAAATTTGGAGAAGTTTATTAAAAATTTAATTATTACATCGTAATAAAAAGAGCGCTCTCAACTATTTTGTCCTTTAAGCCTCAGAAAAATTTCTTTCAACACTCACTTGAGTGAAACAAGAAATGAAAAAACTATTTAAATATTTGGAAACCTGATATTCTTAAAGAGTTTTAATGAAGAACACCTTGATATATCAACTTTTGATACCGACAACACCGATCTTTTAAAGGAATCCCGCACTCACGTCCTACACAATGACCTCATATTCCATGAACAAACCCTTTACAAACAAATTAAAGGCTTGCCCATGGGATGTAAACTTTCATCTATTTTATCCAATATTTACTTACACTCCTTAGAAATAAAACTCTCCTAGCACCCTAAGTTCCCCCATGAAACCTGGCACAGATATGTCGACGAAATTTTGTTTCTATGGAACACCTCTAATAACCTTAACGAATTTTTCGAATTCGCCAACCACCATGATCCACATATCAAGTTCACCAAGGAAACCAACGAAACAGAACTTAATTACTTAGACATCCAGATCCAAATAGTAAACAACACATTTAATTCATCACATAAAAATCCATTTTTCTTAATTACAACTATGCCCACTCTATGCACATCAAAAAAACCACCTACCTCGGCCATATCCCAAGAATATAGAAAATCAACAATACCAAAGTCTTACTGGGCAGTGATATTGAAAACCTTAATTCAATTTTTCTTCAAAACGGATACTCCCCCCATATCCTGAATAAATGGCACTCCGAATTCTCAGCCTTCCGTACCCTATATGTTCCATAAAATATCTATTCCTCGATGAACTATATTTTTCTTCTACTCGTACTCCTCTAATACTACCTCCTATCCAAAACGCCCTATGCAAAAAATAGAAATGATCATCAAGAAACATAATCACCCTATTACAAATATCCAAAAAAGCCGTTAAATCAAAACCTATTTGTCCAATAAACCTAAACCATATCCATTACCCATCAAATTGCAACAACAAATGCAACCACATCAACATCATTTATAAGATAAAATGCTTCCTGTGCAATAGTATCTATATTGGAGAAACCAAAAGACTTCCCTATCCCGCTTTAAGGAACACCTCAGGGATGCCAAACTTAAAAGTGCTGAGAAGGAAATAAGCTACCATACCTTATAATCCATAAGGATACACCAAGTGGACAAGCTTCACTCTCCATGGAAGTAATTTAATTACGCCTCAAGCTACCTCCAACAAGAACACAAAGAAGAATACCGAATCACGACACTAAAGCCCTATATCAACGCGCACCACACACAGCCAATAACCCACAATTAACACCTCTAACACAACCGAAACCCACCTCTTTCATTTTTAATAAAGACGTGTATAATTTTTGTTACGCCTATCTTATGATATTCTATATGGATTATGTATATTACATGATTGTACAATAAATTGATGTAAGTGGAACAAGAAAAAATATATCAAAGCTTCGATAAAAAAACGAGATCGAAGTCGTACCAAACTTGGATATTTATAGGAAATAAGATTTTTTTCGTACGTAACTGGGAACCATAAATTTTACAAAAAAAATATTGAGCGGTAATAAAATTTCGAAACGTAACGTACCGTAAACCACCACTTTTTGAGTGAATAGATACGCTAAGTGTCCTTTGAAGAAGAATTATCTGCAAAATATATTACATTTTTGTCTTGAATTTTGTTTAACAGTCACTTCATCAATATCAGGTTTAGAAAAGCTCTTCTTTCATTTGCAGCTTCAATTATTCATTTGATAAAAAAGACGTATACAAATAAATTATAACAAACAGATAGGCCAAAAAATATGTTAAAAATGAGAAAGATGTAGCCCTAAAAAGGGCTTCGGTATTTTAAGTTATGGCTGAAAAAATCAATTTAAAAAGTATTACCTTTGCATGGAAATGCTTTAACATTTCCTATATTATCACACGTTAATTTGCCCCATGTATATGAATATACACCCAATTATATTTGTGTAATATTTTATTTTCCTGAAATTTCTGAGAAACATGGAGATTATAGGAAAAATTCCAAGTTCAATCAATTTATACTTTTAAAGCTTATCAAAACATGTTGATTACGAAAATGTAAAACGATGTCAATTTCTAAATGATAAAATACTTTAATAACCACTTTTAATATTTTTAAAAAGTTAAATTTAAAAGCGAAAAAAAAATCGATTCGAACAATTTAAAATTAATTGCATATTTGTAATAATCGCATTTAAAATTCACGCTTTAGGTGTTTTGGGATTAAAAGACACCCACTCATTAAGTAGTAAAGAGAAAAAGTAACATTAATATAATTTCATTTAAAAAAAGAACTAAAAATTCAACTATTTCCCCCTACGGATTCACTCATCTCCGTGCTTTTCAGATTTTGTTGTCTTAGTGAATTTCTTGGTATTTTTAGCATTGTGTACCAGACTCTTGATAGGTTGCCATTTGCCGTGCTTCTAGATATTGATCTTTGAAGCAACAAGCCCACATTAAAACCCTTTCGTGACCAGTGTATAATATATGATACATAAACAATTTTACCTTCGTCTGCTTTTTCAAATAGTTTTGTATATGAATCTTCTGCTTTTTAATAAATATCGTCTTGTTTTTCTGGTAATGAAAGGGTTAAAGTGTTTCTTGTTACTCACTCTACTATCGGTATAAATACTTGTTATATGATCTGTTAAGATTTTATCTTAAATTAGTCCCGAAGTTTTTAAGACCTTGAAAATCACATTTAATCTCTCTCAAAGAATGCATTACTAAGTGGTAAAGTAAAATATGTTTAAGCAGTCCCGCCAATATACAAAATACAACTTCAGTCTCGGCTTTTAAATATATAGACATTATGAAAGCTTAAGTATCCTGTGCCGAATTGTCCCTTAACTATAAAAAGGACTCTAGTCCTGTGACTATTGGTCATCTATGTGCTTACATGAATTTTAACTTTGTTATATAAATAATATTTTTAAAAATCCGTTAGCTAAATATTTAATGCGGAGAGAAGGTGAAAAATCGGAAGTCTCTGGGTCAAAACAAGAGTAGTCGCATGTATTTAAAAACTCTGGCTAAACTAGTTGTCGTAATTTTAGTATACAAACTAAAATATCAAATAAGGAAATTTAGCGTACAATTTATTAGAGATAAATAAATTTATTTTATACAATTAAAAAAATATTGAAAACAATAAGAAAAATTCAGCCTGGTAGGCTTTTAAAATTAAAGCTTTAAAAAGTTCTTACTGAAAATAAAAGATCAATAAAACCTTTCTTGTGATTTTTGTAGTCTTGACTAGAACCTGGCTTGTATCATGAAGGTTTCTGAGTCGAATACAAGAATTTCAAACATCATTGCACATATTAAGATATAAGCGGTGCAGGTTGTATCTTTTAGGTAAATAAACTCCACACTTTGTAACTTTCTTCTGGTAGTGAGTTGAAGACAGTGTGTATTTAAAGTTGAATTTAGTCTTGCGAACAAATCGTCCAATTTAAGATTGCCAACACCATATCTTTTATATCTTTTGAATATTACACATCGGATCTTTGTTATGAAGTACAAACACCATATATTTTATATCTTTTGGATATTAAACGTCGGATCTTTGGTATGAAGCGCCAAAAGTGTTAGTCTTAGATAAAGTCTTGTACGTAGTTAGATATTGTAAAATATAAAACAGACGAAAATTTTTAGAAAAAATTTAAATTGAATGAGAATAATAATAAATAAAATTATAAAAATAGAAATTTATTTTTTAAAATATAAAATAATAGTTATATATTTACAATGCTTCATTTGATTTTTAAAAATTTTGAATGGCGTAGTAATCTGTAATGGAGTTGAAATAAGTTATACAATAGTGGCGTAGTAATATTTAATGGAGTGTTACCCGGTTACAATAATAATAATGCGCAGCAATAAATAAAGAAACAATACTTAAAACTGTGTATATATATATTGATTATTTATTAAAACAACTTTTTAAATTAAAAAATATATTTTGAAATTAAAAAGAAGGTTTTTAATTATTAAATTTAATATAATTTGAATTTTTTTGTAATTTGATTTTCGTTTAATGCAATTTTCAGTAATGGCGGATTTAAATTTTTTCCTCCTATAGCCAGATTTGTTTAACTTATTTTAAAGAAAAAGAATAGGCTCTAATATTGAAATAATTTAAAAGATATGCTGTTTATTTTACGCGAAGGATATGGGAATCTTTTTACTTTCGACAAATTTGCAATGCCATGGAGTTTTTATATCACTCTACGAATTTAAATCTTTATATAAAAAGTGTAGATCTAGCGAAAACCACTTTTGATATCCCCAGCAAATCAAAGGAAGCAAAAAAGTTATTAAAAACAAAGTTAAATTCAAATGTCCGAGAATTCTATGAATACCTTAAAGAGTATATTTTTTATCAAATATTGAATAATTGTTTGTTTAAAATTTATAAAAAATTTTTGTACTTTATTAATTATTCGCTACGACTTATTTTTGTGAATAAATACTTAATTATTAATAAAGAATTTTTAAATCTGTTTTTTCTTTTTCATACCTTAATATTTTACTTCCTTTAATTTGTTCTTTAGCGCCCCTCTTATCTGCAATCCTATGATGATTACCATAAGGCAATTCCACACAGGTTTAGCCACCATTCAATTTTTTAACACTAAACTATTGATAACAGTTTTTTATATCTATCAACTATATTAGCAAATCATAGTTGCCAACATCTGGAGGGCAAAAATGGTAGAAATTATAAACTGAAAATAAAAGATGACAGATTTATTATAAATTCAACAGTCAATGCATTCAAAATATGATGAATAGATAACTAATTTACCAGGGTAACATTCAATTTTCACAATCCTTTTCCGTCATAAAAAGGTGCTTGGTATGTGGAGATATTTGCTTCAGGGAGCAGTTTTGCTGTGGGTACTCACTAGGGTAATTACAAAAATTATTTTTTGATGAAACCACTTGCAAACGAGGAACTTTTATGTGTAATTTAAAAATACTATTATTATTTTTGCATTTTATTCCACGCGAATTCCATCTTGATTGATGTATGTTCGGTAGTTTCTTCCAGTATATTTCCTTGTTTTGGAATCCTTTGAAGACTCTCTAGTCTCCAACTACTTCTTAAAATTTTATGCCCGCTATGTAGATGACATTTTTTGCATTATGAACAAAAACCATATTAACCTGTTCCACTCAACCCTCAATAATTTCTATGAATGTTTAAAATTCAGGGTTGAATAATAAAAACATGACCCTACCCTTTTTAGATTGCGTTGTCACGAACCTATTCACACATAACGATACTTAGACTTCTTATCCAAACACCCCTTTGCACAAAAATGATCTGAAACGCCTTTTAACCGCTCATTTTATCTTTCATCTAATTCCGAGACACTAGAAATGGAAGTGAACAATGTCAAATCTATTTTAGAGTCAAATAACTATCCCAAATATGTAATTAAAAACTCACTACGTTCGTCCCAAAAAGTTTGGAAGATAAAGATAAATTTTTGATCGGAAAATATTTTAGAGAGTTTACAATTTTCGTATTCAACCCACAAAAAAACTTTCATAATCCACAACTTCGACACTTTTTATTTCAACAAACTTAAACCGCACTATGTACTCACAACGTCACTTTGATTCCCAAGCCTAACAATCCCTTACACCAACTTCAAACACTTTTCGTGAGAATTATGATCGTCTCAAAACCAGTAACTGTGTATACAAAATAAACTGCATTGGTTGCACTACTACATACATAGGCAAGACCGACAGACTGCTGCAAATTCGTATCAAAGAACAACAATACCTCGTCTCAAGGCATAAACAGAACGCTGAACTGAACCTCCATAACAATATGCTGCTTCAACCCCTAATAACCTATCCCACACATTCCTTCAACTTCGAAAATACAAAAATACTATGCACCTCATCCCCAAAATATCTCTTGTTCCTTGTGCGTTTGGATTAATCTTTCCACATTACCTTTATATTAGTACTTGATAAAGTACGTCATCATTCCGAAATATATCGTTTTTGATAATAAAAAATCTTTGTTCCTTTTTGAACTATTTCAACTTATTTAACAAACTTTATATTTGAAAATCTAGTCTTCATTCTTACAAAACTAAAATGAACTTTGATTGATGTTCTGGCATATCTACGATGTATTTTGTAAAAAATAAGTAAAGCCAATAAAATCAGTATGAAAATGCTAGTTTATATGCAAAGTTAATTCACAAAAGCATCTAATACATAAATAGCTTATTGGCAGTTACTGTTAATTTTGATCACAACTTTTTTTAATTTTACTTTTTTGCTTGATTCTTTTTCTTCAAATTTCATAAAATTTTTGGCTTATATTTTTTAAATTTATTTTATTTTATATTTGTACATTTTACTTAATTTCAAAAAAATTCAAACAAATTAATTGATTTTTTGAAATCTTTAAAAGAAACCGTTGATGTCATCGTCTTAAAAAATAATTAAATGAGCTAAAAAAATTTAATGTGATGTCTTTTAATATCTTAATTAAACATATCATTCTTGACGTATTCCCGCACAATATGAGAAATTTAAAGATAGCGCATAATTATTTGCTATATCACAAATTACAAAAATAGGACTTACAACATGCTAAAAAATTTTAATGGTATTTGGCTTTGGCAAAAAATGCTTCCAATACAAAAAGATCTCTTTTTTTATATCAAATTTAAGGAAGAATTAAAAATCTTTTCAAGAACTGTTTTAGAATGTCAAGGGATTGATAAAAACATGGTAAGGTGGAATAAAAAAGACTGTTTGAAAATGTATGGAAAGCATGTATGATTCACAACAGGGGCAAACCGCGATTGGTTAACTTGTTTTTAAAATAATTGTTTTTTAAAATAACCACTTTTAACCTTTTGCAATGATTTGCCTTTTATAATAACTTTTAAGGAAAAAAAACCTACCAGAAAAAGTTATAGAGCTTCAACAAAAACAAAAAATTTTTACAGCATAACTTAAGTTTTTTGAAAACTAATTTGACGTATCCACTATATAGCATACCCTATGGGTGGCATGGCAGGTTGGTTGAGAAGATGGACTCGGCACGGAAGCCTCTGGGTTCGATTTCTCATCGATACCAATTTGTTCATAGTTTGACATAAGCGGTACATCAGTGTCTTGTCAATGAAAACACACTCACGGTACCTTTACCTTACCTTTTACTAAAAATTGAAAAATTTGCTACATAATTAACATAAGAGAGAAAGGAGACAAAATAAACTAATAAAGCAATTTTCACTATTTAAAATGAAACTGTCTGTTCTCAGAATAATTTCAAAATAATAGGAGGCATAAAAAATGAGATAGTTTATCGGCACTTTATTTGATATTTTCAAGTTTTTATAAGCAGCAAATGCCAACGTATCAAGTACATTTTTAACAACTGATTTTGTTTCGATAATATATTTTTATTATAATAATCAACAAATTTTCTAACAAAAATTATTTAATTAATTATGTACAGTGTAACTTACTAAATTTAACAATCGAACGTTATAAAAAATATCTCTGCTCAAATATTAAACAAATAGAATATTTTTGCTTTTAAACTGAATAGCTAGTCAAAATATTAATTCCCAAATAGCTATTGAAAAAAAATTTCTTGAATTGAAAAAATTAAAGTTTTCAAATGTTACAAAATGTAACAAACGTACTGATAAAGATTAAAAGTCATCTTTGTTGAAAATTTTTTTAACGCGAGTCTGACAATATTCATTGATATAAAATTTTAACGTTTTTTTCTCTCATTTAAAAACATAAACAAATTTTCATTTTTGCAAAATGTTTGGTGTATTGATGGAACTAAATTTTTTCAAAATCACTATAAATTTAAATTCACTATATCACATAAGTTTACTATGCATGTGATAATTGATCAAGAATTAGTGTGGCCTTGATAGAAGCGATGGCCTACGTTACGGTCGAGAAGAAATTTCATAATTTTTACTTCACATTTATGTACCGTAAAATCGTATCAGAAAATAAAACTCGATATTTATAAAACGTATCAAAATTAAAAAAAAAGTTTGAAGCAAAAAACGTAATGGAACATGAGGAAAAAGATTCTTTCGAGGTTATTTACCTTGAAAATAAACGTTTTAAATATTCTTTAGTTCAATAAATGCATATTTATATAAGTTTTTTATTTTCAATATTTTTATATTACTCGTTTAGATCACTTTATTTGATTTAACATAGTTTGTTAAGCAAAATTCAAAAAACATCAAATTTGATATTTAATGAAATAAAAATTTTATATAAAATGGAGAAATTTGGAGAAGTTTATTAAAAATTTAATTATTACATCGTAATAAAAAGAGCGCTCTCAACTATTTTGTCCTTAAGCCTCAGAAAAATTTCTTTCAACACTCACTTGAGTGAAACAAGAAATGAAAAAACTATTTAAATATTTGGAAACCTGATATTCTTAAAGAGTTTTAATGAAGAACACCTTGATATATCAACTTTTGATACCGACAACACCGATCTTTTAAAGGAATCCCGCACTCACGTCCTACACAATGACCTCATATTCCATGAACAAACCCTTTACAAACAAATTAAAGGCTTGCCCATGGGATGTAAACTTTCATCTATTTTATCCAATATTTACTTACACTCCTTAGAAATAAAACTCTCCTAGCACCCTAAGTTCCCCCATGAAACCTGGCACAGATATGTCGACGAAATTTTGTTTCTATGGAACACCTCTAATAACCTTAACGAATTTTTCGAATTCGCCAACCACCATGATACACATATCAAGTTCACCAAGGAAACCAACGAAACAGAACTTAATTACTTAGACATCCAGATCCAAATAGTAAACAACACATTTAATTCATCACATAAAAATCCATTTTTCTTAATTACAACTATGCCCACTCTATGCACATCAAAAAAACCACCTACCTCGGCCATATCCCAAGAATATAGAAAATCAACAATACCAAAGTCTTACTGGGCAGTGATATTGAAAACCTTAATTCAATTTTTCTTCAAAACGGATACTCCCCCCATATCCTGAATAAATGGCACTCCGAATTCTCAGCCTTCCGTACCCTATATGTTCCATAAAATATCTATTCCTCGATGAACTATATTTTTCTTCTACTCGTACTCCTCTAATACTACCTCCTATCCAAAACGCCCTATGCAAAAAATAGAAATGATCATCAAGAAACATAATCACCGTATTACAAATATACAAAAAAGCCGTTAAATCAAAACCTATTTGTCCAATAAACCTAAACCATATCCATTACCCATCAAATTGCAACAACAAATGCAACCACATCAACATCATTTATAAGATAAAATGCTTCCTGTGCAATAGTATCTATATTGGAGAAACCAAAAGACTTCCCTATCCCGCTTTAAGGAACACCTCAGGGATGCCAAACTTAAAAGTGCTGAGAAGGAAATAAGCTACCATACCTTATAATCCATAAGGATACACCAAGTGGACAAGCTTCACTCTCCATGGAAGTAATTTAATTACGCCTCAAGCTACCTCCAACAAGAACACAAAGAAGAATACCGAATCACGACACTAAAGCCCTAGATCAACGCGCACCACACACAGCCAATAACCCACAATTAACACCTCTAACACAACCGAAACCCACCTCTTTCATTTTTAATAAAGACGTGTATAATTTTTGTTACGCCTATCTTATGATATTCTATATGGATTATGTATATTACATGATTGTACAATAAATTGATGTAAGTGGAACAAGAAAAAATATATCAAAGCTTCGATAAAAAAACGAGATCGAAGTCGTACCAAACTTGGATATTTATAGGAAATAAGATTTTTTTCGTACGTAACTGGGAACCATAAATTTTACAAAAAAAATATTGAGCGGTAATAAAATTTCGAAACGTAACGTACCGTAAACCACCACTTTTTGAGTGAATAGATACGCTAAGTGTCCTTTGAAGAAGAATTATCTGCAAAATATATTACATTTTTGTCTTGAATTTTGTTTAACAGTCACTTCATCAATATCAGGTTTAGAAAAGCTCTTCTTTCATTTGCAGCTTCAATTATTCATTTGATAAAAAAGACGTATACAAATAAATTATAACAAACAGATAGGCCAAAAAATAAGTTAAAAATGAGAAAGATGTAGCCCTAAAAAGGGCTTCGGTATTTTAAGTTATGGCTGAAAAAAATCAATTTAAAAAGTATTACCTTTGCATGGAAATGCTTTAACATTTCCTATATTATCACACGTTAATTTGCCCCATGTATATGAATATACACCCAATTATATTTGTGTAATATTTTATTTTCCTGAAATTTCTGAAAACATGGAGATTATAGGAAAAATTCCAAGTTCAATCAATTTATACTTTTAAAGCTTATCAAAACATATTGATTACGAAAATGTAAAACGATGTCAATTTCTAAATGATAAAATACTTTAATAACCACTTTTAATATTTTTAAAAAAGTTAAATTTAAAAGCGAAAAAAAAATCGATTCGAACAATTTAAAATTAATTGCATATTTGTAATAATCGCATTTAAAATTCACGCTTTAGGTGTTTTGGGATTAAAAGACACCCACTCATTAAGTAGTAAAGAGAAAAAGTAACATTAATATAATTTCATTTAAAAAAAGAACTAAAAATTCAACTATTTCCCCCTACGGATTCACTCATCTCCGTGCTTTTCAGATTTTGTTGTCTTAGTGAATTTCTTGGTATTTTTAGCATTGTGTACCAGACTCTTGATAGGTTGCCATTTGCCGTGCTTCTAGATATTGATCTTTGAAGCAACAAGCCCACATTAAAACCCTTTCGTGACCAGTGTATAATATATGATACATAAACAATTTTACCTTCGTCTGCTTTTTCAAATAGTTTTGTATATGAATCTTCTGCTTTTTAATAAATATCGTCTTGTTTTTCTGGTAATGAAAGGGTTAAAGTGTTTCTTGTTACTCACTCTACTATCGGTATAAATACTTGTTATATGATCTGTTAAGATTTTATCTTAAATTAGTCCCGAAGTTTTTAAGACCTTGAAAATCACATTTAATCTCTCTCAAAGAATGCATTACTAAGTGGTAAAGTAAAATATGTTTAAGCAGTCCCGCCAATATACAAAATACAACTTCAGTCTCGGCTTTTAAATATATAGACATTATGAAAGCTTAAGTATCCTGTGCCGAATTGTCCCTTAACTATAAAAAGGACTCTAGTCCTGTGACTATTGGTCATCTATGTGCTTACATGAATTTTAACTTTGTTATATAAATAATATTTTTAAAAATCCGTTAGCTAAATATTTAATGCGGAGAGAAGGTGAAAAATCGGAAGTCTCTGGGTCAAAACAAGAGTAGTCGCATGTATTTAAAAACTCTGGCTAAACTAGTTGTCGTAATTTTAGTATACAAACTAAAATATCAAATAAGGAAATTTAGCGTACAATTTATTAGAGATAAATAAATTTATTTTATACAATTAAAAAAATATTGAAAACAATAAGAAAAATTCAGCCTGGTAGGCTTTTAAAATTAAAGCTTTAAAAAGTTCTTACTGAAAATAAAAGATCAATAAAACCTTTCTTGTGATTTTTGTAGTCTTGACTAGAACCTGGCTTGTATCATGAAGGTTTCTGAGTCGAATACAAGAATTTCAAACATCATTGCACATATTAAGATATAAGCGGTGCAGGTTGTATCTTTTAGGTAAATAAACTCCACACTTTGTAACTTTCTTCTGGTAGTGAGTTGAAGACAGTGTGTATTTAAAGTTGAATTTAGTCTTGCGAACAAATCGTCCAATTTAAGATTGCCAACACCATATCTTTTATATCTTTTGAATATTACACATCGGATCTTTGTTATGAAGTACCAACACCATATCTTTTATATCTTTTGGATATTAAACGTCGGATCTTTGGTATGAAGCGCCAAAAGTGTTAGTCTTAGATAAAGTCTTGTACGTAGTTAGATATTGTAAAATATAAAACAGACGAAAATTTTTAGAAAAAATTTAAATTGAATGAGAATAATAATAAATAAAATTATAAAAATAGAAATTTATTTTTTAAAATATAAAATAATAGTTATATATTTACAATGCTTCATTTGATTTTTAAAAATTTTGAATGGCGTAGTAATCTGTAATGGAGTTGAAATAAGTTATACACTCGTGGCGTAGTAATATTTAATGGAGTGTTACCCGGTTACAATAATAATAATGCGCTACAATAAATAAAGAAACAATACTTAAAACTGTGTATATATATATTGATTATTTATTAAAACAACTTTTTAAATTAAAAAATATATTTTGAAATTAAAAAGAAGGTTTTTAATTATTAAATTTAATATAATTTGAATTTTTTTGTAATTTGATTTTCGTTTAATGCAATTTTCAGTAATGGCGGATTTAAATTTTTTTCTCCTATAGCCAGATTTGTTTAACTTATTTTAAAGAAAAAGAATAGGCTCTAATATTGAAATGATTTAAAAGATATGCTGTTTATTTTACGCGAAGGATATGGGAATCTTTTTACTTTCGACAAATTTGCAATGCCATGGAGTTTTTATATCACTCTACGAATTTAAATCTTTATATAAAAAGTGTAGATCTAGCGAAAACCACTTTTAATATCCCCAGCAAATCAAAGGAAGCAAAAAAGTTATTAAAAACAAAGTTAAATTCAAATATCCGAGAATTCTATGAATACCTTAAAGAGTATATTTTTTATCAAATATTGAATAATAATTGTTTGTTTAAAATTTATAAAAAATTTTTTGTACTTTATTAATTATTCGCTACGACTTATTTTTGTGAATAAATACTTAATTATTAATAAAGAATTTTTAAATCTGTTTTTTCTTTTTCATACCTTAATATTTTACTTCCTTTAATTTGTTCTTTAGCGCCCCTCTTATCTGCAATCCTATGATGATTACCATAAGGCAATTCCACACAGGTTTAGCCACCATTCAATTTTTTAACACTAAACTATTGATAACAGTTTTTTATATCTATCAACTATATTAGCAAATCATAGTTGCCAACATCTGGAGGGCAAAAATGGTAGAAATTATAAACTGAAAATAAAAGATGACAGATTTATTATAAATTCAACACTCAATGCATTCAAAATATGATGAATAGATAACTAATTTACCAGGGTAACATTCAATTTTCACAATCCTTTTCCGTCATAAAAAGGTGCTTGGTATGTGGAGATATTTGCTTCAGGGAGCAGTTTTGCTGTGGGTACTCACTAGGGTAATTACAAAAATTATTTTTTGATGAAACCACTTGCAAACGAGGAACTTTTATGTGTAATTTAAAAATACTATTATTATTTTTGCATTTTATTCCACGCGAATTCCATCTTGATTGATGTATGTTCGGTAGTTTCTTCCAGTATATTTCCTTGTTTTGGAATCCTTTGAAGACTCTCTAGTCTCCAACTACTTCTTAAAATTTTATGCCCGCTATGTAGATGACATTTTTTGCATTATGAACAAAAACCATATTAACCTGTTCCACTCAACCCTCAATAATTTCCATGAATGTTTAAAATTCAGGGTTGAATAATAAAAACATGACCCTACCCTTTTTAGATTGCGCTGTCACGAACCTATTCACACATAACGATACTTAGACTTCTTATCCAAACACCCCTTTGCACAAAAATGATCTGAAACGCCTTTTAACCGTTCATTTTATCTTTCATCTAATTCCGAGACACTAGAAATGGAAGTGAACAATGTCAAATCTATTTTAGAGTCAAATAACTATCCCAAATATGTAATTAAAAACTCACTACGTTCGTCCCAAAAAGTTTGGAAGATAAAGAAGATAAATTTTTGATCGGAAAATATTTTAGAGAGTTTACAATTTTCGTATTCAACCCACAAAAAAACTTTCATAATCCACAACTTCGACACTTTTTATTTCAACAAACTTAAACCGCACTATGTACTCACAACGTCACTTTGATTCCCAAGCCTAACAATCCCTTACACCAACTTCAAACACTTTTCGTGAGAATTATGATCGTCTCAAAACCAGTAACTGTGTATACAAAATAAACTGCATTCGTTGCACTACTACATACATAGGCAAGACCGACAGACTGCTGCAAATTCGTATCAAAGAACAACAATACCTCGTCTCAAGGCATAAACAGAACGCTGAACTGAACCTCCATAACAATATGCTGCTTCAACCCCTAATAACCTATCCCACACATTCCTTCAACTTCGAAAATACAAAAATACTATGCACCTCATCCCCAAAATATCTCTTGTTCCTTGTGCGTTTGGATTAATCTTTCCACATTACCTTTATATTAGTACTTGATAAAGTACGTCATCATTCCGAAATATATCGTTTTTGATAATAAAAAATCTTTGTTCCTTTTTGAACTATTTCAACTTATTTAACAAACTTTATATTTGAAAATCTAGTCTTCATTCTTACAAAACTAAAATGAACTTTGATTGATGTTCTGGCATATCTACGATGTATTTTGTAAAAAATAAGTAAAGCCAATAAAATCAGTATGAAAATGCTAGTTTATATGCAAAGTTAATTCACAAAAGCATCTAATACATAAATAGCTTATTGGCAGTTACTGTTAATTTTGATCACAACTTTTTTTAATTTTACTTTTTTGCTTGATTCTTTTTCTTCAAATTTCATAAAATTTTTGGCTTATATTTTTTAAATTTATTTTATTTTATATTTGTACATTTTACTTAATTTCAAAAAAATTCAAACAAATTAATTGATTTTTTGAAATCTTTAAAAGAAACCGTTGATGTCATCGTCTTAAAAAATAATTAAATGAGCTAAAAAAATTTAATGTGATGTCTTTTAATATCTTAATTAAACATATCATTCTTGACGTATTCCCGCACAATATGAGAAATTTAAAGATAGCGTATAATTATTTGCTATATCACAAATTACAAAAATAGGACTTACAACATGCTAAAAAATTTTAATGGTATTTGGCTTTGGCAAAAAAAGCTTCCAATACAAAAAGATCTCTTTTTTTATATCAAATTTAAGGAAGAATTAAAAATCTTTTCAAGAACTGTTTTATAATGTCAAGGGATTGATAAAAACATGGTAAGGTGGAATAAAAAAGACTGTTTGAAAATGTATGGAAAGCATGTATGATTCACAACAGGGGCAAACCGCGATTGGTTAACTTGTTTTTAAAATAATTGTTTTTTAAAATAACCACTTTTAACCTTTTGCAATGATTTGCCTTTTATAATAACTTTTAAGGAAAAAAAACCTACCAGAAAAAGTTATAGAGCTTCAACAAAAACAAAAAATTTTTACAGCATAACTTAAGTTTTTTGAAAACTAATTTGACGTATCCACTATATAGCATACCCTATGGGTGGCATGGCAGGTTGGTTGAGAAGATGGACTCGGCACGGAAGCCTCTGGGTTCGATTTCTCATCGATACCAATTTGTTCATAGTTTGACATAAGCGGTACATCAGTGTCTTGTCAATGAAAACACACTCACGGTACCTTTACCTTACCTTTTACTAAAAATTGAAAAATTTGCTACATAATTAACATAAGAGAGAAAGGAGACAAAATAAACTAATAAAGCAATTTTCACTATTTAAAATGAAACTGTCTGTTCTCAGAATAATTTCAAAATAATAGGAGGCATAAAAAATGAGATAGTTTATCGGCACTTTATTTGATATTTTCAAGTTTTTATAAGCAGCAAATGCCAACGTATCAAGTACATTTTTAACAACTGATTTTGTTTCGATAATATATTTTTATTATAATAATCAACAAATTTTCTAACAAAAATTATTTAATTAATTATGTACAGTGTAACTTACTAAATTTAACAATCGAACGTTATAAAAAATATCTCTGCTCAAATATTAAACAAATAGAATATTTTTGCTTTTAAACTGAATAGCTAGTCAAAATATTAATTCCCAAATAGCTATTGAAAAAAAATTAAAGTTTTCAAATGTTACAAAATGTAACAAACGTACTGATAAAAATTAAAAGTCATCTTTGTTGAAATTTTTTTAACGCGAGTCTGACAATATTCATTGATATAAAATTTTAACGTTTTTTTCTCTCATTTAAAAACATAAACAAATTTTCATTTTTGCAAAATGTTTGGTGTATTGATGGAACTAAATTTTTTCAAAATCACTATAAATTTAAATTCACTATATCACATAAGTTTACTATGCATGAGATAATTGATCAAGAATTAGTGTGGCGTTGATAGAAGCGATGGCCTACGTTACGGTCGAGAAGAAATTTCATAATTTTTACTTCACATTTATGTACCGTAAAATCGTATCAGAAAATAAAACTCGATATTTATAAAACGTATCAAAATTAAAAAAAAAGTTTGAAGCAAAAAACGTAATGGAACATGAGGAAAAAGATTCTTTCGAGGTTATTTACCTTGAAAATAAACGTTTTAAATATTTTTTGGTTCAATAAATGCATATTTATATAAGTTTTTTATTTTCAATATTTTTATATTACTCGTTTAGATCACTTTATTTGATTTAACATAGTTTGTTAAGCAAAATTCAAAAAACATCAAATTTGATATTTAATGAAATAAAAATTTTATATAAAATGGAGAAATTTAGAGAAGTTTATTAAAAATTTAATTATTACATCGTAATAAAAAGAGCGCTCTCAACTATTTTGTCTTTAAGCCTCAGAAAAATTTCTTTCAACACTCACTTGAGTGAAACAAGAAATGAAAAAACTATTTAAATATTTGGAAACCTGATATTCTTAAAGAGTTTTAATGAAGAACACCTTGATATATCAACTTTTGATACCGACAACACCGATCTTTTAAAGGAATCCCGCACTCACGTCCTACACAATGACCTCATATTCCATGAACAAACCCTTTACAAACAAATTAAAGGCTTGCCCATGGGATGTAAACTTTCATCTATTTTATCCAATATTTACTTACACTCCTTAGAAATAAAACTCTCCTAGCACCCTAAGTTCCCCCATGAAACCTGGCGCAGATATGTCGACGAAATTTTGTTTCTATGGAACACCTCTAATAACCTTAACGAATTTTTCGAATTCGCCAACCACCATGATACACATATCAAGTTCACCAAGGAAACCAACGAAACAGAACTTAATTACTTAGACATCCAGATCCAAATAGTAAACAACACATTTAATTCATCACATAAAAATCCATTTTTCTTAATTACAACTATGCCCACTCTATGCACATCAAAAAAACCACCTACCTCGGCCATATCCCAAGAATATAGAAAATCAACAATACCAAAGTCTTACTGGGCAGTGATATTGAAAACCGTAATTCAATTTTTCTTCAAAACGGATACTCCCCCCATATCCTGAATAAATGGCACTCCGAATTCTCAGCCTTCCGTACCCTATATGTTCCATAAAATATCTATTCCTCGATGAACTATATTTTTCTTCTACTCGTACTCCTCTAATACTACCTCCTATCCAAAACGCCCTATGCAAAAAATAGAAATGATCATCAAGAAACATAATCACCCTATTACAAATATACAAAAAAGCCGTTAAATCAAAACCTATTTGTCCAATAAACCTAAACCATATCCATTACCCATCAAATTGCAACAACAAATGCAACCACATCAACATCATTTATAAGATAAAATGCTTCCTGTGCAATAGTATCTATATTGGAGAAACCAAAAGACTTCCCTATCCCGCTTTAAGGAACACCTCAGGGATGCCAAACTTAAAAGTGCTGAGAAGGAAATAAGCTACCATACCTTATAATCCATAAGGATACACCAAGTGGACAAGCTTCACTCTCCATGGAAGTAATTTAATTACGCCTCAAGCTACCTCCAACAAGAACACAAAGAAGAATACCGAATCACGACACTAAAGCCCTATATCAACGCGCACCACACACAGCCAATAACCCACAATTAACACCTCTAACACAACCGAAACCCACCTCTTTTATTTTTAATAAAGACGTGTATAATTTTTGTTACGCCTATCTTATGATATTCTATATGGATTATGTATATTACATGATTGTACAATAAATTGATGTAAGTGGAACAAGAAAAAATATATCAAAGCTTCGATAAAAAAACGAGATCGAAGTCGTACCAAACTTGGATATTTATAGGAAATAAGATTTTTTTCGTACGTAACTGGGAACCATAAATTTTACAAAAAAAATATTGAGCGGTAATAAAATTTCGAAACGTAACGTACCGTAAACCACCACTTTTTGAGTGAATAGATACGCTAAGTGTCCTTTGAAGAAGAATTATCTGCAAAATATATTACATTTTTGTCTTGAATTTTGTTTAACAGTCACTTCATCAACAGCAGGTTTAGAAAAGCTCTTCTTTCATTTGCAGCTTCAATTATTCATTTGATAAAAAAGACGTATACAAATAAATTATAACAAACAGATAGGCCAAAAAATATGTTAAAAATGAGAAAGATGTAGCCCTAAAAAGGGCTTCGGTATTTTAAGTTATGGCTGAAAAAAATCAATTTAAAAAGTATTACCTTTGCATGGAAATGCTTTAACATTTCCTATATTATCACACGTTAATTTGCCCCATGTATATGAATATACACCCAATTGTTATGAAATTAAGCAAAGCACGCTTCAGGCTAGCCTTCAACTTGATGAGTCTACTGACACCGCTATGGAAAGCCCGTTGATTGCCTTTGCTCGCTTCGAGAAAGAGGAAAATGAAGGAAGAATTTTTTATTCTGCAATACCCTGCCAACTACAACAACAGCAAAAAATCCAAACCCATCCTGGACTCGTTTTTGAAATGAATGGACTAAGTTGGCAGAATTTCAAACCCTATCTGTACTGATGGTGCCCCCCCGATGATTGGCGTTAAAAGGAGGGTTCGTCGCGCTTGTGAAGAATGAATGGCCTCACCTTACATCTTCCCACTGTTCACTTCACCCATATTCTCTTTCGTCCAAAACTCTTCCGCCGCGTTTGTTAGAAGTACTGGACATTGCTTTTAAAGTAATCAACTTCTTCGTGCAAAGGCCAAAAAATCATCGGCTGTTCCAACTTCTGGCCAACGAAATGGGGCGCAACATGTGGGACTTTGTTTTATACCAAAGTTCGTTTGGTTATCGAGGGAAAATGCCTTTCTCCGGTTGTATGAACTTCGGTTGGAGACGGAAATTTTCCTGCAAGAGAATGAAAACTATCTTCATGTCCACTTCAAGAATGAAGAGTTCGTCATGATGCTTGCCTACCCCAGCCGATATATTCGGTAGACTAAATAGGAAATGAACCAGTCTTTGCAGGGCCATGATGTCACAGTCAGTGACGTTCAAGACAAGCTTACAGGAATGTCTGCTCGAATAACAGTCTGGCAGGCACGGGTGAAGCCGGATCCACAGCTTCGTTTCCTTACGTATTGGCTGCATCTTCAGACAAAAAAGATTGAACTTCCCATTGGCATCAAAAATTACATTATCAAACATCTCGACATTCTCTTCTCCGAGTTCAAATCTTATTTCGACAATGCCCCATTAGATGTTCTATGGCACAAAGACCCATTTAACACGGAAATTAAACCTACTGAAGACGAAGCAGAGGAGCTCGCAGAGTTTAAAGTCTCGAAAGCAATGAAGCTGGCCTTCAGTAACAGAAAAAGATCTTCCAACTTCTGGTTGTCTGTTCAGGATGCGTATCCAAAGCTCAGCAAGAAGGCATCCGAAATGCACGTTCAATTCGCTACAATATATCTTTGCGAATCTGGATTTTCCTGACCTGGCGACGATCAAAACAAAGTCCAGAAACCGTCTTGATGTTAGGAATGATATTCGCCTTGCTGTGTCCAAAACAAAGCCGGACATAAGAGGCCTGGTCACACGAGCTCAACAGCAAGTGTCCCATTGATTATACTGTTGAATAAAAATTTTTAGGATTTATAATTTTAGTGACTGGATAAACAACATAAAACAAAATTATTTTTTGAAGGGCAGGGGGCCAGAGTGTTAACCACTCGGTGAAGGGAGCCATGGGATACGACCAATATTGGAATGTGGGAATATAATTACTGGCCCTCACAACAAACTTGAATTGAGGAAACTTGAGAGAGTTCAAAGAAAGTTCACTAAAAAAGTAGCTGGTGTCCAAGATATGAATAAAAGAACTCAATCTTCGGTCTCTTCTTTATAGAATTAAGAGACCAAAAATGATAACTATTTATAATATACTGAAGAAAAATATTGACATACAAAGAAAAGTTTTACCTCCATGGCATCACGTATATTTCTCGATGTAATTCCTTAAAACTTCAACTAGACTGTCATTATGGCACTTTTAGAAAAATTTATTCCACTAAATCTTCAATTAAAGATTGGAACAATCAACCTCAAAATATTTTGGATGCACCAACATTAAATGTATTTAAAAATAGATTAGACTTCCATTGGAGTCATCTCAAATTTTTACACTTGTGATTCTTATGAAAACTCAAATATCTCATTTTTTGAAGTTATTATTTTAGATGCAATTTTCATAGGTTTGAACAACCTTCTTTTTGCTTAATTAAATATGTTATGTTATGTTATGTTAAACATATAAAAATGTGGTAGCAATAAAAATAAAGCGAACATTTTGTTTTCTATTGAAAAACTTGTTGAATAATAGATTTTTTAAAGCTAATTTATTTGATACATTGATTATTTTAGGATATTTTAATAACATTTTTTGTTTATCATGATCATGGTTTGGTCTACTCGCACCAAATCACTTTTCACCACTCATCCCAATTATTTTTTAATTAATTAGTTGATTTTAGTTTAGTTAATTGCTTAGTTGGATAGATAATTGATTAATTACTTGGTTAATTCATTGTTCATCAAATTTTTTTTAAAAATTAAAGTCTTTCAAAAAATTAATAATTTTTTCTTATGTAAAATTAAAAGCTGAACTTAAATATCATATTCATTTTTTTTTGATTAACTATATCTTCCAAGATATTTTTCTCAAAAGAATTTTCTTCGCTTGAAGCTGAGCATGCCTACTTAATTTCTCATTGCTTAAAAGAGAAAAATTTTACATTCAAGTATTTATTTCTAAGTTTTATGTGTCGATATGATGAAAGTGAATTTTAAACTTTCTCCTCATCAGTTTTCAAGGTTTGTCTAAGTATAGTTAGTCGGTTAAAATAGCAATTTCCTATTTTACAAATTCTTTGCAGTTAATAAACGAAATCTAACACTTTAGCAAATTCCTTAAATAGAAATATTTCTTAGTAAAATCATGCTATGTTTTCAAAATTTGAGTCAAATTTGAGTTAAACATCTACAAACGAACTTATTTCGTTTGGGAAGCAAATTATTTGTCTAGCAGAGTTAGTTTATTAGTTGGAGTTGGCATTACAGAGGGCGAGTTGACTGCAAACTTCATGATGGAATATTTCACTTTAAATTAGAACTTATAAAAAGTATAATATATTTCAAGTTTCAAGTTTATTTCAATATCAAATTTTTTAAATACATAATATAAAATGTTACTTACTTTTATCTGTATTATCAAAAATTTTAAAAATGCTAATATTAATTTACTTTACTCGAAAAGATTAATAAAAATATATGCTTCCATTTTTCATTCAAATATAAAAGGCAGGAGCACATAAGAGGCTAAAAGGAGGCATAATTTTTTTTAAATGTCTTATAAAGAGTCACAAGATAAAATGCAAGTCTAAATTTTTTTGCATTTAATGCCATATTTTACAGAAACAAACTTAAAAGGTAAATTAAAAGCCAAATTAACAAAAAAATTTCCTATATAACAATCTTGAGAAAATAAGTTCTTTGAAGAAGGAGTCTAGATAAGAAAGCTTTTCCAACTGGTTAATAGGGTTCGTGCACACACTCAAAATAGCTTAGAGAACCACTCGCTATTCATAAGAGCCACACCAGCCCACATGGGGCTCGAAAGCCGTGTTTGCCCACTACTGGCATAATATATATGCCTATTACTATCATATAAGTGGGGATTTCTTTATAGTTTGCGCGTTCTCATCATAAGCTTTTGCTGTCACATTTTTGGGCTTTGAATAAATTGATGCAAACGTGTATGATGAGCGAAATGCCCCTTTTTTCTGAATGCCTCTAATCTCGTCTATATATTAAAGATTAGTCGTGTATCGGATGTGGAATTTTTTGTATTCGCAGATGCGAATGCGGATATCAAAGTTGACATCCTAGCACCTGCAGATGTTAGAATTACTCTTTTCGCGGAAACAGATGCGAATATCACAATTGGTATTCTAAGCAAACACAAGTTTTATATATTTTTTTAATTTGGAGAGAAGATGTCAATGTATATGTGTTATCCTAAAGAAATGCTTTCCATAAAAAAATTTGGATAAAGTAAAAATTCAAAAATTCCGAAAAAAAAAAAATTGTTTGAAAATTGCGGATTCGGGTGTTATTTTGAAAGGTGAAACTTAAATGATCCGCGGATAAGTGTGTTAAGAGGATGTAAATTTTTTGCGGGTGATGCCGATACATTGTGATATCCGATACATCTCTAGTCTATATCAAAGGAGGGCTTTGATATAAGAAAGATGAGACTGTTTCGTGCCAAGACATTATATATATATATATTAATAAGTTGTGAGCACAAAAACCTCCTTAATTTACATATCTGTTGGTAAGCGATCAAAGTTTTTACTCGTGCATTTTAGCTCTTTGATGAAATTTGAGGCACCAGAAGAAAAGTGAGGAAGCAGTTGAAGAACTATTGAGAGCCATTTAAATATGATCTTGCCTACTTAGCAGACATCTTTGAATGAACTCAATCGGCTGCTATAATGCTCGAGTACCAACAACATTTTGCATAACGATACCCCCCCCCCATGGCTTTTCTCGGCAAGCTAATTCTTTGGAAGTAGAAAAAGGTAGAGATGGGAAATGTAGCTCCCTTCAAACATGTGATGCAACCACTTTCAGAGGAGCTGCAACAAAAGATAAGAGAACCCATGTTAAGCCGTCAAAACGAGTTTCGACATTATTCTCATGATAAGATGTAAATGGAAAGAATGCCCATCTGAAACCTCCCCGAAATCCTTTCCAATGCACTTTGTAAGATCTTCATGATGACATACAACAGGAATTCTTGGAACTTTAACAACAGTTCATACGAGGATAAGTTTCAGGAATAATAACAGTTGAGCTCCTCATGCCAAAATGATTTAGGATATCTACAAACCGAGCGAATTCGTCTTGAGAAGGCTTATAGGTGACGGTGATCCTAGACTTTGTACTACTGAGAGCGTCTGCAAACTAGAAAAATTTAGGAATCACTTTCCTATAGTCTCTAAAGCGAGTAATTATGTCGCGTTAAATCACATCAAAATTTATCATCACAGATCCATTCCCTCTCAAATAACTTCGTGATTGAATGAACACTCGAATAAAATATTCTATGAAAAGTGGACAAAATATTAACGAAGCAAAATTTCGTGGAAACTTTGCAATGTAATAGCGACTAATTTCAAGATGTAAAGTTAGCTTCATGCTTTCGAGCATAAAATTTGAAGACAGAAATTTCAATTATGTGTACGTTTTTAATTGGTTACTTCAAAAACAAAAAAGTGTGGTTTACTAGCCACTTCTCAATAAAGAAATCAAATAAATATGCTTTAATTAGTTTCGAAACTTCTCTTAAGTTTAAATGTTGAAAAAAAGTTGATGAAAAATTAAAGAGACTTTCAGGGATATGTTGAAAAATTAAAATAGGCGGGATGAATGATTGCACAATTATGATTTTGAAACTTGCCAAAATTTCTTGTTTCAATCAACATTGTACTTGGATAAACTTTTAGTAGGATAGCTTTACTTTATTTCAAAAAATAAAAATAATTGTGGGAAGTATAGTAAAATAAAAATGTTTTCATCCACAGAATAACTATTTTACATTTTAATATTGGTTCAGGTAGAGTTATGTTACAACTTTATCCTTATGTATAAAAATATATTCAAATGTAAAAAATCTAAAAAAAAAGCTATGCACAAATAAATAGAGCATGAGTTAAAAAAAAGGAAAACTCAAGCGAAAGAAGGATGATGTGATTGGCTGCAAATTTTAATGATTTGCCGAAGGCAATTTGATTGACGCTGCTTAAAATTTGTCAACGTGATGCATGGAATAGACTAAGTTATCTTGACTGATTTTCTTCAGCGCAATGCTCCACCGATTGAAAAAGAATACGAAGATGACGCCAGCGAACGCGAAAAAGAGAAACGCCACCGCGCCAAACGAAATGGCGAAGGTCATCTTGCTCACGCAAAAGTCCCTCTTCCCAACCACTTTGCTCGCAACCAAATCTGTATAAAGAAAATACGTGAAATACAATTGTGAGTTGTGCCTCTCCAAATGAACCCAGGAAGAAGTGCATCAACTATATTAATTTGAAATGTATTCTTCCATATCATACGATTACTCTATGATATACTTATCCTAGCTTATATTTTTACTTTCGTTTATTTATTGATGAAGAAAAGTGAACACATTTGCCATTACTTAATAAAGTGGTCCATCATCATTTCGTGTTTGGTTATATAACGAGTGAAGTTATAGTCAATATACGTTCATTTTTGCACCGAAAATATTAGATAATTTTAAACAATTTGAAGTATATTCGATAGCATTTGAACTTTATCAGATCAATAAAAGTACATTATTTTCACCAAGTCAATAAAAGTTCAATTTTATCATTAGGTCAATGAAAGGCTATTTTCTGCTTTCTTAAATATTTTTAAGTTGAAACAAGTTAGAAAATGTAATGAAATTTAAGAACTTAGTAGAATCCCTTTAAATGAAACTTCAATGAAAGAAGGCACTCTTTTAAAACAAAATTATTCTACTTTAATATCATGTATAGTTGAATAGTTAAATTAATTGCTTGCCATGTTGACAGTCAATCCTTACGGATATCATGGTTCTGACCGGAGTACCGTGTCCAGGATCTACATGACAACTTTTTTTGGTTTCTTTAAGTACACAAAAATAAACTCTCTCTCTCCAGTACGTTATTTTTTATATACCCAGCCCTAACCCCAAAACTTGACAAAAGTTACGGATTTGAAGTCGGAATTGAAGAGATTGTGGATTCGGAATCTGACTTCGGGAAATACTTCCGTTTTAGTTGGAATCGGAGAAGGACATTTTACCTTCCAACTCTTCAACCCTAATGCTATGCATACTATTATTATATATACGAGAAGAACAGATTATAAAATACGCATACTAATACAAATAACCGTATTACTTTAGACCTGTGGTTCTCAACAACAGCTATGAGTAACGGGATGTGGCCCTAACCTCCTGCTTTGCGGCCCACATTGCAAAGATACAGGAAAAATACGCTAAAAATATCATATTAAAACAGTCAAAATTTGACAAATTTATTGATTTATTATTTATGAATGATATGATTTATTAATTTTATGATATAGATATGCCGCAACTTGGTTTCAGTTTACGTAACTAGAGGCAATTAAAAAACGTTTTTTTAAAAAAGCTTGAGGACCACTGCTTTGGACGCATCACTAGAGCCCCTAGGTATGCACTTATAAATACGTTTTAACTTTCGCACAATGTCTAATGCATTTCCTTGCTAACACATCAGCTATATTTACTAATACAAAATGTGGTTTCAAACATGTAATACTCTCCTGTAAATGTGTTATGAAAAACATGAAGTACCCAATACTCATTTATTAACCTTTTACACTTAGACAGCTGGATTATTAAAACCATTCGATTTGTTCCCAAAAGGTTGCAAAAATTTGGTATGGGCACTTGGCAAGTCACAAATTATTTATTGAAAGCATTTATTTTGAAAGAACTTATTAGTTCTGAAAAACGTACTCAGCCTTTTGATGAGATCTTAAAAAAATGATTATTGAGAAAACATTTTTGAATTTTTTGAGCGATTCCGCTTGAAATATGTAAATAAAAAGTTCGAAAAATTTTGTCCAGTTTTTATCTCAAAAATTTAAAAAATTTCAGCCAAAAGATAGAAATTTCAAGTCTAGAAATATTTTTAATTTTTTTGCATCACAAAGCTTAAAATTCTGAATAAGAGGGTTTTCTTTCAACATTTTCAAAGTCCATTTTAAAATCTAAAAGTCCTTTTTTGAGGCATAAAATCAATTTTTTCGCATTTTTAAAGTAAGTTTTTCTCCCGTAGTTAAAGCGAGAAACTATAGGTAAACTCGATTTAGTGTTAGATTTTATAACAATATTATTTATAAAGCTTTAAATATTATTCCAATTAATTGTAGGCCGTTCCATTTTATCAATAATGAAGAATAAAAGGTCCAAAAAAGATGGAACAAAAATTTTTAATGCAAAATTATATATTTCGCTTTTTCAAAGAAACTTGATCAAACTTGATAAAATGAAGTTGTCGACTAATTGAGGATGTATGAAAAAATCTGGAGAAAATACATCCTCAATCAGTCGCCAACTTCATTTCATCAAGTTTGATAAAGCTTTTTTGAAGAAGTGAAATATATAACTTTGCATTAAAAATTTTTGTTCCAAATAAAAACTCTTTTTTGGACATTTTATTATTCATCATTAAATATTATTATAGAAGTGTTGTAGTCATCGTAGGATTATAAAATGGAAACCCATATCTACTTATCTATCAAACGTAGTTGACCATATAGTAACCAATTCCTCAAAATTCATCTTTTATTTTTATACATATATTTCAAATGGTATCAGGACAAAATCGCTCTGGACTAAATCCTCCATGGAAAAAATTGTGCGTCTAACAAAAATATCACTAGAGTCGTTTCTTCATTTTTCTAACAAAGCCATGTATTTTTACTGTATTAACACTTCGCCTGAATTTATCCTGGGGGATTTTGTCTAGTCCAGGGGATTTTGTCCTCAGTGGCGATTTTGTACTAGTACCATTTTAAATATCTTTAATCGGAAAATACACTTCAGTTTACAGTGTGTTTGGGGATTTGCTTTTTCATATAGCTACGCTTTATCACCACTTTCGTTAATCCAGTGGCGTATATCGAATATTCACCAAAAGTTTTTTTTTTAGAAAAAATTATTTTAAAATTGACAGTAGTAAATTTTTATTACATCTACTATTGCAACAGAAGTTCAAAAATTATCTATCACTCAAAATAAATAAAATATTCGGCTAGATGAGTTAACAAATTTTAAGAAACTGTGACGAAAGAAAATTTCAACAGCGTATATTGCTTCAAAGCAGCCAACATTTCATACTATTTAAAAGACATCGTAAATAAATATGCTTACTCTGATTTGTGGGAAGTTCCTCTCCTTCAGAGTCTGGTATTTCAACAGCGATCGACTGAAAGAGGTGTATCAATGTTTCATTGTTATTACCAGCATTCCTTTTATATCTTCTATGTGTGGTTGGTGTGTTTAAGCCGCACAATATCTAAATCAAAGTATATCATCAATACACCTTACCACATAAGTTAAATTTTAGATTTTTATCATTACTAAATATAACCGGTAACTCACGTTGCTCGTATAAAAATTAAATATAATATGTTGTATAGGTTGAAATTTTAGTCAATGAGATCCGTAATTTTTTAGGCAGTTCATTTGAATAGGCAAAATTTATTCAGGAAATGTTTTAAATAAGTGGCTCGATTATAGCTTAATTTGATTGGTTAAAACTAAAAAATTCTCAAGAATTTTTATCCAGTCATAACAAATGGTTTGCATACTCCTCTCCTCAAAAGAAAAAACGCCTTAACTTTTCATATTGGAATGAAAATTAAAATAGAAGTATGTTCAAACAAGCTTAAATTTAAACGTTTTCAAGTTAATAAGATATATATGAAGTATGATGTCCTGTCTTGCGCAAGTTGGTCCTAAGAAGAGCAAGGCTGCTACTAAAAAGACTCATGCATCTCATCCTCCTTTAATGAAATGATCTCTGATGGCATCAAAACACTAGGAGAATTCGTCTATAATTAATTCTTTATAATGTATGCATCTCTTGACACCCCCACCTTTTCCTCATGTAGATCCACGTCAGATGTAAAACTTATCAAGATATCCCGATTAGAAAAAATTAAGAAAATTTAATTAAGTTTCAATTTTGAAAGATTTAGTGGACTATGATGAAATTTCAAAAATTTTAGACAATTTAAAAACTGATTTGATATTTGTTAAAAAATATTCATTGTTACTTTGTGCTAAAAAAAGCATATTTTTGTAGCATCCTCTTCCTATCAAAAATAAATTATTTTTCTTTTACTTGATTTCCCTTTCGTTTGTTATGAATAATCTTTATATTTTTTTCGACCATCCTTATCTAATTGTTTTTACTCAATGAAGAAATCGCTTATGTTGGCGAACTTAGATGTGATAGAATTGTAAAATATTAAAAAACAAATAAGTACTTTTTGACATTTGTTATAACAAAATTTGATCGAACACTCGAAGTAAACATTTTCAATGTCTGGAAATTTGAAAACTTTGAAATGAGAGTAAAGAATCATCAAGCCATCCACGTACTCTTTGCTTTGCGGCCCAATGATCTTGTTATGCACAGGACAACCATTTTGATCAAGGAGATTGATTGGATGACTCGCTCCCATTCCGTCATGGGCGATGCAATTTTGAAGCATCATATCGAAGATACCTACAATCAAAAAGGTTCTTCACAAATAAGCTAAAGGATATGCGCAGATAGAGGTTTCTCCCTTCTAAAAGGGTGTTTAGTTTTTGCCGAAATAAATCGAAATATAACGAAATCTTTTCAAATTTTGAAGTTTTTGAAAGAAATTTGTTAATAAATTTTTTATTTTTAATTCTAACTAGTCAAAAACATTTAATGCATTATTTTTAGTCAATTTGGAAAAAAAATAACCTTTTAAAAAGTTTTGAGATTTTCCTTTATTTCGGTCTTCATTCTAAATAGTTGAAAACCCAATGAAATACACTGCGCTAATTTTAATTTGCTTTCAAACTTCAAGAATTTCAAAACTTTGAAAGTTATTACCTATATTTTTGCAATTTTTTCACGATATTAAATAATATATTTTATCAAATAATCAAAATAAAATTATGTAATCAAAAAATCGAAAAATATTCTCTAAAAACTTAAAAAATATGAAACTTTCTCTCCATATTTTGCTAGATGTACGATTTGATATACCTTATACGATTTTACAAAATTGATTACCTATATTTTTGCAAATTGCACGATATTAAATAATATATTAGTCTAATAATAATAATCAATATAAAATCCTGTAATCAAAGAATCAAAAAATATTCTTTAAAAAATGAAAAAATGTATATCCTTTTCAAATATATCCTTGGCTCCCGTTACTTATAGTTGCCTACTTAAATTTTTAAATACTTACTTTAATATCTAAATAGTAACCCATTTGGCACCAATATTGCCAAAGGGAACACAAACGACTTCAGTAATCAAATTTTCAAGAATAGATTAGATGCCTTTTGGAAGGAAAAAATGTTTCACCACTTTTAATACCTTATATATTTGAATTTTTTCATCTGTACTTTAAGATATGATAATGATCTATGATGCGATGTTTTATAGGCTTTTTTTTGCCTTTTTTATAATAAAATGATGTTATGTTATCAATATCATATAGACGAGAGATATAGTAGGATAGTATGAAGTATGACAAACTTTTATTAAAAAGAACATGTCTACTCTACTGTTCTTTTTCAACATAAGTCAAGCAGAAGGCAGAAGGAACGGCGCTTGTAACTTTCTGCTTCTTAGCTTATGTTGAAAAAAAACATAAAGACGAGATGTTCTTTTTAATAAAGATTTGGCAAACTATCCTATACTATATTCCTCGTTTATATTTTGCAATACATAATTTCACTGCCATTAAGCCTCACCCTTCTGTTATCTATCATACAAATATTTGCAAAATGTGTCTGCTTTTCAATCAAGTCATAAGAGTAGTTAACCGTACACTATACCAGCGTTGTCCAAGAATTGTAAAAAATGTCGGGTCGCTAGTTCCTACCGTCAGAACTACTTGTTTACTCTATTTACTCTTTGATCATTTTTAAATATCATTTGTGCTGATTTAGCTTTTCAAACTTTATGCATAGGTTTCTTCAACAAAATAATTAAGTCAATGATATATATCATTAAGAAGAATGGATTAGAGGTAGAAGAAGGCATCAAAAAGAACAAAATTTTCTTACCACTGCCATCATTAACCTTAACAACGATCGTTCCAATTTGTCCCAATTTAAGGAGTTGAGCGCGCTCCGATATCGGTATTTTTCCGGCGACAATGTGCATTGCTGCAGGAGGCATATTAATTGTGTTTGGTTGAGCTTTTGCAGAATCCATGGATCTGAAATGAGATGAAATCATTTAAAGAATGGATCTAGCAGTGAAAGAAATTTATGTTTCATACGGAACAGTTATTTTCGTCGAAATCTTGGGTCCATCTACGCCTCCCATAGAGCAAGAGGCTTTGTAGGCACTATCCCAAGCTGACATGATGCGCAAACTATTATCGAACATGACGAGAACTTTGTTTTTAAAAGTAGTTACTCCCTTGTTCAAATCCCAGGACTAAAAAATGGAAGAACAAACATGAAGGCAAATGCATTTTCGTAGATATGAATGAATGCATGAATTGAATTAGAGGACCTACGTCACTGACAGTCGTGCTTCCGCACCCATCCAAAGGCAGGATGAGAGAAACAGTGAGGGCGTTCTTGCCTTGTGCTCTGCAAGCATCCGTTTTGTAGTAGCCCTTGGCGTACACCACTCCACTAAAAGGCTTCTTGAAGTGCGCAGTGAACACCATTTGATTCTTGAACAAGTTGCAAATCACTTTAACATCTGAAGAAAAATTTATTCATCTCATTTGAGTCATATTAAAACATGCACCCGATGAACCAAAGAAAAATTCTTACTTCTTGAATTTTAAATTATTGTAATTGGAAATTTGTTTTTTTTAGGGTTAATTCAAATTAGCTGCCAATCCACTGCTAAACAGAGAGATTTCTAGATTAACCTCATAAAAATGTACAAATCCAGAAAGATCCTGAGGTAATTATCTTTTTTGGCGGCAATAGCCTAACCTCTATCCCCCCACCCTATTTTTATTTATACCCCACCACATTTTGTCATAGCCAGGATGAGACTGCCCTAGCAAAAGTGCTTATAAATATAATTCATTGATCTCATATGTCTGACAACTTTGAACTTATTATAACTGTGAGAAAATTGGACAAGCAAGCTTTTAATATTGAGTAGTTCAGACTCCCTGACTTTTGATTAATTGGAGATATGGGGGGGGATAATGATGATGATGATGAATATACGTTTGGTTAGAAAAGACAAATAGAGGGACGAAAGAAATTTGATAAAACTTACTATTTTGAAAGATCAGCTGAGAATTAAGTATGTGAAACACTATATATACCTTCAATTAATGTATGCTGATTGATTTATCGTGGAGGAAAGAAAGGATCAGATATACTACATGTTTTTTATATGCCAGATAAAAATAATTTTACCCCTTGAAGCAAAAATATTTTTCTAAACGCGTGCTCCTACTAATTATACAAATAATTCAAAATTTTATATTTTCAATAGCGAAATTTCTAAAAAAAAAAAGCAAATTTAAGTATAGATTAAATAAAAATTTCAAAATATATAAATTAAATACTCTTACAACTTTGAAGACTAAGATAAAGATTGAAACTCGGACTTAGTGTTTGATATGCAGATTAAGAATTATGTTATGTCTGTCAAAAAAAAATTTTTTCTTAATTTTAAATTTCTCTTTGTATATTGTCCAGAAAATGTTTATTCGGCAATCAAAATATCATAAACGTGATATACACAATATGTAAAGTAAAAGGCTGTCTATATTATTTTTAAATCGATCTCACTATAGAACCTTGAATCTATGAATATTTAGAAAGAATCTATTCTCGAAGTATCAAATCAATTATATTTCAAAATAAACTTTTAACTAATTTTTTTCCCTTTCTTTATGTTTTGGGTGTTTTACCGGCTACTTTGTGATGAGTTAGTGAAACAAATGAATTAATGATAAAACACTTATTTTAATGATGTCGATTTCATGAGTAAGAATCTAATCAGCTAACTTTGTTCACATATTTTATAGTATAAATGATCGGAATCATAATTATCAAGAAGCTTTTGGGAGGGTCATTGAAAGAAGGTAATGGTAGGTAGGAAAAGTAAACTTTTGATAGCAGCTGATCTTTGTTGGACCTATTGACATAAAAAATTTCTTTGAATTTCTTGCTTACACAATAATTTTAGGAAGTGCTTAATTTCTAAACACATTTCACATCTTTATTGATTTTAACGGCCTTGATTTGCATTCAAAATTGCTTAGTAAGTTTCATTTAAGCGCACAATGGAAACATGTATTTGGTTTTATGATATATAAATAATTTATGGCGTGTTGTATATTCTTATCTACTTTCATGTACATTCTATGCTTATTTATTTTTAGAAAGAGATCACGTGTGAAATAATCTTTCATTGCCTCATCCAAAAACGATTTAGTAAAAACGCGAAATCAATTGAATTTTATACAGTTAATTTATTTCGATTGGAAATCATTTTCCCTATATGTCAACTCGGATTCCAAGAAAGTGGTGCGAGTAGAGATCGCTTTCTTCTTAGCAGCCCTTTTTGAGTTTACTACAAAGTAAAAAATATTTAACTCACCGTTTATCTGATTGCCATTATATGTGCTTTGGATCACGTGACCTGAAGGCAAATAGTTTGAATCCGTTCGCACATATGTGTTGTAGTATCGCTTACCATTCTGTTGAACAACGGTGTTTGAAGTGTAAGTCGCAAACTTTTCTGGCTTTTTGTTCGTTATAGATGTGAACTGATTCGTCTTAGGCACATCATGATGTTGTTCTATTGATCGTGTAAAATTTTGACTTTGATCCACTCCCTCTTCTTTTCGATTATTTGTTACATACTTGTGAAGATAGTCGCGGTTCTTGTTTAGCTGTTCTTTCGCAATTTGTGCCTTTTCTCCAAATGGCTGGCTTAAATAATATTTTAGCCTCACATTAATTCATGGATAGTAAAAATATTATATGTAAAAAGTATATATAACTGATAGTCTATAAGTATAACTGGATCGTATCCATGACTGCTTGCTAACGCATTGGTCTGATATTATCCCAAGAAAATTTTGAATTACAAATACTAGTGAGGTGTTTGGCTCAAGAAGCCCAAATTGCACTGACTATATCGAATTATGCTTATGAAAGTTTTGAGTGCTCTGATATCATCTTAATAGACTTGAATTAGGAAGCTATATAGAGTGCAGTGGTTCTCCAATATGGAGGAGAGAGGGAGAGGGGAGGTCCCATCATTCACGATTGGAGAGAAGGCAGGGCTTCTTTCACAGATTCACGGGATCCCATATGAAATTTGATGATTTCAGTTTGTAATCTAAGCACTCAAACTTTATTCGAACACGAATAAACGAAAAGAACGTACGAATCGAAAGTAATGGCAATGGTTGCGATAACTTCTCGAACTCATATTTCTATATATCGATCAATCAAGCGAATAAAAGTTACTTGGAGTTATATGTGAATTTGTTTATCGTTGGTTCTGATTGAATTTGGGCAGCAAATTTAGGTTGCTCATCCTTCACAATTTCCTGCTTTTCTTCCGTTTCTTCAGCCTTAGCCACTTTTTTGTTATCTTCAATAGATATCTTTGTTTCCGCTAACAAGGTTCCTTCATTTTTTTCTTCTGCTTTGTTCAAACTCTTTTTCTTCTTTTTCTTTGTTGAATTTTCTTCACTGACTATTTTCTACTCAAAAAAACAAAGTTAAAAATTATTATTTTATAGTTTAATTCATGAGTTTTTTCATAATTTTCACAAAGTTTCAGGCTTTTCAAAAATTAGCAATCTATATTATATATATTTAAAAAGTTAACTTTAATCTATAAAAAAATTTATTTTTTTGTTTTAACCAATCAAATTACGCCAGAATTGAATAATTTATTTTTAACATTTCTAAAATAGATTATGACTAGTTTTTAGTTTATTTTTTCTTACGCTAAAAGCAACTTCCACGAGACGTTAAGTGTTAACTTCATGTTAAGTTCTTTTTACAAAATATCATTCCATAAAAATGGGATATTTATTCCCTCTCACAGAGTTTTGAAACAGGAGAAGTGCCCCTCCCCCCCTTTCTCCTCTTGTGGGGGGGGGGGTATGTGGGGTGTTTTTTTTTTTTTAAATTTTTTTTTTTTTTTTTTAAAAAAAAAAAAATCTTCTTCTCAATATCATGAATTATATTATTCGAGTTTTCTTTATAGTTTATTATTAGTTTTTCAAAGAGAAATATTTACTTCCAGAGTGCTAGAAGTATGATCCCTTACTGGATTTTTGTTTGTGTAATGTGAATGATCAAAAGAATCACTTTACTTCTTTAAAAATATATTGAAACATGTTCAAATAATAAAAATTGAAGTTTTAAGTTGGAAAAAATTTTCACCCACTAATAGGTTAAGATTAAAACGGATCGATGTGTATAAAGTTCAATGTAAATATCATTTGTAGTATCAAAATTTTGCGTACATGAATTAAGTATGTATATGTAGCCTTTATGTTATATTATAGTATGTATGTATCGAAGTTTATATGCACTCATCATAATATCCAATCATACCCCATTTTGCAGATATATATATTGGACATTAATTAAAAACTCTCTCATTAATTAAAAAAATTTCAATTTTTTTTATCAAAGTTTAAATTGAAAGGTTCTACCTTATGAAAATGAAAAAATGCAAATCCCAATTCAGTATATTAACAAATAAATAAGACTATTTTTTTAAAAAAATTCAAAAAGTGGTAATATGAAGATAGATAAGGGGTACAATAGGACTTCCCTCTATCTTACCCTTTTAGCGTGAAAGGATTTAAAAGAACATTTATGTTGGCAATCTATAATTTCAGAAGTATATGAAGTTTATTTGGAAAATTTATATACCCAGATATTCCTAAAAAGCACTATAGTAATATCTAAAAAAGAAGCGCATTTTACATCTAATCACGTATTTGTGTGCACTAACAAACACTCAAATGATTCTTCAGCCATGGTTTTCCATTCCTCTTATAAGACCTGGATTAATCCGCTTGCAATGATATATACTTAGTTGGAGCAAGTATCACTCAAAAGTTTTTTAATCTCTTTCAACGCTTGTGCAAAACCCCTATATTGACGGTAAGGAAGTAATAAAAATAATCAAATCTCATATATTTGTTTACAAAACACACTAATAATTGTGATGAAGTTTTATCAATTTGAAGCTTGATTAGTTTTTAGTATTGATAAAAATAAAGATTGGCAATAAAAAATAAGTGTATATGTAGGCATATCAATTAAATAAACCTTACGATGGCATTAGCAGGCACACTTTGTAAACAAATAAATGCTTTGAAAGAAAAGGCAGTAAATGCGGCGGGTTAAGAAGAAATGAGAATCTGATGTGATTGGATGATTGTACTCAGGCAACAGCCAATCACAGCAAAGAAAATATTCATCATATATATACAGGCCCGTAAACAGACGGAACGAGATGGTGGAGTTGACTCCCCTAAATTTTTCTAGATTAAATAATAATGCTAATAAAATTTCGCAAATATTTACACGCAATTACAATTATTTTATCAATTTAGATAAATCTTAGGACACATGAATTTTCTTTTCTACAAATGAGTTATTTAAGGAAAAAGAGAACATAGGATATAAAAATTTAGGCACTCTGATCGTAATTTTTTTAGATTTAGCCCATAAACTATTTTTATCAATACCCTGATTTTTTTCGGGTTAGAAGCTGGAATATATATATATATGTGCGGTTGATGTCTCCTTGCGGATTTGCCCTAAACTAATAAATGCAAGTTACCTTAATTTTAGTCTCAGGTACTTTAGGCTCCACCTCACCTCCATTTTTTTCATTTTTCTTTCGAGATGTTTTTTCCTTGGTCATTTCTTTTCCCAATTTTTTCTTCAAGGAAAAATTTGACAAGTGATAGAGTTTGGATGGCGACTTCTTTTCCTCCTTCACTTCTTTCCTCTTTCCCTTCTCCTTCTCCAATTCAATGGCATCCTTTATTTTATTTATCTTTGTCATTGGCTCTCCTTTTTTCTTGGAAGTAGAAGTATCGTGGTTGGAAGTTTTATGCTCAGATTTTGCTTCTTTCTTTGAACCGCTTTCGTCTGCCTTCTTTTTCGCAATTCGCATTTTTGCCAATTCTTCTTTCGGTTTCTCTTTTTTCTCTTTACTTTCGATTTTTTCTGTCGCGTTTGTATTTGAATTTATTGTCGTGTTTTTTGCAATTTTTTGTATTTTTTTGAGAATTTTTGTTTTGGAAGTTGAAGTTAGTGCACTATTTACCATAGCAATCTAAAATACAATAAGAGAAGCTTTGCAAAGTGCAAATGTAAATACAACAAAATATTAAAATTGCAAAGTTTTTGGGATTACAATTTATTGAATGTACAATTTTTGATCGTATCCATTTAAAAAATTTATTGAAGAATTTCATTCCGGTGAAACTTTAGTAAAAATTAAAACATTCTTTGTTTTAATGCAAGCAAAACATTCTTGATTTATATGCAAGCGGTAAGAGAAATTTAAGCATTTACTTTTTTACAGTCCTTATCATCATTCCGTCTCAATCAAAAAATATATATCAAATTTTTTTTAATCATTGAAAACAAAATTCATCAATACAAGTTGAAATTAGATCAACTAACAAGAGAAAAAATATATACGCTCACAGAGGAAAAATAATAACTAAACACACACACACACACGGGAAATTAGCCAATGAAAATTGATGAAAGGAAAAGTGATAGAATAAAGGAAAATCAGTTCTGGAGAAGTTAGATTTCTGGTAAAATATATATTGTACGAATGTTGTTGTTCGTTACATTTTACAAACACAAATTTTCTTGTAAGAGTAGATTTGATCTGAAGAATGCCAAATCGGTGGAAGTTATTGTCAAAGAATTCATTTGAATAAAAGTTTTACTGTTTTCTACTTATTTACCTCTTCGTTTAAAACAACTTCACTCGGCCTTATTACCAGGGCGAGGAAAAATTGACCCAAAAAATTGGAAAAAATTGACTTTATTGACTTTTTAAAGTTTCATTGAATTGAACAACTATGAACATTTTAGAGAAAGTATTGAAAATAATTTCAAAGAATCCATGACTTTGTAATAAAACAACATATAATTAATGACATTTTCTGATTTAAAATTTGATCATTTTCTAGCAGTTTTTTCAGTTTAGAAAAAGATCTTTCTACTTTTAAAGTTAAAACTTGACAATTTTGTAATTTGGGATAAGTACTGCGAGAGATTTGAGAGTTTTCCATATTCATGATTTTATTGATTTCATTTTATTTGAATCTATTTTCAAGATAACTTTTAACGCCACATTCGTCTTAAATGAAATAATGTTGAAACAAGTAAAGGCATCTTCGACTGAAAAAGTCTCTATGTTGACTTTTTCCGACTAACTCAATGAATCGTGAATATTCTCTAATTATTGTTAGCAAGTTTTGACACAGATTTTCTTTTTTTAACAATTTCTTGATATTTGGCAATAAAATTCCATCATCTTCATCATTAATTTCTTCACTGCTCGAAAATTTTAAGGAAAATATTTTGCTGCTAGCAACCAATTTGTCGATTTCGTTACAATTGGAACTGAAGTGTTGCCGATAGGTTTGAAAAGAGAACGTCGTTTTCTATTACTAATTTTGAATGATTTAATGCCGGTAATCTACAATTTTACAGCATTACTTAACTTTTAAGGTAAACTTGTTTAAATTATGTAAAAAACATGCAATGATAAAAAAGTTTGAGAATAAAATTCCATAACTTCTGCAGCGGTTATATCGTATGTAACCCCGTTTGTCAACAAAAAAAATTTGTCTTACAAAAAACTTCTTCATGTTTAACCTCAGTCAGGCAAATTTTACAGTAAAATCTTTTATTAGATGAAAAAGCCCAACTGTTGTGGAAGTGTTGATATAAAGAAGAATTCCTGTATGTATCGCTTATAACAATTTTAGGCACAATGAATCAAAAAGTGTTAAATATAAAAATTGACTTTATTGACCTAAACTCAAAAAATTGACCTTGATTGACTTAAAAATTTGAAATTAGTTCAAAATTTTTTAGACTAAACAAGTAAAGATCTTCTTCAAAGAGTTTTTGCTAAACGGAAATAAAAGTTGACTTTATTGACCTTTATTCGCCCTGCTTATTACATAAAATAACATCACGCCCAGTCTTATTAGATAAGCGAAATTTAAGAGACGCAACTTTTACTTGAATAATATAGCATAATGAATTTTATTCTAGGATTCAGCCATATTTATATAATTTTTATATAAAAAATATTGGAGGCAGTATTTTCTTTTTTATGCGCGACATGAATCTCACAAGTTCTAAATTTGTGAAAATAAGTTAATATATTTTTGGAATACAAGCTCATAGCGCAAATATATAGAGGATTTTTCTTTTACTCGAGCATCAATGAAATGCTTGTAGAAACCAAGCATCTCTATATGGAAGCTGTAAGAAGCATTTTGATAGTAAACTTTAACTTCAAAATATCTCCGCCATAATAAATAAATTTTGAAGAATATTTCATCTTCCCACATTTGCATTGAATCGAATATGTTGTCCAATTTTTGCAATTTTGAATTCTTTTTTGCATAATATAAATATTGCAAAGTTAGTTTAGTTCGGTTTTGACCGGATTTTTAAATGTTTTCCTTTTTCATTTAAAATCTGGCAAGACTATGCATAGCGCAAATCACTTTGATCTTTCAATCAAATCTTTTATTCGTTTATTTCCGCAATAAGTGTTAAAATTGTGTTTTTCAAAGATATTTCGTTGAAAAAGAATTCCAATTTTTCAGATATTTTTTAATTTAAGCAAACTTACCTTTTTTTAAATCGGAGCAAATATATATATGAACTTTTTAAGTATACTATCTATATTATAATAACCTAGCGTCTGTGTGTGTGTGAGTGTGTTTGTCGCTGGAAGCCTTCTGATTGGTTGACATATAATTATTCACATAAATTTGACCAATCAATGATTATATATATTATAGTATACTTAAAAAGCCCCATTAGGGTGGTGCGCCTCACAGTTTGGGAACAAGGCCCCTACAGAAACATTTTATTCAAGCTCTTCTATCCCAAAACTAATTTCTGTAAGCAATAAACTTTTAACTCTATCTCAACAAATTGTCGTAAAATGGAGTATTAAAATTTTCGCAATTTTTATCCTTTTGAAAATAGTTTAAAATCTTATTATATAAATTTCTTACAAACAAGAAATGAATGCCAAATGTGTTTCCTTGAACTTACTCTTTAGTTGAGAAGTATCATGAAGAGGAATGAATTTTAAGCATAATTTATAACATAAAGTCAAATGATAAATGTATTAAAAAATGTATATAAACTGGGAAAAATATTTCTTACGACAAGTGCCATTGCTAGCATTGAAGATAAATTAACCATCATCTTTGAAGCAAGTTATTGGCTGAAATATAAAATGTCAAAGATATTATACTTTAATAAAGTCAACTATAGTCGACATTGGGCGTTAACGGGTTAAATCATATTGTATGAAAACATGCTCTTCACTGAGGTCCTAATACTAAATAGATCAGTAAGCATTACGGTGCATAGATTCACTAGTTAATGCTACTAGCAAACACTCATCCATAAGTATTCGTTACTTGTCTAGTTAGAAACAGACTAGTACTAATAGCTTAGAGGATTGGTGAATGAACTATAGGATTAACTCTTACTATAAACTTTGGGAACATTTGTTATTTTCTAAACCGTCTAAAATTCTCGTTTCGGTCATTATATAAACCTTTGAAGAGCAGAATCTGTAGGGGAAAATGTCTGCTTTCTTTTTTAGTGAATTTTTTTGGAGTTGTTGCTTAACTATTATTGGCTTCTTATGCATTTTGGAAGTTGGAACTCTTTCCCAATTCTTTCAAAGTAATTCAATAAAAAAGAAATCAGCAAAATAAATGACTGATGAACAAACTTACTAAGGAACTCTAAAAATAAGAGAGCATACAGCAAGATTGGTAGTAGAGGCGGAGCAATGCCAACTTTATTGAAGTAATAAGAAGAAGAGGAGAAATATTAAAGTAGGCGTATACGTACAAAATAGTAAATCGTATTGTTTTGCCAATATGAATAATTTAATATTTGTCCTCGTGTTCTTATCACTCCAATAATGTTGAGATTAGTCCGCCTATTTTATTCTAAAAATTAGTTCCCATTTTAAAAAAGGAAATATCGATTCAAGATGCTTCACCAGTTTGAGGGAAAGTAAAAATGTGGTGTATGAATGAAAAAGTGATTGAAAAATTTGGAATAAAAATGGTACATGGAAGAAACTTTGCTAAATATTACTGTAGGAGTGAAGAGTTATTGAGAAGTAGGTGTGTGATGGAGTTTTGTTGGTTGCACAGCGTCGGTTATGCGTAAAGAAGAGGAGGAATGCAATACTACTTTAAGGAAACTTCATTTTTTCGCTGAGAACCGTTGTCTGGTCACTTTTTATAAGAGGTGGCACAGTTTCTAGGTAACGACTCATTTACTGCTTTCCCATTTCTAGGTCAAGCAGCTCGCGCACATTGTACACGCCGTATCGCAACACGCGCTTCATCCCTCAACTGAAGGCCTTTTGTTCGAGTCGGCCAGCGCTGACCCACTCCCGTGTCCACTAGAGAACACACTCAAACGCACTTAACACACATCACGGCAAAGTTTGTCGAAGAAAAAGCGCTCCCGTCCAAAGATAACGCTGCGGTAAATGCCTAAGCACGCTGAGACAAAGGAGGAGCTAATAAAGACGCACATACTGTGTGCTTATGTTAATCAGGCATAAACTATATGGAGAAGATATCCACGAAGCGGTCTGATTGCAATCTCTTCTCTCCTCCATTACATTCTGCAAGGAAAAGACAATGCACAGAGATTCTCCACGCCATGCCCACATTTTCCCCGTATTATATTTGCGTCGAAGTCCAATAATTGTAAAACAAATGAAGCACCTACTTCATCAAGCCAAAGCCGTCATTCATTTTATCCATTAAAGTCAAGAGAGTTGTATACAGACCAACAAACAATTATTGCTGCACTCAAATTATTTTCTTCAACACAATGTCTTACGAATGCAATAAATTTAACATTATTTTCAGATAAACTGTCAATATTTTCAAAAATAAAATGATATTGCACGTAAAGTAAACTTTTTTCAATTAAAAAATTGATTTTTAAAAATAGAACATATAATATAACGGACATTATGCATCCTGCTAAACATAAGAACACGCCCAAACTCAAGTTGATAAAAGTTAATGTTGGAAAATTGATATAGTGAAGGATAGTAATATATATCTGGATCAATTTAAACACCTTGTAAATTGATTTCAAAAGATTTTCATGAGCATACTTTCAATTGCCAAACACAATTCATTCAATAGCTCCTATTTGTTGCTCAAATCGAGATTTCATTTATGATTTATATTTTCTATCGATAAAATTCTTTTGCCTCATATTCATCTAACTAAGGCATCCGGCCAATTCGTCGTGAGACAATCCGTCCCCGGTTAATTCGTCTCCAGGACAATTTGTCCCCGGACAACTCGTCCTCATTTAATTCGTCTCCTGTTAATTCGCCACCGGACAAATTGTTCTAGGTTAATTTTGCGTTAGAAAAGTATATCATTAAACAAATTACTTCGGATTTAGCTTTTTTATTTTTAACTTGATCAAAAGAATTATCTTATAAAATGAATACTTTGCTTTTATTGAAATTAACTTAACACTAATTTACAATTTTTTCTAAAATAATTTAAGTAAATTTAAAGAGAGCGTAGTCTACGTACGCACTTCTTTTTGCTGCTTGAAATTAAATCAAACTTTAATTTTTTTAATCCCACACATACTTGCCTCTATAAAAGTCTTAAATCGATTTCTAGGCAAGAAGAAAAGACAAGTCATAATAAAAATTATTAAAAACAAAGTTTATTGAAAATAAGATGTTGATTTTAAAATTTGAGATTATGTGCAATTGCTTTCAAAAAAGTGAGAAAAAAATATATCTTTCTCAATTTAGTTTAAAAAATTAAGTAACTTGAAAGCTAAAAAGCAATAATTAAAATAAAACATATTTTTGAAACTTATTTAAATTTTAAAATTTCAAAGGTTGGAAATAATAAGATTGAAATATTTATGAAATTTTAGAGACCAATTGACCGACGACAAATTGTCACGGGACAAACTGTCCCACGACGAATTAACCGGAGACGAATTGTCCTAGCGCCTTCATCTAAAAACTCACGATTTCAAAAAAGCTTTAACTATGATATTTTTAAACATATTGATTTTATAAAATATCAGAATTCTTAGTGCAATTTTAGTTCGAAGTTGTATATAAGGGTTTTCCCAAATGCAGGGGCCCACTAGTCAAGGCGAGGGGGCTTAGTCTCCGAAATTCCAGTATTTTCCGTACTATAAAATTTCAAAATGAAAATATTTTATGTTTAAAATTTTTATTCTTAAATTTTTAATATATATTTTTTATGAATCAAATTAAGTATTTACATAAAAAAATTATTAAATTTTCTTATTTCAAAAAAATCATTATAATCCAAAGGAACTTCTTTATTTCAAAATTGAACGGTCAAAAATTCCAATCTCTCTCAAACAAAACAAAAATGTTTTTTTGCAATTAATAAGAGCATTCTGTTTTGGTTTTCATTATTAAAAGCTTTCAATTTTCAATTTTATCAGCTAAATATAAAATATCAATATGTTGTTTCCAATACCTTCAAAATCAAATTTATGCAAAATCTCAAATCTAATATCTACAAAAATTCTTTGTCAAAATGTCATTATTTTAAAAACACTTGTACAGTCATCGAACATTATCATGTAAAAGTAATCTGATAATGATTTGTCGTTGATTTCTCAGAAAAATTCTTTAATTGATTTTTTCCTAAAAAATTTTTGTGCTTTTCCAATCATGTTTGCAGCTCTATCTATCAATACAACACTTTTAAAATGGAAGTTTATTATTATTATTATTATTATTATTATTATTATCAAAAAATGCAAAATAATTTCGTAAATTTCGTTTGCAGTTTTGGATGCAAAATCTTCTAATATATCTCACTGACTGGAACAATTCTATACGTTTAAAAGTATCATTTTTTTTTATTTTTTAAACATTAAAAAACTCAACTATCCAATAGCCTGCCTTTCTTCTAAAACACGTTTTAAAGTTGGTGAAAAAGAAGTTAAAGATATCATGTGAAGAACTTATTTCTATTAGTTTCACATATTGAATACTCCATTTTTATAGTTTATCTACATTTTCCTCTAATTTTGCGCAATCAACAAACAAGAGTAAGTTTTTGGAAGGGTTGGAACGGACTTTTATACATTGAATAGTTTGTAAAAAAATTTATAATTGTTTCAACATTTAAGTCGAATTAAGTATACGATTAAAGCTTAGCAAGTATTTTGAATTTAATTTAGCTAAAATTCAATTGTTAAAAAATATTTGTGTGCATAAATGCATGAGTGCGACAAAGCAAAGTTTACAAAATAGCTGTTCCATCCATCACCAAACAAATTGTGACACATGTTATAACAAAAGGGATAAAAGTTTTAGTAAAAAAATGGGGAAACGATCTTAGTAGACTTAGTATCAAAGCATCTTTTACGCTCTATTTAACCTAGAAGCTTATTTTTGAAGAAATTGAGAATGACAATTTTTTGATAGTTAAAAGTCTTAATAAAACACGCATTTTTATCTTTGTTTTTTTTATGTCGTAATCACTGACACTAATTCGGAATGCATAGGATTTGGCCTTTCGCAATTAGTGATTTTCCCGGATTAGTGAATTTTATTTTAATAAAAAAATCACTCTTTGCTTACTCGATTTCTCTCAGTATAAACTTGATTCGAACTAAAATTTAATGTGAGGTGTCAGTTTAATACTAAAAGCACAACAAAAATATTATTGCACATTAGAATTTGTAAGTTCATTTTCAGATGTACTGATTTTACTGGGTGTAGACAATTTTGAAACATTCCCTCTAAACTTAGTTGTTTTTGGTGCTTTGGCCTTTCTCCAATTACTTTTTCTTGCAAGGTATAAAGACTCATTAGTTCTTCATCATTTATGAAAATTTTATTTTCTAAACCTTCGAGAAGCTGCTGTTAATTGAATCATTCATTCAATAATTTTGCTAAATTAAAGATTTTCGGAATAATCAAAGATTCGGATTAACGAAGCGCCGAATTAGTAATTTTCGGTTTAGAGGTAGTCAACTATGGAATATTTTCAACAAAATTTAAACGTTTTGCAATCCTTCATTGCTGCACATACATTGATTCATTCCATTGAAAATCTCATCAAGGAGTTAGAAATAAAAATACAAATTTCTATTTGCTTTTATAAAATCTTAACAATGCAAAAAACTACTCAACGCGCTATTTCCTGGACTATTGTAACGGCGTCTTGAAAATTAAGGGACATTTTGTGACTGCAAATGAACTGATAGTGCGTAAAAGAAGAAACAATTGCAAACAGATTATGAGAGAGCTTTTTAGACTATTTTAGCTCTCTTCAGCACGAGTTGTTACGAAGTCGAAAATGTGGTTTGGTGCTGTAATGTCCTTTTTTCAATGAATTGCTTCGTATTAAAAGGAAATGTACAAAAGAAATGAAAAAATGTGCAATCTCCGTGTTCTACTGGGAAGTTGCGTTTAATATTAAGGGAATATCGAATTATTAAAAAAGAATATCGAATTAAGGAAAAATTATTAAAAAAGAAAAAACAAGCAGAGAAAATAAAAGTATATCTGCCGATATAAATTATCTGCAAGACTCAGATGTATCAACAATGGCAGTGAAAAGATCAATTTTGGTGATTGAAAAATTTCTGCCTAAATTGCGCACCCAAAAGTGAATACTCTAAAAAGTTTCATACTATTTTACGATAAAAATATCAATAAAAATTCTTAAAATTGAAAAAAATTTTGGATTAGATTGTTTTACAATTCTAATTTTTTTGTGTCTAGGTTAATTTTAGAAGGATTTTTTGTTCCAACTATAGTCACTACTACGTGATACCCTACAAACGTTTTGTTTAACAATCCTTTTAGCCCGTTAATGCCCAATGTCGACTTTACAAAAATAAAATCGTCTGCGTTTATCAAAGCTCTTTAACCCAAATACAACCAACGTAACCTATAGGTGACACCTTTTAAATAAAATCGTCTGTGTTTATCAATGCCTTTTAATACAAATCTTCTGCTTTGCATTAGATATCGTCTGATTATACTGAACATAAACGGGTTAATACAAATCTTCTGCTTTACATTAGATATCGTCTGATTATTATTCTGATCGTTAACGGGGTATAAAGCGAGAATGCTTTCAGATCTCTTTATTTCTACTATATTTTGGAATGACTTAATTAAATGTGATTTGTAGGAGAGGTTTTATGCTAATAATCTAAACTAAAAATGTGTAGTCAAATTTTAATGAGCCTTTTCAAAATCGTTCATGATTAAAAAAAGTATGAAGAAACTATGAAAAGCAGAACAAAGACAAAAAAGGAAATTTCTTTCAAAGATGAAATGAGAGAACTTAAAATATCATTTTTTCACAATTAAACAAAAATAGTATGTATAAAGAAGGAAAAATAAGATAGATCATTTAAAGCTGATTTGTGTAATCATAAAAAATTGACGTCAATTTTCTGTTTCATAAATATTATTTTCATGAATTAGTTATAACAAACTTGATAAACCCGTTTTAGCTGGGGTATTTATAAATTTTATTACAAGCCTAAATTCTAAAGCAAATCAAACTATTTTAGTGCTTTTTAAAATTGTTTGTCATCTACATACACCTGGCGGAACGTTTTATTCTTTCCGAGACGCTGATCAGAGGACTTCAAAAAAAGTTACACAGGTATACTCATATATATTTTTTCCAAAGAAAATAATTTTTAGCATAATGCTTATTGGAATAATTTACTTTGTGCAGTAGACTTTTATTCAGAATTATAGGCTAAGAAATATTTGAGAGCTTCAAAGGTATACATATGTTATTAATAAAAACTAGTGATCATATTCGATAAAAATGAGCTGATTAATCGTGTTTTTTAAAAACACCATTATATAACCATATTTTCATGGTCTGGTACTTGTAATGATGTCCTAATATAAACTTGCATCTGATTTTTTCCCTTTAAAAAAAAATATTTTTCTATGGAGTCAAAATTTTCACAAAATTAACCAGCTAATCGATCGGTTAAAAGATATTGGGCAATAAATTAACCGCTTAACAAAAACACGATTGAGTACCATCACTACTATGAATATATCATTCGTTACACATCAAAATTTTTTAGAAGGTCCATAGAAAAAATATTATTTGCAGAGTTCCAGAAGTCAAATATGTGGGCCACATAAATAATAAGCCAGAATATAGACAGACAGATGCCCAAAAATAAAAAATTCAATTCGCCAATGATAAATTCAAGCATGAGAGGCAATCTGGATATAAAATCTCTTACTTTTTAATTTGTATTTTGATCTTTGTCTATATTTGAGTGCGTTTGAACGCTTTATGCATGTGAATAACGGTTATTTCATGTGTCTTTTGCCTAGGAGTTATAGGAATATATAAAAAGCTTGTTTTATTTCTGAGATATTTTCGTGGGACATAGTAAGCCTTTGAGAAGTATAATTTTGAAGACTAATCCGCTGCTTTCTTTTTCATTAGAATTTTGAATAATATATTTTTCTCTTCTTTTATTCAAGCTCATCTCATTCAGCTATCTTCTTTCTAATTTGAGTTAAATTAAAAATAATTTTATTTTATCTCATTAGAAACTAGTTTTTAGCGAAATATAAGTTCAATATTTTCAGAATCTTTTTCATGATATCAAAGTTCAGCTATTCAAATTAATCACAGAGATCTCTGGTAAAAATTTAGTTCCATCAATACACCAAACTTTTGCAAAAATGAAAATTTGTGTTTTTAAATGAGAGAAAAATAGTTTTCAATCGTTACAATTTTATATCAATGAATATTGTCAGACTCGCATTAGAAATTTTTTTCAACAAAGGTCACTTTTAATCTTTATCAGTACGTTTGTTACATTTTGTAACATTTGAAACTTTAATTTTTCAAGTCAAGAAATTTTTTTTCAATAACTATTTGGGAATGAATATTTTGACTAGCTATTCAGTTTAAAAGCAAAAGTACTCATTTGCTTAATATTTGAGTACAGATATTTTTATGTTCGATTGTTAAATTTTGTAAATAACACTGTACATAATTAATTAAATCATTTTTTTAAAGAAAATTTGTTGATTATTATAATAAAAATATAATATCGAAACAAAATGTTTCAGTTGTTAAAAATGTACTTTAATTTATGACAGCTGTCAGAATTTTATTTGTAGACAGAGAAATAGTCAATAAAACAATGATTTTCTTGTTCTCGTATACTATGATTTTTATGAATATTTAAATAGATTTTGAATTTATAAATCATTATAAATGATTATAATGTTTAAATAGATTTTGAATGATTTTGTGTTCTTAGACTTAAATAATTTTATGAAAAGTGATTAAACTTGCCCTTTTTTGTATACTATGATTCCTTACAAAATGTAAAAAAATACAAGCGTTACAAAACCACCCTATAGGGCTACTTCAACGTTGGCTTTTGCTGCTTATAAAAACTTGAAAATATCAAATAAAGTGCCGATAGGCTACCTCATTCTTTACTCCTATCATTTTGAAAATATTCTGAGAATAGACAGTTTCATTTTAAATTGCTTTATTAGTTTATTTTGTCTTCTTTCTCTCTTATGTAGCAAATTTTTCAATTTTGAGTAAAAGGTACCGCGGGTGTGTTTTCATTGACAAGGCACTGATGTACCGCTTGTCAAATTATGAACAAATTGGTATCGATGATGAATCGAAGCCAGGGGCTTCCGTGCTGAGTCTATCATCTGAAACAACCTCCCATTAGAGTATGCTGTAGTGGATACGTCAAACTAGTTTTCAAAAAATTTAAGTTATACTGTAAATTTTTTTTGTTTTTGTTGAAGCTCTATAACTTTTTCTGCTTTTTTTCCTTAAAAGTTATTATAAAAGGCAAATCATTGCAAAGGGTTAAAAGTTGATATTTTACTTTTTGTAGAACGTCCAAGTAATAGTATCTGAATTTTTTGTTTATTTTATGTATCGTTGACTATTACCGACTGATTGGTATTCGACTAAAGTTCTTATCGGCGTATCTCTAGTTCAAAGCATATTTTTAAGTGTCCACTATTCTAAACAAACTATTCTAAGGAAAATTAAAAAAAAACTATGAAGAAACTATGAAAAGCAGAACAAAGACAAAAAGGAAATTTCTTTCAAAGATGAAATGAGAGAACTTAAAATAATGTTAATGTACACCAGGGGCGCACATGCGAGCGTGGGGGCGAAAAGCCTATTCGCCTCTCCCAATAATTTTGGATTTTTTTAAACTAGTGCATATGCGTTATGTAATTAAAATATTTTGGATGGAAGTGTTTTAAAATTTCATCAATTTTGTAAAAAAAAATATAAAGTAGTCTTATAAATTTACGTATGCGCTGTATACACTCTATTTTAAATTATTTGGTCAGTAATTTAAAAAAAGGGCTTTATTTGGTCCGTAATTTTAAAAATTGCAAAAAAATTTCGCCCCCTAATAATTTTGAGGATGTGCACCCCTGATAACTTAAGTCTAAATGATATACAACGATGAATAGGAAAGGAACAAATTGATACTAAAAATAAAGTATGTCAGAAAATGCAATATCTACGCAAATAGAAAATGATAAACTTTTATTTTACAAATATTATTTCAATAAGCTAAATATAAATAACAGCACAATGATATAAATTGATATTGCAGATATAGGAAAACCAACAAATGAGTAAAAGTTTAAAGCAAGACAGTACCAAAGCTATATTTGATATAAAAAACAAAGCACAACAAATAAAGTGATGTCATATATATCAATTTTTAATGTCAGTGGAAAAGCCGTAAAATTAGGATAAGATAAATTATGATTAGGCTCGATTCATTTTCCTCCAATAACAGATTGTAAGGACTCATGTGGGTGAGGCAATTTGACATCACTCGGTTCAACACCCCAAATTTCACGAGCGTATTGTGTTATAGTTCTATCACTGGAGAACTTGCCACTAGCAGCAATGTTAAACAAACACTTCTTGGTCCATAATTCAGAATCCTAAATTTAAACAACAGATAAAAGGCAAGAAAAAGCTTGATTTCATAGACGATCGAGTCTTAAAAATATTTCATATTATAGGTTTGTCTAGAGTAGCCTTTCTCAAAGGTGTCGCATTGGGTTGTACAAATATTTTTGATAGGTCCACACAAAACTTCTAGTGATTTAGAAAGTGGAAATATTTTAAGGGGTACCTCTATATAGTTAAATTTCAAAAAGCATGTTTTTATACAATTTAACCCTAAAATGCAATAATATTCTACATACGTTGATGGATGAATAGGTCCTCAGGACCTATCTTTATTATATTATATTAATAACATTATATATTTTGAATTAAGCTCAACACTTTTTATATGCATTTTTGAAATTTCGGATGCAAACATTTTTTGCACACTCTTGATGAATTTTTTAAATAAATTCTTCATTAAACAATTTAAAAAACTTGTATTGGATAACACTTGTAAGAAAGAATGTTCGTGTATCTTTGTTCTTTTTGTTGAGGGGGATTTTGAAATTAACTTTTAACGTTAACAATAAACCGTAGAAAATTTTAAGGATTAATAAAAATGCATACTGCGAAGCACTTTGACACTTTTTCTTGACATTTTATATATTCTTCATAATCAGCCATTAAACAAAATCTATCATATTTCAACACACACTCAACGATATCATGAAATAAATCTGGCTGTTCTGGACTAAAGTATCCATTTCTAATTTGATCAACAATTTGACGTAAATCGGGATTTTTTTCGTAATAGTAGTAAGGATTGTATCTAAAAAGAAAAGGAGTGGTGTTGATTAAAAACTACAATCAATTCATAAATACCCTTTTTTGTGAAGCTCAGCAACATCATTAACTTTCATTCCAAAGATAAATATATTATCAGCTCCCATTTCCTCCTTCATTTCAACATTAGCCCCATCCAAAGTACCAATAGTAAGCGCTCCATTTAACTAAAAGAAAAAAGATGTGACATTAAACCATTTAAGACCAAGCAAAGTAGACGATATCTAAAAAAACGCAGACGATTTATATTCAAAGACATTAAAAAAAGCAGACGAAGATGAAATTACTTATGTTCCAAAATAGGAACATTGGTCGTAAATGGGTTAAACAATTTTGAAATGAAAATGATTTTTGTATCTCAATAATTAATTCAAGAAAAATCTCATTTGAATTTAAACAACAAATAAAAACGACAGATAAGAGATGTATAGGGGTTGAAACTTTCTAGGTCATAAGGGAAAATGGATATTCTTATTAAAATGTAAAACACACAGCTATGATGAAATGCTGACATCCTATGTACTTGAGTTTAACGCATTTGCCGTTTTACGCGAATATGCGTGAAAACACGGACATTATAACTTCTTAGGATAATCAAATTTTGAGTACTGAAAGTTTCTCAATGCCCTGTTTTAAATTTTTCGATATCACGATTGCCCAACATGAAAATGCCTTGCTCAATTTTGAACAAATTTTTCATAGTTATTCCCCTTAAATGCTGCTACAATCTGTCTGATAATATTTTTCAGTAGAAAATATTCAGAGAATATTATTAGCTTTAATTAAATTAAAAATAAAAAGTTGATTGCCTTTTTTCACTTCTATGCGAAAGTTAAATTAAATATAAATACAAAAAATTCATGAAATAAGGCAAATAATAAGGAAATGAAAGTAAACCAAGATTGTAATTTGACAATGTTTTAAAGAAAATTAAAATAAAGGTTTGTAATAAGTTGTTATACTAAATTTTCATACGACGATTCACTGACTAACTTAGCAAACTGGAGGATTCTTTTGGACAACAAATTAAACGAAAACACATGACTATCACTTGATGTACCTCTTTCATGATCACCCACATTTTCTAGTTTGCGTTACTACTATATTATCTTCATATGAAAAGGAAAAAAAGTATTGTTAATGCTTCTGAATTATGTATTTGATGAGTGAAAGGACGTTGCTTTACTTCCAGTAAGTTTGCAAGCTTGTGCTTAATGCGTAATTTTGTTTTCTTTTTCTATTCTTAACTTCTATACACAAATTTAATAACTTATCTACTCGAAGTAACATTGCCAAATGTCTAAGATCATAACGGATTACAAATCTGCAGGGTAATTTTTGTTTTTTTATTTTATACACAAATTATGTGATAAATAATTTTATCTATAGGTAAAGTGTTAAGGATGATTTGTTTGAAATAAATAGAATTTTGGACCCCACAAATCGTTATCAAGTTAGAAGAATAATAACCGCCTTTAACCCCATTGTCTCCCAACTTTTATTATTTCAAATCAAGCACGGAGCAAACTTTATTATATAAACAGTATCAAATTAAAAACACCGGAATGTCTAGCTAAATCACAATGATCTTTACACCGTTGTCTCCCCTTTGTTATTGTATCAAATCACACATGGATAAAATTTTATCCTGAATGGCAATAATATGTAATTGATTATGTGAATAAAATTATGATAGGATAGTGGATAAAATTATAAGAATTTATTAGATTTCTCCATTCTTTTGTGAGTTTAGAAGATAATAGGTAAAAATTATAAGGGGTTGTCTCTCGTGTCCAACCTCTAGCAGTTATAGATTAAATTTGTCCGAGGGTCGACAAGAAGGTGAATACTCAAAGAGTAGATGGGTTAAAAAGTTTGAAGACGCCTGCTTTAAAATGATATAATTCACAATAATATTTTAAAATAGCTTTATTGATTTATTAACAAAACTTTAATCATGCAAATAACAGATGTAACTCCGATACTGATTTCTACATGTAAGACAAGGTTTTTTTATATGAAAAATTGGTTAGTTAAAAATAAAAGGCATACCATGAATTTCATGTTGCCAGTACCACTTGCTTCAGTTCCAGCTAGAGATATTTGTTCAGACAAATCTGCAGCGGGAATGATCTTTTCAGCCAATGATACACGATAATTTTCCAAATAAACTACTTTAAGTTTGTTGCCGATGACTGGATCTGAGTTAACAACCATGGCGATACTGTTAATCAATTTTATAATTTTCTTTGCCATATGATAACCAGGAGCGGCCTTTAGATAAAAATAATTAAGGATTTAAAAAAAGATATAAAAAAACCATAGAAATGTGGTATAACTTCCATAAAACTGGTTAGATGATAGGGATTTCAAGATCGGGAATAGACCGAGTCAAAACCCACACTTCCATGACTAGACCATCTGCCCACAATTCTAAGAGAAAAAGCTTCATTTTCTTTATAATAACTTTTTAAAAATCATTATAGCGTATTTGAGGAAAATTTTTATTATTAATTTATATATATATATTCTATTAAAAAGTATCGAGTAATTAAGCTATCCTTCTCTTACAAAGCTCAGTAGAAAAATATAGCGGTTAGTCACCGGACTTTTTTTAATTGGCCGTTGTGGTCAGGTGACCGTCCTGTAAGTGTAAGTCTTTTACTCTTAGAAGTCTAAAAGGTATGTTTTAAAGCAACTGATGTGGAGATGATCACTAGGACAGATTTAACTGTATTTTCGTTAAAACTGTTCATATTTACGAACAACTAAGGTAGTTAATTTATTAATTCAGAATCTTTATAGATATTCTTTTTTATCAAAATTGCAGAATTAGGATTAAAACTAGCCCTTCAATTTCTGATACTGAGGTTGCAGTTCATTACCAAAATTAGATAAAGTTTAGTTGTTTTGATTTTATAATTTTAAAACTTATAAAAAAAAAATTCATAACTGTTTTTACTGTTGCGAAATTAATGTTTAAAAACAAGAAAAGTATTAAGGCAATTTCGGAGGCAAATAAATTTTCAAAATATAAATCGTATTAATATACTATTATTTAAGTTGCAATAAGGATCAATATACATCCATCTCTTTGAAAAATGGAAATAACCACTCAAGATATTTTATTATAAGTAAATCGGTTAAAAAAATCATACTTTTCCACCAAAGAAAACAACTCTAGGAACAATATCAGGAGAATTGGGATTACGCTTAATTTTGTTGTAAAGGCTAACAACGTGAAAAGCATTCATAAGCTGGCGTTTGTATTCATGAATACGTTTAACTTGCATGTCAAACATTGAAGTAGGATCAACAATTATACCATAGTCTTTTTCAAGAAGAGAAGCTAGTTTCATTTTATTTTCCTTAAGATTTGAAAATTTAGTGAAAAAAGGAGATAAAATCAGATAACAAATATTATCATTCACTTTTATCAATGTAAAAAATAGAAAGTTAAATCATTTAGTCAAATTAGAAAAGAAACATTGTTAATGATTTATAAAATATTGACTAAACAAAAAATATTTACTTAAGTATATTTGGTGAGTAAAAAATCGTGATATAATTAAAAATATACTGCACTTCCCTAAAAAAACGCCATGCCAAGAAGGAGGCGCGAACAATTTGGGAAAAGGCATGCTTTGAAAAAAAGCCTGGCTTTGGCTAGGTTTTAAAATAATAAGCACTCCGATGTCTTCCTTCTCGAAAAAATTTCTTTTCATTAGCATATTTTTATAAAACCTTCTTCCTATAAATTTCAAAAAAAAAGGTGACGAAATGAAGAATAAAGGATGAATAGCATATAATTTTATGGAAAAACTAACCGTAATCAATGATCATATTAAACTCTTCAATGTTTAAACCAAATATAAAAATGATATGAAAATTGTATATCAAATTAACATTAACGCATACATTTTTACACTTGAGTAAGGACATTAAAAAGGCCTTGTCGTTAGCGTGTGCTTCTAATTTTCGTAGATCATCCAAGTTCTTTTGATAAGTTGAACCAATTTTCTAAGAATATATAAAATAAATAAAGAAATGTAGAAAAAAGGGGAAATGAAACGAACGTCAGAAATAGCATCTGCGAGATTTGGATTGCACAAAAGAAGCCATCTCCTAGGTGTGATTCCATTGGTTTTATTTTGGAACTTGGAAGGGTTCAGGTTATAGAAATCTCGGAAACTAAATAGGAATAACATTCATTAAATGGCTCACAAATACAGACAAAATATATGAGTATAATTAAATTTTTTATTATTACTAGAAAAAGTTCAAAAATTGTGAGTAAAAATTATTTGTATAAGAACAGTTTTTAATACAGAGAAATAACTTCGATTAAAAAATGCAACTAACATAATATACATTCTCTAAAACACCATATTTACCCAATTAAATTTCATATACTTTTCCTATCAATAAAAAGAAATATATTTGCTAAAAAAAATAGCACATTCAAAAGGAGAAAAATTCATGCTCGAAATAATTCTTCCAACCTGGACTATTTCTTTAGCAAACGTTTATTGTAAGATTAGAATATATAATTAGTACGTGTCGTCTTTCAAAATTTGAGAGTGAATTTCAGCAACGCCATTTATAGCATGTGAGCCAACGATGGCCAAGTGAGCCATATTAACACGTTTTTCACCGTATTCTTCGATAAGAGAAGTTCTGGATAAAATACCAAGATCGCTAGGATTCATGCGTGTTACTTCCTAAAGTCGAATAAAAATAAAAAGTATAGAATCTAAAAGAAATAGGAGTTGTACTTGCAAGTGTCTAAAGTTAATTTCAAATATAATCTCCAAGTGTCTTGGAAGAAGATTTCCAAGCATTGCCACGGGCCAGCGCTCCAAAGCTTCAGGGAGAACAGTGTGATTTGTATAGGCACACGTTGCTACAGTAATTTCCCAAGCCTAAATAAAAAAATCACGCATCACAGACTGCTATAGCATCACAGACATTTAAATTATTCAAAATCTAACACAGCTTTCGAGTTCTAAAATTGGTTTTAATATTATGCCACAGTGAGCTAGGCAATACTTTGCTCGAGGAACACCATCAGTATTTAACCGATTAGCGACCTGAGTCATTGTTGACTTTACAAAAACATGAATCCAATATCTCACTTCAAGGGGTAACTACAAAAGGATCTTCCACCCAAAAAAAATACATCAAGTGATTGGAAATATTTTTTAATGGTAAAATAAATTGAGATTTTTTGTAGGTATTATTTCTCTTTTTCTATAATGTCAATTTCTACTTAGAGAACGAACATTGTCAGTACACGTTAGAATGTTTTAATTATTCCTCCACATATCGTCATTGAGAGTGTTGAAGAATTGGAATATAATATAAAGCAGAAATGCAACTACAACGTTACATTTGTAAACTCTTTAAATGTCAAAAATAAAAAATCTCTTCATTAGCTCGTAAAAGCACGTGCTACTTCTTTGTGGAGTTCAAGTTGTGTGTAGACAGATTCCATGGGAGAACATAGCCATGAAAATAAACTTAATATTGATGGTCTTAATACGACTAAAACAATTAACAATCTATTTTACCAATTTCTCGTATTTATCTACTTTTGATCGTCGTCTCATTTATTACGCTCTGGAGCTGAGCCACTAACGATTTTTAAATGAGAGCCTTTGTGTGAGGGTAAGTGTGTAAAAACAAAGACACGGTTTTTCTGTTTGACCAACAAAATGAATTCTTTTATGCATTCCAAATAGAGGGGAAACGATCCGTGCAGGTGTTTATGCATGCTTTGCATTACAAATTGTGAGAACAAATAGTTGTCGACAATTTCAAAAATGTTTTGTCCACAAAATGAAAGTACACTAAAGGTTATTCCTCATTCAACGAAGACAAAAATAAACATTAGACAACAGTCATAGATGAACATATACAATGGAGCACACCCAAGAACAAGTGTGTATCTTTTCTTTTTATTTGCGCATTATATTGATATCGAGCACACTATGGATCTAGGGTCAATATAAATATTAAAGTCGAAAGGGAGTATTTGAATGCGGCAAGTCCACTTTTACCTTTCAAAAAAGAAAAAAATTGACCTTTTCCCAAGAAAGCTGTTCAATGTCGACAAATATGCGCATCAATTCGGGGATAACAAGTGAAGGATGAGTATCATTGAGTTGAATAGCGACTTTGCTAGAAAACTCATCAAGTGATATGCGGTCAGGAGTGAGCTTGCCAAATTTACTACATTTGTAGCGCCTTATGATGTCCTGTACTGTAGCTGATACCATGAGATACTGTTGCTTTAGACGAAGTTCTTTGCCTTCAAAAAACTTAAAAAAAAGAGAAAGCATTCATAGGATGCGCTTAGAACATATTAAAATTAGAAAAACATATTACGTTGTCGTTGGGATAAAGAACTCGGGTGATGTTTTCTGAAGTATTTCTATTAATCACAGCATCAATATACTGCCCACTGTTGACTAATTGTACAAGATTGTATTAAAGAGATGATATATATTATATAGAAATTTTTTATACAGAATTTAAGATTAAAGCTTGTAGAAGCTTTGGCTGACCACAATCTAAGGGTATTAACAGTGTTATTTCGAAATCCTGGAATCGGTGTATCATAAGGCATTGCATAGACAATCTATTAAAGAGAAACTAAAATGAGAAGAAAAAAGGAGATTAAAAATAGGTACTTGAGCGTTCACCCATACGCTGCGACCATTTTCACCTATTTCAGTGTTGCCATAAAATTGGACAGGAACAATGTACTCAGGTCTCGATTTTTCCCAGCAATTTCCGTATCTGAGCCATTCGTCAGGATCTTCAATCTAAAACAATTAAATCACGTGTCAAAAAAATTATGATGACAAAATACATTATGAAATTTTTACGAGTAAATAATTTTATATGTAGTACATGAGAACTATAAGAAAAAATTAGATGATTATACTCATATCTTACATATTCAATTCCAAAATAAAATAAATTAACACTTTGGGGACCAGACAAATTAACGCCTTCGGAAGCAAAATTTTGGAATTTACTCATTTAAAGCAGACTATTATTATTTTTTTGCTGGTTCTCAATGGGTTTAAAACATTACTTTCAAAAACTATATTTAATAAACATTAATATTAAATATAAATATCGGAAGATTCACAAAACAAAATTTGCAAAAGTTTATTCATAAAAAAGACTCAATGAAAAATTGATTACTGAAACGACTAAACATTGCAGTTGCTATCACCAAAGTGTGAAATCAAGAAAAAAGTGTATTTATGATCCTTTTTTGAAAGATGATATATTTTTCTGGCACGTATTCAAGTTTAATTTCTAAATGAAAGCATGAAGAGAAAGAATAAAGTACATTCTAAGAATAAAGTATATTCATTAATAACACTAGGCAACATGAAATTTGCTTCCTTTTCGAAACTAGCAAAAACTCGTTCAAAGAGTATCACTATGTTCGTCATTTGGCCTCATAGCTCTGGTTTGCAAAATACACAGTGTTTACAAAACTCATATATGTATATATATTTGCTATTATATATTATTATTTTATGTTATTTATATTACATATTTGTTATTATATGTTATTATTATCATTTTTTTTATTGTCGCTTTCTTGTTTGAATAAAGTTAATAACTTTTGTTATATTTGTGGAGAAGAAGTTACCTTCGAAGCCCAGAAAAGATCCATTACTAAAAACGTAAAAAGGCATACTCTTTGTATTTTGGTTGCCAGATAGGCGACAAGTTGGCCTTTACACATTTGTTGCAATGCGTGTGCGACAAACTTGAGGCAATGGATGGAGGGAAATGCCTTCACTGTTCCCATAATATGGCGAGAGCAGAAAAATCATATAGACAACGGCTATTTTTGTTTACTACCGCCACTGAAAAGCGGAATATCCAGAAAAAGAAGAAGACAATTGAATATGGAAATTTGCCACCTGCCACTCGACCAGTGAAACACGATGAAGACCTACCAGTTTCTCTTGCTCCCGATCACATTGTTTCTGATTCAAGTGATGACAACATTGAGTAACGTCAACTTGCTTATTAACGTTAAACACACTCAGTATAATTGGGAAATATGCGGGGGTTTGTAGGTTATTGCTTTGTTGATGGGTTTACAAGGGGGATATAGGAAGTACTGTTGCTTTTTGTGTGAATGGGATAGTCGAGCGAGAAGTTTGCATTACTTGAAAAAAGATTGGACTTCAAGGAATTTGACACCTGGTCAAAAAAATGTAATGTATCCAAGTTTGGTCCCTCAAAGAAAATCCTTTTACCTCCTTGCACATCAAGCTTGGTATAATGAAAATTTTTAAAGCAATGGATCGTGAGGGCTACGGGTTTAAGTATTTGAAGCAAAAATAAAAAGGAAACTTTACAAAGATGAGTTATTTCCTTCAGTCCTCAGCGTTGTGGAAGAAAAAGTATGGGAATCATTCAAATTAGTATTTGCAGGCTTTTTGGGTAACCATAAAGCAAATAACCATCCTGAACTAATCGAAACTCTATTGCTAGCAATGAAAGAATTGAATTGCAACATGTCATTAACACTAGAAGGACCAAAGACGTCAATTGACGTAAACTATAATTGGATTTATCACTATAGCACGTGTGACTATACCATCATACTACGTGACAATGTTTTAATTAATGTTTCATTTGACATATGTGTTATTTTATCTTTGAAGAATTCAACTTCAAGATGATGTGTCATTTTTGACATAAAGGACCATCTGAGTCAAATTTTATATTGATTCATACATATACGAATAAGTATATTATTAGTTTTTTTGCTTCATTCTTTGTTTATCACTCATTTCTTTGTCTTGCAAGTTTCTTCGTTTTGACTACAAAAGTGAAAGGAATGTTCGATTTGTAGATAAATTTTGCTTGATTTCTTCAGCGTGGAATGAATTTATACAAAACAGCCAAAAATGCTTTTTTCCAGGCGCATTTATCACTGTGGACAAACAACTTATGCCGTGGAAGTTTATTCAATTCATGTCTAACAAGCTTGATAAATACGGCATAAAGTTTTGGCTTGCTGTTGACCTAGACACAAAATATTTGGTGAATGGTTTTCCTTACCTTGGCAAATACAACACCACTCAAAATAGTGCAAGCTCTCTAACTGAAGTTGTATCAAGCCTTATTATAACAGAGGGTACAACATTACTTGCGATAACTACTTCACATCACTCAACTTGGCTGTACACCACAAGGAAAGAAATACCTATGATTTTGAAAGAAAAGCACGCATTTTATCATACTTTAGCCTTCAAATCAGAATAACAGCGATTCCTCACTCTTACGAAGTACCAATGCAAGAAGTCCAAATCTGTCATCATTCTCAGCAGCATGCACCAAGATGTTCAAGTACCAACTGAGAACAACCAGAAGAAAAAACCGGAAACTGTTCTTTCACTCAGGAAACTGTCATCATTCTCAGCAGCATGCACCAGGATGTTCAAGTACCAACTGAGAACAACCAGAAGAAAAAACCGGAAACTGTTCTTTCACTCAGGAAACTGTCATCATTCTCAGTAGCATGCACCAGGATGTTCAAGTACCCACTGAGAACAACCAGAAGAAAAAACCGGAAACTGTTCTTTTTTATTATCAAACAAAGTCAGGTGTCGATCTGTTTCATCAAATGATAAGATTGTATTCAACAAAAGCAAGAAGTAGAAGATGGCAAGTACAATTTTTTTTACAATATCTTGGACATGGCCTCAATAAATAGTTGGATACTTTACAATAAAGTGAATAATTCTAATTTATCAAAGTTGAAATTTTTGCAACAACTTAGTGAACAATTGACTGGATATAAAATTCAAGAGGATCGAAAGATGCTTACCGCAAAAGCGTAGAACTTGTTCCAAAAAAAATTTCAAGAATAGAACTACAGATTTATGTTGTGGCAGTAAAAAGCCAATTTGTGGTACATGCGGGGTAAAAAATTAAATATTTGTTTTTTAACAAATAAATTTTTTTATTATTTTTTTAATTTTTATTTTAAGAAATTCAACATAATTTTGATATATAGACGTCAATTGACGTATTCGGACCTTTATGGTGAATTTTTTGGTCCTTCTAGATTAGTGCTCTGCGCGGGGCGGACAACCCACGCGGGTTTTGCGGGACCCGCACCCGCGGGTCGGACATGGGTTGTCCACAGTTTTATTAATATAGTGCGGACTATCTGTGGGTTGTCCGCATTCACTTTTATGCAAGTTTTTATGACTCTTTTTGGAAATAGCTTATTTTTTTATTTCTATGTGTTACGTATATTGGAAAGAGATTTGGATTGAGTAAATGGTGTGTGATGAAGTGAAATCGTAATTGAAATAGAAAGGTAGAGTAGGTTTGATTAGCGTGATTGATGAGTGTACAAGAGAAGAAGGAGAAAAAAACAAATAATATAATGTCATATTTTTGTTATTTTCTTTCGCACAAAATGACAACGTTAACATCTCAGCAAGTTTCATCTCATTTGAAATCTGGCTTATATAAAATAAAAAGTGTAAATGGATTGAAATTGGGGGTCTGGAAAACGTTTGGTATCAGGGTAAATGAAAAAAACACTGATTTGAATTTTGTCGCTTGTAAAGTATGCTTTCAAGCTTTCGCTTATTGTGGAAGAAAAACAGGTACTTCTATTCTTAGGAGACACAAGTGCAAAATATATCCTAATCAAACTTTACTGACGATGCTACCAAGCCGGTTTTAAATAATGCTAAAGTTATTTCGAAAGCTAAAAACGAAAACATTAAACTGGCATGCGTCCATTTTTTAGCTAAAGATCTTAGAAAATTTGAAACGATCGGTTGTGGTGGATTCATTGACTTAGTTCAAGAGGTAAACTCTAATGCTTTCTTAAATTTGTAAAATTATTTTATGAGAAAATAAACTATACAAATTAAAAAAATGCAAGCGAAAAATACAAATTTGAAAAATCAAAGGGCTAATCTTTTGTGATTCTATATTGAAAATTTAAAATATTACAATTCTTGATGAGAAATTTGTTTATTCAGATTAGACAACTTGTCAAAGAAATTTTTTTTCAGACAAAAACTTATTTGTAAAAAAATTAATAATATATTTAAAAGTAGTATAGTATATCTAAGATTTTTTTCCAAGCATGTTAAGGATATAAATAACATTTAATTAGCTTTGTATTATTTCGATAAAATTCGGGTCGGGTGGGGGTGCAAATTGAACAAATGCGGGCGGGGCGGAGCGGGTGCAAATTGAACAAATGCGGGCGGGCGGAGCGGGTGCAAATTGATATAATGCAGGGCGGAACCAAATTGAATAATTGGGGGGCGGGACGGGTGCGGACAACTTTTTACAACCCGCGCAGGGCTCTATTCTTGATACACTTTCTGCACTCACATCTCGATTTTTTCCCTAAAAATTGCGGAGCAGTAAGTGACGAACATGGGAAACGGTTCCATCAAACCATTTGTTTTCGAAAAAAGGTATCAAGGCAAATAGGGCCCAACCATGTTAGCAGACTACTGTTGGACGATTGCTGAAGATGAATCGGATGAGGTTTATAAGAGGCATGTTAAAAATTGATGTTTTGGCGTGATGGTCAAAAAAGTCATTTTTTGATTTTATTTAGTTTGTACCGATTTCGTTAATATATAGCAGTTTAACTAAAATAGGACAGATATGTATATATGAATATTCGAAATTTTGAAAAAAAAATCGTAGCCAACCAAAAATTTTCATTTTCAAATTCAGTACAAAAAACTACATATAAATATAATTTTTTCGAAAAAGAAGCAAAAAAATCCAATTTGTTGAATAGTGATAATTTGTTATTTTAATTTGTTATTTTTTTAATGGACACAAATATACCATAGCGTGTGTAGGACTATAAAATTGGATGGATTAAATGTCAGAGAAATATTTTTAGAAAATACCTGCCAGCCATCTTTAAACTTTTGTGTAAATATTCCATACTCGTATCTTAGACCATAGCCATATGCAGCAAGACCAAGCGTAGCCATGGAATCAACAAAACAGGCAGCAAGCCTACCTAATCCACCATTTCCTAAGCCTGCATCTTCTTCGATTTCTTCCAGCTCTTCAATATCTAGACCGAGCTTAATTGAAACATTAATTTTTTAACTTTCAGTATAGATATGAATAGCATAGTATTAAGTATTAACCCTAGGGATTCAAGATGCAAAGCTCATATCATATTCTAAATGTAAGTGTTAAGATTTGGAAACTTAAAATCTTAGTAAATTAACTTTGCCAGACAACTACCTAAATAATTACTTTTAAAAACTATATAAACCGTTACCACTCGTTAATGTCTTAGGTCAAAAATTTTTAAGCTTTCTAACGTTGCGTTTTCGCAACGAGTGTCACAATTGTGAAAACAGGCTACCTTTGTGCACTTCGTGATTTATGCAAAGAAACTCTAGATCTATGCGTGGCAATATTTACTGTTTTTGTAAATAAAAAAAGTTAGTAAGGGATCGTTCACAATTGACGTCAATGAATTTTTAACTATAGTTACAACCGAACGACCCCTAATACACAATCGTGTATTTTCTTCTTGCTTCATGTGACCTTGGATATTCGCATTTTGCTGTCTGTTGGAACATACTGAATATTTTGAAAACAAATAAACATCAAGGTTGTGAAAACAGGTCAATTCAGTATATACCTTGTTTCATGCAAGGAAGCTCTCGATATATAATGCATGTACCTTGATTTAGTAAATAAAAAGTCGTGTAGCACAAATGCGTACTTCTTTTACCGATAATATGCATTACAATTATTCTTTCACGTAATATATAAAAAGCCAGTTTTATCATTCAACAAAATTCAACAGTGATTTCGTTAGAATACATTAATCATAATTGAAATTAGCTTTTCATATACTTGCTAGCTTTTGCCTAGATTTGAAGTTGAATAGATGGTAGGTTTCTGCATAATTTATACAACTTTTTGTCCAAGTGTTAAAAAATTTTAAACTTTCGAACGAATGATAGAGGATGATTTTTAAAGTGTTTTTCGGAGAGGCAATTCAAATCTTGCTTTTAACAACACTTTCATACTTTTAACCCGAAAATGATCGCATCAGCTTTTTCTTTTTCGGGTGTTTATATTTTTTTAATTGCATTTTTAACCTAGTTGAGGTTTTAATCCTTTTGAAAATTTTAGATGGCGTTTTTATTCAAGGTTGGGCTAAAAGCTATGTTGATATATTTTCTTAGAATTAGATTTGCTTTTCCAAACATGAAAAAACTTTGGCTAAAATTATTGAAGTTCTAGAAGGTTCAACAGTGGGGCGGGGGCATGAAGTTTTTATTAATCCTCGTTTGTCCTATGAAAATCTGGAGATGAAGAAGATTGTAAAATATTTGCACAAACAGAAGTAATTAGACGAAGAGAGACTGTGAATGAAATTTGGAATACAGGTTCTAAATTGAAAGTCTTTGATGAATTTTGTGACAAAAAAAATTCTTTTGAAATAATTACCCTTAAATGCTTCAAAGGACGAGATTATTAAATTTATTGGCATACTTGTTTTGTTAGGTTACGTAGTTCTTTCAAGACATAGGTAATATTGGGAACAAGGTATCGATTGTCGCAATAGTCTTGTTTGAGAGGAGTAAAAGATTTGAAGAAATTAAAATAGTCTACATTTTTGTTTTCTAATGCCAGACCAATCTTAAATCAGGCTAATGAAATTTTTACGGTACATGCTCCTATTTCTGAGTTTCATTCTGTGGATAAAACCATGATACCTTATTTTCGTAATCATCCTTCGAAACAATATCTACCTGGAAAACCTATAAAATTTGGTTATAAGCAGGGGTCAGATTGTATACAAAATGGGTATTGTTTCCAGTTTAATATTTATCAAGGTAAAAGTATCCCTGTAAATGAATATCATGAGCTTCGATTATTTTAAAATTTGCTAAAAATTCGGAAAAATTTTCAAATTAGGAAAAACAGAACGAAAGATTGTCCGTTAAAAAAGTCAAAATTAAGTAAAGGCAGAGGGAGTTCTTTTTCCTGGTTCAAAAAAGATAATGTCAATATAGTCGAATGGATAGACAAGAAGTCTATCATAGCTGCATCCAACTTCGGGTCAATAACCCTTTGCAAAAAATTACTAGATATTCTACAGCTGAGAAAAAAAAATAAAATCAATCAGCCCAAAATGTTCCATACTTACAACAGATACATGGGTTTTGTAGATATCCTTGATCAAAAAATAGCCCAATAGCGAATATCTATTAGAGGAAAGAAATGGTACTCGCCAATAATGATCCATACTATTGACATGACAATTACTAATTGTTGGGTTTTACATAAAAGTCAAACGTCAAGTCCGTATGATCAGCTTGCTTTCGAAGATTGATAGTGGAATATTTGTTAAGACTTGACTACAATCTTCCAAAGCTTTGTAGGCCATCATTAGCCACGCAAGCACCTTCAGATGATGTGAGATTGGACAACAAAAATCTCATTATTGTTAATGTTGAAAACAACAAAAGAATACGTTGTCGACAATGTAAATCGTAAAAGACTAAAAAGTGCGGAAGATATGCTGTTGGTCCGAACATGAAATGTTCCAAAATTTACCATACAAGATAAAAAAAATTATTGGTGAAAAGTTTGCCTTTGTCAAAAGAGTACTACTGAAATTCAAAAAACCTGTTAAGAAGGAAAAAAATTCGAGAAAACAATCACAAAAAATTCGAAAAGAAAAAATTGTTAAAAACCAAGCATTATCCGTTCAAACGCCATTGGTCGGTCCACTTCTGGATTCATATTTTGTACAGGTATAAGTAGAAAAAACACTTTTTTCGCATAATTTTAATAGTCTGTTGCTAACTTAGCCTATTATTAAATAAACGTAATCCTTAAATGAGTAAAAATTTGATTTCAATTGCAAAGGAATAGAGTCAGAAGAAAGTATCATCAGAAAAAAAGATTACTAATTTTTTCAGCCTTATTTCGGTAAGTTTTTTCCCTAACCCATAACATATTTTGCAAACCTTTAGTTTTTTTTATGATTTAGAATTAGTTAGAAACAAATAAAATAAAGATTTCGACCCATTTTATTCCAAAACATTTTGAATCAACTTGTGGACCAATGGCCTATTTAGATAACAATTACAAATCCTATACTAATTAAATCAAGCAAATAACGAATTCAAAGATGTTTCATTTACATCTCATTTTATATTAAATGTTTTTTCGTGATTATAAGGGATTGAGTGCTCTTATATTTCAACTGTATATATTACATATAGGCTGATACAGTTTATCCACAATTTATTTATAAAAACCACCACATATGTATTGTAGTACACTCTTACCCTCTATTTTTTATAGGTCTCCCTGCTAGGCTCTGATACTAAGATATAGAGTTTAAAGTTTTAATACATATTTGAGTATTTATTTTTAAGAACAAAATAATATGCTTATATGCCCTACATATATTAGGCAGCCATGTCAAACATGCGGCCCATTACAAACAGATTTGCGGCCCACACAGATTACAGTATTATTAATTATAATTTTATGTATAAGTGTAGAATTTAGACTTCTCAGAGAACTAGGTTGACTGATTTTCACTTATCATCTCTTATAAAAGTTCGCACTGCACAGAAATTTCAGCCAGACATAGCAAAGATGGTCAATAACAAGAGGTGTCAAGCTTCGGGACAAGAACATGTAAAGTATTTGAATAATTAATAATAAATGTTTATTTTGAACTATTGTAATTTATGTGCATTTCATTTGTAGTTCATTCAAATACATGTGGGCCATGTATGTTGCCTTATAAACTTTTTTTATATTAAATAAAGAACAGATTTATATCCTCCCTAATTTTTTAATTAAATTATTTTGTTTAACTATACATGACTTTGTACTTGCATTTTTGAATATAATCAAACCATTACATGTTTCTAAGTTAAAAGTAAAATATTCTGCAATAATTTTTATTGAACAACTTTAAATATAATTGTAGGAGTGCGGCCCTCATGAGAACACAAACTCACTCCTTTGGCCCTTCATGGGACTCCGAGTTTGACATGCCTGTATTAGGGTAAGAGATACCTACTAGGATAAATTTAAAGTTTAGTTATAAAAAGTTTTCATTTGAACATCTCCTAGCCTATTTAGCATGCCTGGTACACATTGGACAGGCTAAGGATCAAAAACTGGATGTAAAAGTTTTTTTTCAGAGAAGTACGGAGATCCTTTTTTACGCGCATTTCTGAGCCGTGATATGTTCATACTGATTCATGTGTTCATACGTTTTGATGATAAAAATCATCGTAATATAGATGACAAAATATCTCCGATTAGAGTGCTTTATGATTATGTGTATCAAAACTTCTATAAATACTGGGTAACGAATCAATATCTTACCGTTGACGAACAGCTGGTTAAATTAAGAAGCAATTGTCCTGTAAAAATATACGATCCTTCCAAACCTGGTCGTTACGGCTTGAAAGTTTACCATCTTTGTGATGCAAAAAGTTATTTTGTTCTGAAGTCTGAAATTTATGTTTCTGGTCTTCCAAATCGATAGTATTTTTCTGGAAACTCTATTTTCAAAAGGCTTGTTACAGATTATAAAGTTCCTAAAGGTAGTGGAATCTTTGCCGATAGATTGGATTATGATCTTTGCACAGCGTTTTTCAAACATTTTTTACTGGGACCCATAGCAAGAACCAGTTTGCATTGCGACCCATAATACTTAGGTGTAATAAGACAAACTCTGATCACTACGTTCATTTATTCAGTATCGACAATTTATATGTATATTTTCTTATGATCTGAACATTGTTTTATTTATTTGTATGAATAAAATATTAATACTTTTAGATTTTCTTCATTTGCGTATTTTTGATTTCATTTCTTTTTTCTCAGGATCTATTTTATTTTTCACGCGATCCACTAAAGGGTGGGGAACCACAGTTTAAAAAACGTTGCTCTAGATCACAATATAACAATTTGTGGAACTTGCAGATCAAAGTGAAAATGTATACCTCATCATATCATACGCCCTGAACACCTAAAAAATTCGAAAGCAAATTTCTCTACCAGGAACATGCTTGTCTCACTTCTTATATACCAAAGAGGCATGCAAATAAAAATATCAAGGTAGTCTAAATAAGTATATTTGGGAATAAGAACAAACCTGAGACGCTACTTGAATACAACAAATACAAGGATGGTGTAGATGTTTGTAACCGAATGCTCGAGAATATACTTCTTATAAATTTTCGTAAGAAGTTTTTTTTGAAATGTTTCGCCCTTTCATTATCTGAAAGATCCATGCAAATTAGAGCAAATAATTCATCTATCCAAGAGGCTTTCGAACTCTTCAAGCATCCTATGGATATGAAACATCAACTCCTATTGAACAAGCTTCCACTTCGAAAGGATTTTGTTATCTCACTCATCAGGGCAAAAAAACTCGTGGATCAAGGCGTGATTTTTGTAAAAAAAATTTATATGTAAAATACATTCAAGAATAATATACCCACATTGCTAAAATTATTATCATGCTATTTTCAATAAACTTTGAAGAATTTAAGTTTGTGCTTTGGAGAAAGAGTAGTTTTTCATAACTATTTAGATAGCGATAATTATAGCGCTGCAAATGGAGCCAAGCACTGTCTTGCTCTAAAGTTTTGCTGACAGTTTGACAATATGAATATGTTCACTAGACTCGTCAATGTTTCAAAATATCCTATGATAAATCAATACCAAAATGTAATGTAAAACTCAATTTTTCAACAAAAGAAAGTATAAAAATTTAGTATATATTTTTTCTAATAAATTATTCATTATCGAATGCACTTTTTGTGTGAAAAAAATTTATTCATTTTTTCCATAAAACGATGTTTCATAAATTATAAAATCTAATTCATTTTTACATGAAAACTTTTTGTATTAAATTATGTATGTGAAATGACAAATTATGCTATTGAAAATTCGACTGCACAAAAAATCCAACATTGATTTTAAAACTAGATGGCGTTAATTTTAAAAAAGGTACAAATAATAAAATGTTCCTTTTTTGAAAAAAATACTTTAATATAAGTTGTCCGAGATTATTACTAATATCTTCAGAAAATCTAAAAAAAAAATTTTTTTTAAATGATTACAAAAAATTAAAAAGTTTATCCCATTACCACATAATTGAAGTGGGTGGTTACATTTTTTTTGAGAAAATATAGTTAAATATTAAATTAAATTTTACATATAAAAAAACTTTTCATAAAGTGGAGTAAAAAGCGTTCAAAAATTAGAGTAGAAAAAAGTCCACACTTCAGGCTAAGAATGGTTTGAAAAGTTGCAAAAAATATCTCGTGAAAAATTCACACAACAAAGCAGAGCAGTTGGTATTATCTTGCTGCAAAGATATATTTAATGCGTTAAGTTCAGAAGTTGTAAAGTTCAAACATATCTTCCTGTCCAACGATACCGTTAGAAGGATAATGGGAGAGATGCCTGATTGTTAGACGTGATTTTATTGATTCGAAATTCGACTTTCAACTTTTTTGCTCAGATTGATGAAACCATGGATGCTGCCAACGTATCTCAGCCTTGCGTTTACGTACAATATGTATATGACAAGAACCTGGTAGACCATTATATATTTTGCAAAATCAGCAATACAACAACTGTAAGAGAAATTTGACGAAGTGATGAAATTTTTTTACAGCACATGGTATTAAGTCAGAATCTGGCTAAGCAAAAATCTCCAGATGTAATTGGTACCCAGTGCGCCGAGCCATAAAACCATACCCGATGAGTTTAATAATATTCCAATAAAGTTATCAAAACAGTGCAAACAAATGCTTCAAATCTTGTTTGTTTTCAATTTGAAAAACTATTGCTGCACTCAAATGTGAGGTGGGTTTAGAAAGAAAATTTTTCCAAGCGATACTATGGAAAGAAAACGAGCAATTTCTGGAAGGCAAATTAGACCGTAACCGGACATTTAACCTACGGACAATTTGCCTACGGACATTTTGGCTACGGATATTTTGTCTATATGCATTTTGTCTACTATGACTAGTTCTAAATTTTCCTAATTTAAAGTTGTCACACAATTTTTTTACATATTTCTTCAAAATAATATAAAAAATAGATTTCATAAGTTTTGTTTTAAGCCCAGTAAATTTTTGAGAAAGAAAATTTTTCCATAGTTTTCCAAAATTCTTTTTTGTTTCTTTTTTTTTACTATGTTTTTTTTTTTTTTTTGGGGGAGATAAAAAAGGGGGTTTTTTTTTTGGGTGTTTTGTTGGGGTTTTTTTTTTGGGGGGTTTATAATAAAGGTGGGGGGGGGGGGGGGGTTGTTTTGAAGTCAAATGCATTGTGCCAACCTTCTATCAAATTTATTGTACGTGGTAAATCTTGTAGTACTCGCTTGTAAACATTCCAAATATTTTGAGGAAAAGTAGGGGTTCTTCTTCTTCCACGCTGAACCAGACCAATCCATGTTGCTTCAAAGTAATTCATAAAGTCACTTGTACACTCCTACAAAATTTTCGAAAGCAGAATCTTGCGTCGGCACAAAAGCAATTGCTTGAAAAGATTTTATCAAAAGAGCATTTTCAGGAGAGGCACTGTACCAATTAGCAAGTCCCAAGTTTTGAATTTTTCTCCAGAGACATTGGCCAAAATGGAAAAAAAACAATCATTGATTTTCCTTTCTGGGAATTTTTTTGAATATAATTTAAAGCGGCTTTTTACCGTCACCGAGATTGGATTCAAATTTCTTGTACTTCTAAGAAAGGACCAAATGGAGTCGTATGTAGAGCAATACATATCAAATATTGATTCTGACGCAGAATCAAATGTGCCACCACAAAAATTATAGAATCTGATTTGTAGCAGATCTAAGCTTTTTGAAGTTACAAAAACCATAATCTCAAGACTATGATCATCATAAGCTAGACACTGTTCTCCTCTTATAGTTAATTTTAGTGATTCTGTCAATATATCACAAAGCACTTCTGTACCTACGCACCATCCGGGCTAATGTTTCTTTTTTGGGTAGAGATCCAGCAGTATTAAGAGGAAAATTTATGATGGAGTTTTGAATGACAGAAGTGCATTCTTCTGTTGCTCTTCCCCTTCTTTTGTTTGACTAAATTATTTCGATTTTTCTATTTATCACGTACACATACCCTTTGTACAAAAGTTTTCGTCCTCCTTTTTCTGTAGGCACAAACTCAATTTAAAAATAAAACAAGGTCAAAAGAGAAAAAAAACTAAATACAAAAAAATTAATTTGGTAAAGAAAATAAAATAGTTTGGTAAAGAAATAAATCTAGATATATAGCCAAGTTGTTTTTTTAAAAGAATTTGAACTTTATACAGCATTGATTGATCTTTTTTGAAGCTTTTCTTGAGTATATCGCGAACATCAGTGCCATTCAGTTTGATCGTTTTTTTTATGATGGAAGTTATTACAGGTTTATATTTTTGATGGAGAAAATATCAGTGAAATATTCTTATATTTGTAATTAATAAAATAAATTTTGAATCTTTCTAAAATAAATTTCCAAAAATTTTGAAAAATCAACGAATCAAGAGTCTCGTTGTAGATGAATTTTTTGTTGAGAAGTTTGTTTTAAAGGAGTCGGCGGAGTCGCACTTCTTGAGGTGGAGTCGGAGCCGTAAAAATTTTTGCGACTCCAGTTGAAAAAAGTTTTACTTCTATATTGTTCAAAGATTGAATGTAGCTTTAGATTTAACAGAAAGAAACAAGCAGATAAAACGACATGCTTCTTTTCATCACTTGATCTTTTTGTGTATTATATTTCCTTACTCTTTGATTTTCATTTATTACATGCAGTGAAATAAAATGCCACTTGCATTTGTGTGTACGCGATTGCTCTCAGTTAGACTTCCTAAATACATTTGAATCATGATGTTTAATGTTTTTTATCACATGTGTTCATTCTGAAAATTAGGTGACAAATGATCCGTAGGCAAAATGTCCGTAGGCAAATTGTCCTAGTACCAACTAGGCATGCATGTAGAATTTTCTTATGTCAGTTTTCGTATATTTCTACTATTTTAGTAGACATTTGATTATATGAATACCTTTAACATTTGCGCTGCAAGGAAAAGAGATCAGAGTACTCCATTGTAATTAAAAAAATGACAGCTTTTGAAATGAAGCTGGAATAATTCTATTCTTTGACCAGAAAAATTTTGCTCGATTTTCGAACATATTTGTTGATGGAAATAAGATTTTCATTAATAAAAATGTTCTGGAGGCCATAAAACACAGTGTAGCATGCCAAGAAATTTCTCTTTCCTTTCTTAATCTACAAAAATTTGAAAAATACTATCAATTTATCAAAAACCCGTTTATAATCTCGATTAATAATCTGGCCTCAGAATACTTTTTAATTCAAGAACAGTTTGTTGATTTGGTTAATGATTGAGGAGGTGCAAAACGTTCTTCTGAAATATCTTATAGCGATTTTTCGATTGAAATGGGAGAGTCCTATGCTTGCAAAGATTACTCTAAAAGCTCTGATTCGATTTGCCCCTACATATGAGTGTGAGCAAGCGTTTTTCATTCTACTTGCCAATGAAACCAAATCCCGAAACAGATGGGAAGTGAGTAATGATATGAGTCATATTCGCCAAAACAGAGCCAAATTTAGACAAACTGGATTAGACAAAGTTGATGCCATCCATCCCATGAGATTTGGATTTTTTGAATAAAAAATTGTGTCTATTTTTTAGTACAACAGTTTATATGCTGATTTATTTTTTTTAAATGAGACCCCGAGCTATTAAAAAATAATTGTTAGACCGCTACGACGAACATTTTTTTATTGTTAAATGTTCTCTATAATTGTAATTAAATAAAAATAGTTTATAAAAAAATTATATCTATGTTTTGCTCAAAATAATAGCAATTTAATATTAGTTATTCGGCCGGTTTATCCAAATACAAATTCAAAATAATGCCGGATTTCGGATAGTAAAATATTAGCCGATAATGCAGCCAACCGAATATTTTCCAGATATCCGTTACATCCCTAGCTACGATATGAGCCCATAAATTAAATATATAGTATCAAAGATTAGTTTATCGAAATTGTAATCTACGTAAGTAACTAATATATTTTTTTATTTTCACTTTTTTGCAACCGCAAAACATCGTCTAAGCTTCTTATCAAAAAAATATTCTACGATTTTTTATCTATTAGTTTTTGTTGAATTCACGAAATTATTGATATCCAAAGTGTGTTAAAACAATTGAAGATTGTGGATATAAATCGCTAAACGCTGATAAAATACGAATTTGAGACAGATCGATCAAAAGTTGTATTTATTTAAAATATTTAGCAGTATTGCAAAGATATACTCTTTAGATACCAACGAATCATTCGCAATCCTTTGAAATGTCGGCTTTTATTGAAGCTAGATAATACGAAACAAATTTTTGATATTTCTTATTACAACTCGATATCGATTATATCAAAAACATCGCCGCCAATTTAAGGAATATATTATTCTTATATAATATAAATAAAGATAATGATGACCTAAATTATGCGTTTTCTCTTTTAGAGAACGCGTGTATTCATTCTAGATATAAATTATGTCCTTACATATACAATTATAGTATGAAAAACAATGGGTTAAGTTTAAACAAACAGCCAAAATAGTGATGGGGCGATATTAAAATTTTGTACAATTCAGTTTACAATCCTTAAAAAACACAATACAGATTCTTTTTATTATGAGATGTTCATTTTAAATTTCTAACAAAGAGATCTAGTATATTTGGTTATTATTTATTAATTGAAAAAAACAATTAAGAATTTAAAAAAAAAATGAAAACATTTTCTACAATTTGTTTACTCACAGATGTAATCAAAGCAAATAGAATAGTAAAAAGGTGTCATCTGAGAGATGTGTTTTTGAATAAAATGAGTAGTGGATCTTATTATACATGTATTCAGCCCCGTTGACAAACTATAAGAATGGTGGGAGCAACGCGGGTTAGACTGTGTATATTACGTTCCTAAAGAAAAGCGATCTCCAGGGAAAGGGGCAAAATAAATTCCTTTCCATCACCAAGAGCCTGTATGTATTGAAATTATCAAAATTCGAATTCTGTGTTAACATTTTTAAACCAAAAGAAAAAAATCTTGGCATCAATTTAAATAAGTTAAACATGTGAATGAATTTTGAATTCCTTTTTTTGTTCCTAAGCTATAGAGTTTATAGATTGATTCAAATCCAATTTTTTTTTACTTTTTATGCATGAATATCCTTCATTTGATTTATTTTTTAGAGGAAAAAAATCTAGTGAACATTTTTTCAAGTTAAATTTAAAGGTAAATAAAATGACGGAGTCATTATATTGTTGAAAAAAGAGCTAAATAATGACCAAACTAATTAAAAACAAATTAGAAATATAAGTTCACTTGCAATAACCTCAAAAAAGAATGCATAAAATTAAAAATCAGAAAATATGTAGGATAAAGAATCGCAGTACTGTATTCACGCTGAATTACACAAAAAGAAGATTCAGTAGAGATATAAATAACTGCCAACTTGGTTTTATTTATAGTTTTCTTATAGCTATAATGCATAGATTTCGTTTTCCGAATCGCTAAAATGCTTACGATTATTCAGATGAAAACGCCGTAGGCCCTACCAGTTTTGTTTAAATGTAAATGTTGTCTTATCAGTCTTATCACCTTGAAAAACAAAATTAATTTTAATGAAAATAATATATTCTTTCGTTGCAATATATTTCTTGTGAAATATAAGCCAAAAATCAATTTGTTACTCCTAAAATAAAATAAAACTACATTGATTTAGAGGCATAAAACCAATTATTTTAGATACAATCATTGAAAAGATTTTAAGACAACACACAGGAAGTTTATGCATAACCAATCTAATTTTTCTCTCCTATTTTAAATGGGATAATTGAGGTTTAGAAAAATAGTCAAAGATGTCAGTAATCAAAAAAATTGCCTTCAAAAAATCAACCTGAGACGGCTAACATTGACTGAATTTTTTGCATGAGGGGGGAGGGGGTTGAAATTTATCAAAAAAAAGGTTGACGTCAATTGTGAACGACCCCATAGTGGATTCTGTATTTCTTATACCAGAAAATACTTTGATTGAAAAAAAAACGTAGTGAATAACTTCTAAAAACTAAAACTCGTAAAAAATTATTTTCATGAAGAAATTTTTCTTTCTTTTTTCTTTCAAGCTCAAAGAAGGCTTTTCATTACTCCTGATGATTGTGAAGCTTTCTACCGAAAAATGCAAGGTACATTCGAGGATTGCAGAGTCGGGAGATTTAAAGGGATAGTCAGATTAGATATCTAATAAACTTTTTCGTAGTCAAAATCGGGTTTTTTTTGGTTAATTAATTAAATTTTTAGTAATTGGAGTAGGGGTCCGATTCGGAATTTTTAAGCACTTGTAGTGAGGGAGTTGAATTTATGCAAATACTAGGAGTCGAAATTGAACATTTTCCCTCCGACTCCATCTCGGCATTAGATCTCAAGAGTTGTAATTAGAGCCAGTTGTAATCTGACCGGACTATAGGACGAAACAAATTTTAGTTTTTTCTAGAAAACAAATTTTATATAAAAATATAGTAAATATTGATCCCTTTGATTAATTGAAGAAACAATTAGATCAAGTTTTAAAGAGTTGAATCTTGATCTAGGCAAATGTATTCTTTTATCGCAAATGGAGTGAACATCCCGGCCTTCTTGACTTAGTCAGACGCTTTTAAGGTCAAACAATATTTCACAGGAAATTATGAGTTTCCTTGCTTGGCATTCTCAACTCGTCATATGGCATTACATGTTACCAAATTGCGCAAATTTGGAGGCTCTAATTCAAAATGGAGAGGTCAAAATATATTTTTGCAAGGTCTTAGTTGAAAACATATTCTGAAAAAAGGTTTTGTTGTTAAAGTTTATCGACCCCTTTATACAAGATCAAAATTTTTTAAAGATTGACCCTTGTATACGAAAAATCTTAATTTGTTTATCTATTATAACTAAAAAAAACGGACATAATTTCATGAGTCATCTAATTGCTAAATGTTGAAGCACAGAACACGACTTAAAAGATGGCGGTTTTTCTGGTTTACCAAAAGAGCCAAAGAATACTAGATTTTAAAAATTAAAAACCTGATAAAGAGCCTCATCACAAGAAGATTGAATGCCAAGATTAAGCATAGTATTTGTCAGAGTTCTTCCCATGTAATATTCAAGAGAAAGATAATAGACGCGCTAAAAGAATATAATTAAAAAAATATATATATATTTAATTAAATAAAACCTTAGGATCTATTTCATAGTAGTACTGTTGCGTTCTTATCCATCTTCCGATTAAATGATCTCTAACAACGTGAGCAAATGCTTGATAGTAATCACGAGAATTGGAGACATTTCTATCTTTAACTATTGTATAATGTAAATGACGATTGAAACTTTTTTTAATTTCTGTAATATTTTCTATCTGAGCAATGCCCCTAACACTGATCTGTTTACGCCTTTCAGCATCAGAAAGTGGTGCAGTCATAAGAAAATTAAAAGGAACGGATGAAGAAGAAATCAGAGCAAAACAGAAATGCAAAATTTACAAACTTTAGTTATAAAAAAAATTATAAGGGTTAAAAAATATATCAAACTTTTATATGTGATTTTAGAAAAGATATCTTAAAATAAAATGTATTTTCAATTGACAATAATAACAAAAATATTTAGAACTAACTCTTTTAAATCAAAGATCTTCGTGAACAACGAATACTCCATGAAAAGAAATAACTTAATATAAATTCTTGATAATATTAATTCGATTATGTCTTCATTTAATGATGTTTCAAAAGTGTTAGATAGTATTTCAAACAACATCCTATTGAATAAGCTTTCTTTATATGGTTTTTCTTCTGATTTACTTCAACTAATAAGAGAGAGAAAATTTAATGCAAAGAAAAAGTGTTCACAAAGAGAAAAAAAATGAAAAATTATATAATATATATTTATATACTATATATAATATATATTCATAAAATGTATAAATAAATATCATCGATACAGGAAAAAAATATTAGCCAAAAATGGCCGTGATTAGATTTTTCCAATAAAAAAAATGTCAAACTTTTCTGTTACTAAAAGTTTCAACTTAAAAAGTTCACTTTGAGGGAGAAAGAAAAAACTAATAGATCATAATTTGTATGTAATTAAAAGGTGATTTTTAATTTTTTTTTTAATTAAGGTAATGACAAAGGTAAATTTTCGAAGAGATATTTATTGTTAGCATAAAATTCATTTGATTTTTTTTTATTGAAATATTCGATCCTTTAAGCCTGTAATCAATCCTTATTGGTTCGTTTAAGCTTCTGATATTGTATGCGGGTTTATTGTTATAACTAATCAAGGACCCGAACACATTTTGTAAATAACAGTTGAAATTTTTGCAGAGAAATACCTCAACTCTCTGTTTAAAAATTTCTTCCAATTTTAACAATTTATTATGATAAAATAAATTTAGCAGTATGATCAAACTTCTTCGTGTTAAAAATCACACTTATAGTGCGTTTTTGTAGAATTTCGATATGTTTTTTTTCAAAGGGAAACCAATGAACAATTGTTTGTATATCATACATTTAATATATAATAGGGAAAATTATAACTTCTATTCTTATTAAAAATTATCATGCATTTTGATTTTTGCTTATTCAAAAACAAGTTATTCATATTACACAATTTATAAAGTAAAATATAAATGAGTTACATATAGCAGAAAAACAGCTCTAAGACTTGTTTTCAATAAGCATAATTAATCTCACAATTTTAAACCATTTTTATAAAATAAGTTGCGCAGCGTCGATGGTATATAATATTTATCTCTGGCTATCCTCTTGTTCAAATTTAATCACAAAATCTTACCACCTATATTTTACGATTGGTTCGTTTATAACTCTGAAAGAGAATTTTTTTTTATAAGAAATTCTGTCCACATGATCATTCCTAGATACAAATTAGCTAGATCGAAAATCTCTATAAAGTATCGCGCTTGTAATTATTGGAGTGAAATCACGTCTATTTAAAACTTTGGATTCCATTATTTCAATGAAAATTGGAATTGGCCACTATTCTTGAGAGAGTTTAACATAGTCTAGAAAAAAAATAATTTATAGGGATTTAAGAACTTATTTGATAAGAATATTGGTTTAGATGGAAATTTTCATGTTTTTCTCTAAAATAATTATCAAATGCAAACGGTTTTGTTTGGCTATCAACAAACTCATTTTTATCTTTAATCATAATATCGCATTTTGATTTATATTTCAAAAATTATAAAATTCCCTCCATATAATTATATTTTGGTGTAATTTTTTTTAGAAAAATAATTTGTTATATTTTGGTTTGGCTAACCAGACACACTTTTTATATTTTTTTGAAATCATTAAAACTTAAAATCATTATAAATAATATGGGTTTACATTTACTTTTTAGCATTTTTTTTATAAATACAGGATCATCTATCATCTATTTTTTTGTTTATGTTTATTTTTATAGTCGAATCTTTAAGACCGTTATTGAAATTACCTACAAAATTATTAGAGCATTCGTTTACGTCTAATTTAGAATCAGTTAATATCTTCCAATTTTCGTTTACTAGAAGAACAGGCGAAATTGACAATTATTTGTGGAACGAGAGAAGGTTTTTTTCATTTTCAGTTTTATTTTGTGAAACATAATAGGGGCGTGAATAGTGTTGGTTAGATAATAGATTCGATAACTCAATGTCTTAGGTTCGATCCCGCATCAAGCCTACTTTCCTCGTAGTTCGATAGAAGCGGCGCACATGTGCCTTCTGGATGAAAACCCCCGACGGTACATTTTACCTTTAGTGAAACAAATATTGACAAATGATCAGACAGAGAGCCGTATTTCAATACCTTGATTCGGGTGGAATAAAGATGTTGTCAAGCAATGTATTTAAAAATAGGTCTAGACACTAAATTAATTGTTAGAAAAGGATAAAAGGACTCGATAAAAGATATAGAAAAAATTGAGTATGAAATTTTGAATAGGTTGATTATTCTTCTATATATTGTTTTTATTGAGAAAACTCTAGAAGTCATCAAGAAAAAAAGATAGAGAATCATTAGAATAAAAGGTAGAACTGTAAATTTTGAAAATATATGTAAAAGTTCCATCTTTTCTTAAAATTTAATAAAAAAATTTTCCAATATGTATAAACAATATGAAATTTAAAGATTTCAAATTCAATGCTTTTATCGATCATAAAACGAAGCCTCTATGCATGGAGAATAAGGATGGTTTCGAGATAAATAATAATTACCAAGAGCTAATCATCTGAATTTGAGTTTTTAGAAAGTCATGTTTATCGCAATGATATGAAAATACTTCCTCATTTTGAGATAATTTTCAGTTCTGAACAGCAAATTGGGTGGAAATATTTAGTTATTTTCAAACACTAAGTGCGAAAACTGAATCTAGAAATGAAACTATCATAGTCGATTCGGTATAAAAATGTTTATTTTATTTAAAATTTTAATTAAGGTTTGAGAAAACAATTTTGAGGTCTAAATCGCTAACACACTTTTAGACATTCAATTCAGCAAAAACTGAGTCGAGAAATTAAACCAGTATGGTGGATTTACTATAAATACATATAATTTAAAATTTTAAAAATATTTTTGGAGATATTTTTTAGACACAAATCGCAATTTTGATTGTAACTTTTAGACATTTTCAAATCATAAATGCAAAATCAGAGTTCAAAATGAAACCAGAATGGTCGATTTGGCATAAAAACACATATTTTATGTTAAATTAAAATAAACATTTTGTAGATAATTTTATCATCAATCAAAATTTTATGCAAAAGAAGCTATGTTTATTGATAAAATTAAATTTATGCAAATTTTATGCGTTCAAACACGAATATCTTTATAAACTTTAAAGGGAAAATATAAAATGAACACTAAGTTTTTAGATCAACTATAGAAAATATAAAATTTTGTTAAAAAATATTAGCTTTTGATTTTGATTAACAGTTATTGAGATGTGAGGGTCATTCAACTACCATAAAATGGTATCAAAATAGGTAGGTATCGGTTTTAGGATTTACAAAGTTTGAAGGAATATGCTTAATTTTGAACACAAACTTTTTAGTCAATCTGTTTCTCAAAAAATAGTTTGATATCAATAAACTCAAAGTATATCAATAGATGAGAAAAATAACATAGCAAAATTAAAAAAAAAACTTAGTGAGCTTAAGCTAAATGTGGACTTTTTTACATAAAAAATTTTATCATATTGCATATTAGCCATTTTACTTAAAAATTCTTGATTAATTGCAAGTTTTAGCCTGATCGTGTAATTTTTATAAAAATTTTCAAAATATTAATCCCTGAAATTGTATTTTATTTGTTCTTCATAAGCCTAGTAGAAAAAAATATGTTTTTATTTAAAAAGTTTTAAAAGTCATCCTGACTGCTTTATTAATGTCTGAAAAAATATTTTTCCTTCACCCAGTTCTTCGTGAAAAGTTAAATTTCAATCTCGAAAAAGAAGCTATTAAAGATTCTTCTGAAAATCATTTTTGTCAAACTATGTTAAGTAATTTTTGCTTTTATTTTATAGTTTCGATAGATTATTTATTAAATGTATATTATATTACATACGATCAGTAGTGGGATTCAAATTTTTTTGTCAGCCGGTTCTGTTACAAAAAAGTCAAATTTTTGAGCAAATAAACTAATAAATTTTGATTATTTCCCAATAAAATTTTAAAATAATGGTTAAATAAGCATCATTATGATGATGTTGTGGGTGCTTATTTTACTGTACGGTCTGTACTATATAGATAAATAAATATTTTACTGTTAGCCGAACTCACAAAATTCTGTAAGACGGTTCTAACGAACCGGTGCGAACCGGCTGAATCACACTACTGCATACGATAATATAACGAATCCTTCATAAATTTTCTATAAATTAATACTTTTTTCACTCAAATTTACGATATAAAATATGATTTTAGAATCTTTTTTTTGAGACCATCAACAAGGGTCGTTTGGTAGAGCGGCATTGTTTTTCTCCTATGGATGCCACCATGAAAATTTTTGGATTCATTATCCATATTAATGAAATGATGATTATTATCCCAGCT
>JAUIRK010000739.1:87500-113623 GCA_030549495.1 Nectonema munidae
TAATCCCTTAATATATTATTAATTAATAATATATTAAGCTTAAGAATCATATTGAGAAAGCGATCTTAAAAAGTTTAGCAATTTTTTTATCATAAAATAAAAATTCCTTTAGATCTTAAACTTTCATTTGATTTTTTGAAATATCTTAGTTTATCCTTTCTCTACTACCACTGCACTACACAACATTATTGCTAACGGATTTAATCACAAAAAACCTTTCATCGTACATTTACCACAACAAGATCTTACTGCCGTGTTTGACACAATTAACATTGACTCCCTTATTAACAAACTCATAAACAACACAACTATTAACACCCAATACATTAAATTTTTGGCGAAATACATACCTGGAAGGTACTCGTAAATAGAATACCATAACAGTAAGTCACACATAAGACATCGACATCCAGGCGTACCACAAGTTAGCCCACTCTCCTATATTTTTTAATATTTATCTCAGATCTACCAACACCACCCAACGATCAAGTCAATCTAATTACATACGCTGACGGCATTATCATAACATCAACAAACGCAAGCATTAAAATAGCTGAAGACAACTTGCAAACTTACTTATACATTATACACAAATGCCTCAAAGAAAATAATTTAGTACTTAATGCCGACAAATCACAGTCATCTCTATTCACACAAGCCAACGTTGAACAAAACACAAAACTTAAACTTTCAACACATAAAATTATTGATATATTTGATGACCTTAAGCTAGTGTTTCTTAACCGTTATTCAGCCATGGACCCCTTTAAGAATTTGAATAAAACTATAGACTTCCTACAGGGAAATTTTCGCATAAAAAGTCATAAAAACAACTTTTCATGCAATTAACATTTCTACTTTATTTTATTGACTTGAATTATTCGATCTCAAATGACGTCAAATACACGTAGCAAAGCAAATTTTACGTAAATTCAAGGAGAAAAGACAAAAAGCCACCGCTTGCTATTCATTCAAACTTAGCTTTTTGTTTCAGTTATTTTTATACGTACAATTGACTGTCTATTTTCACTTATTTTAAGTTTTTTTTAATAAAAATTAAAAACTGTTCACGGACTCCGTGAGACGCAACCATGGACTCCTTAGGGTTCCGTAGACCCTAGGTTAAGAACCACTACCCTAAGCTCAAATACAACAAACACACCAGTAATATCTCAACCTAACATAACGAAATTACAAACTACAAAACAGAGCCCTACACTTAGCAACAGGCGATACTTTAGATACCAACATACATCTTCACACAGAAACCTTTATACTACCTATCAAAGAACAAATTGATGTGCACGCATCTAACTTGAGAGAAAAGGCTGCTAACCAAACACACCCACTAAATCAACTCTAAAAAACCACAAAGACATGAAAAATACGATATTTGAAGAGTATAACTTCATTCTTTATAACACATGTCAAAATAAAGAAGATAATCAAACAAAGCTCAATAAAATAATTCACACACAAGCAGTAATAAACTATCTTTCTACACTTAAACCTAATAGAGTCATAAACATTTGTCCACCAAAAAGTGATACACCAGAACATGCACTGCCCATCAAAACAAGGCACACTCTTGCAACACGTAGAGCTAACAGATTACAGTTACTTCGTGAGTATCTTCATAAAGTTGATCCAAAACACATACGAATCCGCGTTGTCCACTTTGCAATCAACACATACACAATACACACCACCTCTTCACATCCATACAACACTTAAACCCATTCCTTTATGGTCCAAGCCATGTAAAGTAGTTAACTTACTTATTAAGTGGGGAAACTATCTGGCTGTAACTTATATATTTATATAACAAAGCCATAAGTAGAAGCCTACACATAAAGTCAGCATTACCGAACGGTGGCTTTTATCTAGGTTGACTGAAAATACACTTACTCATCCCTACTGATGTGAAAGTGTAACAAAAATTCTATATTTTTCTCTGTGAGTATTTCCCATCGATGGATATACTTTCTCAGTTCAAATAAAAATTGCTTCCTTTTTTTGAACTGATAGAATACGCTAATAACGAGATAGTTAGCATATGGGCTAACAAACACCCTTTTTCTATCTGTATTATTGTTTGTAATAAACTTTTCGTCTTTTGCGTCTTACCTCAGACATCCAGCGTGCTCTATGGTAGGCACAAGGTAAAGAAAAGGTAGATTTTGATGAGGTTGATTTTGATATTTTCTGTTATGGTCTTCTTTTATTTTGATTTTTACAAAAATTTATTATATCATTTGAGGCAAATCATTTTTGAAAATTGCTCCAAAATGGATTTCAAACATGTGATGGCGGCAAATTGAAAAATGATCCTTTCAAATCGCTTTTGGATGATATTCCATGCACCATCATTTATTCTAGTGTTACTTGCTCTTGAATCAAGAGCAACAATCCAATTTTCTATACTATTCTATCTTTTAACAATGTTCGACACTATCAAAATGAATGATAAGAAGAGTTTGTGGCTTGAAGAGTTTCATAATTTTTTCGCAAACATTTGATTTTAGTAATTTTGGGCGATGAATAGAAGACTTAGAATACAAAATTTTATCAACTCCAGTTATTTGAAAAGCGGAAGAAATAGATGCATAGCTTTATGTGATGAGATATTCTTTTCTGTCTAAAGAAGCACTGAATAAATTATCAATTTATCGTGTAACAGTTTTTGACACTTGTTTCCTTTAGCGTACGAGTAAGTCGTGTTTTTTTGTATTCATCCATTTCTTTGTTTAGAAATTCTTGATCACTTAAAATGCATGAAGTTTCATGATTTCATCTTTATATATTTTTTTACGAATTTCCTCTTTTTTCCTTATTTTGTTTCTTTTTCTTAATTCTTTCTGAAAGAGAATTCATGATCTTTTCCTATGAACATTTTTCTTTTTTCACGCTTATCTCCTAGAAGACTAAATCTTTCATTTTTAGAATCTCTTCTGATTCAACATGGATAATATCAAAAAAGTAATCAAGATTTTTTTCAAAATTTTTGATGTTAACTTCTTGAGTTGTACTTTTTCTATGAAGATTTTTTAAATGAAAAGTATTTATTGTAAAGATTTAAAAAATGCTAGGATATTCAGTTGTAGGTCAGGGGCGCACATCCTCAAAATTATTGGGGGGGGCGAAATTTTTTTCTTCCAATTTTCAAAATTAGTGGTCTGGAAAGGTTGCCGGACATTAGGGGCAAAAAGACATTAGGGGCATTTTGCTCATCATAACGCTTTGCAGCAAAATAAACACATCATTCATCAAGCAAGTCAGCTAGATTGTACGTGCCTATTAAGTTTTTCGGTTCAATTTAAATGTCCTTTATTTAAACTTATATTAAATACATTTATATATTCGAAATCGTAAGATATAACGATTAATTTCGCTATTTTTTGTGGTATCAACCGATTTATTGGATATTTGGATAATATTTTTTGGCCATTCATTGGATCTAAGATTTTAATGTGTAAAAATAAATTAATCTTATCATTTTTAAATTTAGATTTTGATGTTTCTTTCTTGCAAAAGCATTTCATGTCTCCAGCTGTTAAACTAATCAACGATGAATTTTCTCCCAAGTACTATCTGGATTTTTTGTATCATCATTATCATTCATTGCACAAAATTCAAAATTAAGAATTCATGTTTTATATTTGGAAAATTATAAGTTCACCTTTATAAATATATCATTTCATTGTCTTTTTATATTTTTCGTTTATGAATTCTTGGGTTTCAGAAGTCTTGACTATGCATCATTCAAAAACGCTGCATGAAAACATAAGTAGCGTAATCCGTGTATAAAAGCTTGTAGAAAAATATGCTGTTTTTTTACAAACCTTATAAACTACTCATATTAAAAGGAATAATTAAGAATTAGATTATTTTACTTTCATAGGTCTTGATTAGATTTGAGTTTCCTGCCTACCCTCAATGAATGAAGTATGACTTCTCTTTGTCAATTTAAAAGTTTAAGAAAAATTACAAAAAAATTTATGTAACATAGGCTAAAAAGTGTATGTAATTTATCTTCTATCTAAAATCGTTTTAACTGAAAAATATAAAATTTTAATACTAATAAAATGAAAAAAGATTAAATATCGGCATAGATGGCGTTAAATTTATACACAATATTTTGAAAGTCAAGTCAAGGAAACTCATTTTGTTTTTCCAAAATTTATTTTAGAGCTTATATCAAAAATCCGAGCTTTTCTTTTTAAACTGACTTTCTAGAGCATTCGCGTAGATAAGAATTTAATCGAAAAGTCCAAATTTCAAGGAAAACACAAAAATATTTTATCAAAATATGAACACATAACATTATAGTTATTTCCTTTTTAGGGTGGTTAGAAATTCTTTCATACGAAAGCCTCGTCTTTTGCTAGGCCAATGTTTTAAAATCATTTTTGAATCGCCATTCTAAATCAATATTAAAGAAAAATCAATGCATTTTTTATAAAAGAAAAAAGTAAAAGAAAATTATTCAAAATACACACGTATAGAAATTTGAAATGAGAGTATATAACCAAATCAACGATAAATGACAAAAGTTAGACAATCTATTTCATTGACATGACTGACGATAGTGCATACTTTCCATGATCTACCTTGATCACATTTGCTTCTTCGTTTGTTTTTCGTTTACAGTTTGGGACTAAAATCCATAAGATTGTGGTTCTACTCTTACCAAAAAGGTATCAAATCCGAAAAACGAATACTATTGGTTTATTGGTTAAACGATAGAAAATTTTGAAATAAGTTAAATAATTTCACTGGTAAGTAAAAGAATGATGAATTTCTATGTTTAAAAATTATCAATAAAAAATAGCTGTTAATTTCAATATATGTAATTAATAATTTAAAATATTAAAATGCATACTAAATATTTAATCATAATAGAAATAAAAGAAAAAACAAGTCATTTTGGGGAAATAGTAATTAGTTAGCAAAATATGAGTAAAGATTTTCTTTGTTATGATTGTCAATTCTTCCTGTGCAGATTAGAATCGGAAATCAATAGGAGGAATTAACAGTTTTTTTTACAATCTTGTCAATATTCGGCCTGTTTGTCAAACCTAAATATCAAAGTATGCTTTGTCCAGTGACACTCTCTGATATTTCAATTACACAGCTCTAAAATCTCGTGGACTATTATTTTGCGCAGAAATAGTCAAAAGCTGGGGGCTATCATTAACCCTTTAATTGCCAATAATTTTGATTATCGTTCAACCTTTTTGGGGTCAAAAATTATCCGAATGTAATTTATATTTATAAAGCGTTATGAAAGAGAAAAAATGTCCTTATTTATTGTTACAATTGGAACACGTTTTTTGAATTTTACATTGACTTTAACACGTGTTTCTCTTACATATTTCACAAAAATTTGTGTACTTTTTGCCTTTACTCCTTGGACAAAAACAATATCTTGATCTTTTTTTAGGAACGAATTTTTCAGTTTGATTGGCAGTATTCGTTTTTTCTTCAATCAATTCCCGTCCTAACAAATCTATGAAGACTCGTCTCTTATGGGATTTGCTTTTCATCCAACCCGGAAAAAGATTTATCCAGATAATATAAGAATTTAGAGCGGAAATATCAAGCATATTATAGAAGCATATCATTGGTCATCGATGCGTTTTTCGCTTAGTAGTGTAAGCGCGACACAAACCGTGTCAACGCCACCTTTAGTTCGATTATAATCAATAATCATTACTGGGTTTTTCTTCAAATTGTTTTCGTTTTCGGGTTGATCATGCAGCGTGCTGAAAAGTAGCACTAGTTTGTTTTTAGTAGGGCAATACGAGCATAAAGTGCCAAGCTCATTAACCCATAGAAAGTTGAGTATTTTTCTCTCTTTTTATTGAAGACGAACTCTTTTGGAATTAGCTTTTTTGTTTTTTTTATTGTTCCAAGAAATGTCAACTTTTTACTGAACTATAGTACTTTCCTAAACTATAACTTATGAAAAAATTATTGCATGTTATGTTCATACGACTATTTTCGAAATCTTCCACCAGTTTTTTCACTACATTTTCACCTTAATTTTTTTCTCTTTTGTTATTATTTTTGCCAATGTACAACAAAATAATATAAACATAATATGTAGAAGAGTCACACCAGAGCCAAAATTTGATTCCGTACTTCCCAGGCTTATTAGGAAGATACTGCTTGAAAGGACACCTTCCTCGAAAAGTAACAAGTTGCTAGTCTTTGATTTGCTGAGATTTTTCTTTATTTTTTTGACGTCGACTTTCAGCATCATCAAAACGTAGAACTCTGTTTATTTCTCTGTATCTATTACAAAACATTATCAAAATGTAGAACTCTCTTTATTTCCCTCAATCTATTACGAGACATAGTCTTTCCGAAAATAGGTCTTTCATTTCTTTTACTCCAGAGTTATTCTACTGCTTCATGATTAGATTTATATATTCCTGATAAAAGAAGTAAGCCAAGAAAGGAATCAAATTTCTTGATTGTTATTTTTTTCAAACACGTCTACCATGATTATTACTAAATTTTATCTTTTAAATTTCTTTGAAATAAAAGAAAAAAAACAAGATTTTATGCTTTTCACATTTTTTCGCACAAAAGAAGTTACTCCGGCTTTTATTCTAAGGATATTTTGGGCTTTTTGGCGACCACAAGAATTTTTGATAGGTACCATTTTACTTCCTTGTCTTTAGAAAGGTAAAATATGTTTTCTTCGATTATTTCTTTCTCAGAACTTGAAGATAAAAAACTTGAAGTATCTGAATCCCAAGAAGCATGAGCAGAAACGTCTTGATCATCAGAACTAAGTAGAGAGTGAGCTTCTTCGCTTATGTTATTATCTTCATCATATGAACTAAGAATATTCATTGGAAAACAAATGCCTGTATTGTATGCTGTTTTTGTGCTTGTTTGATTTGTGTTTTGCAACTGAACATCACAGGTCAAGTGTGATAAATAATCACATCAACTTACTCTGCTTCTTCTTTGCTTTTCAAGTGAATAGTCGGAAGTTATATTTTGCTGTTTAGACAAACTGAAAAATACATTTCACAAACTCGAAGTGTTTTTTAATCTAAAGTTACAAGTTTGTATAAACTGTATTTCCATGAAAAATGTTAATAATAGATAGTTCAACAAAATTTTTCCTAATCAATCTTATATAAGATGAAAAAATAAAAGTCGTAGATTTTGAGGAATTTTACTTTCATTACTAAAACTATTTGATTGTTTGAAACAGGATGGGGTCAGTAATGACCCCAAAAGTCGTTTAAGGGTTAAATAATTATTTTTAATGTCTGATTCTTAGAATAGGTAAAACAAATATAAGGAAAGCAAACGTATCGTGGAGTATTTTGGTTGACGATGCCTAACATGCACTACTTCTGCCAAATAGTGAGCAATCTTTTAGAAAAAGGAGTTTCTTAGACATCTAATCAAAATATGTTTTCAAAGGATCAAAGGATGGAGAGGCGACTTTTCAGCTTCCTTGATAATAATGGCAAATTTAGCCGCGCTTAACACAAAAAACTTATTATTTATGAGATTCATTTCTTCTAATAAAGTTCCTTCTCTTTTTTTCAGAGTTGTCCAAGATCTTTCTGTCAAGATGATTCAAAAGTATGTAGGTATTATTTATCTCACTTGATTTACTATTCTAATCAACTTACTTTAAAAATAATCTGAAATTATGCTAGAATGGAACTTTGGGGTGATCACTTGAGGCGTGAGTAAGGTTGGTTTGATACTGGGTTTCGATAACTCAATGTCTTGGGTTCGATCCCGCATCAAGCCTACTTTCTTCTTAGTTCGATATAAGCGTCACGATTGTGCCTTCTCGATGAAAACACCCCACGGTACCTTTACTTCGACTAGAGAACTTTTTTTTACATTTCGCAAGAAATTTAAATATTTACCTTCCGAAACCTCAAGAGATAAACCCCTCGTAATATTAGTCACTAAACAATTCGATGTTTATTCTTTGAAGATGACAATATAAAAGATAAATTCCTCTGTATTTGATTTGATATCTATGAAAGCGATGTAAAATTTTGTTTACATTTTATAATTTTGTTTTTTTTTTAATAATTTTTTAAAACAATTTAATTTTTAGGTGTTAAAAAAGTCGACATTTTAGCGATTTTGTTATTAATGACTGATGTAATTTTAAATATATTTTTACAACTTGAAACTTTGTCCTATTGTCGGCTTCCGTAAATCAAAAAAAAGAGCGAATTCTTGTTTGGTTTTTAATATTTTAAAATCTGTATACCCTGTAATGTGTAACCCGACGACACCCTATATATTTCGAAAGTTGTGTAAGCAAAGCGATTAATAATTCGCACCAGAAAATACAACCAATCATTTTATAGTAGAGACTTCCTATATACCTACATTTTTAGCGTGTGTGCAAAGTTTTATTAAAAATTTTGATAAGAATATATTTTTTAAAGTGTAATGATTATAAATTTAAGCATTTATTTTATAGCCTGGCAAGACGCGTTACGCATGTTGTCTCCTGCTTAGTCTTGACTAATCACGTATATAAGCGTCTTTTATTTTCAAAATTCATAATACCAAGTATAGGTAGGTGTCTTTCTTTGAGACATGTTCCGTATATTTAAATTAATCCACTCCCTCTAGATCTCGCGTTCATGAGGCAAAAACATAAACAGCATCAACTATTTTTATGACAAGAAATTTCATATTTTTGTCTGTTTCATTCAATGCATCAAATTAATAAGAACAAGTTATCATGATGCTTAAGGAACTTCCTATAAATCTATAAGAGGTATTTTTATTTAAATTTCAATGAACCTAAACGATCAATAAAAATACTATATCCAGGACAAACCAAATGTTTGTATAGTTTCCTTTAACAAAACTCACCAATATATATTCCACCATCAGAACTATCTTATTTAAGTAGTTAATAAAGCTGGACAATAATGTTGTTGTCTGTAAACAGATTACAGATTGTGTAGTAGAGTTGAAGATATATAAGGTAGATGCGAATAGTCGCTAACAATAGACTTTCCTTACCTAACATGACGCTTCTTTATGTTGGGCGCAAAAATGCTTCACATTTCCATTTCCTAAAAGTTTTACCCATCATAGGGTTGTAACTTTAGTAGCATCAAGCCACATAATGCTGGAAGGCTGTGTTGTCCAATGCAAAGTGAACAATACTAAATTTTATTTATATTTTGGAAAAATAAATTTGATTAAAATAATTTTCCATCATCCTTCTTTATAGGAAAGTATTACTACTATATTGCGCAGCAATTTTATTTGTATCATTTGTTACTAAGCGCCAAAACACCTTTAACGTTCTTTGGATAGATGCGTAGGTGAAATTTCAAGTTTTTCGACTCACTATATATACAACTTTTGACATTATTTCTTTAATTGAATTCAAATTATAATAGAAACTTTTTTTTTTTTCTTAGCCTTTTTAGCTAAACTATATTCTAAGTGGATAGATTTTTAATATAGAGTTTGTCAATGTAGTAATTCTATTCCACCTTTAAAATTTCTCTAAGAAAATAAAAAGCATGCACCAATCCAAAATGCGAAATTTAGAATTTAGTTTTCATTGGACTAGAAAATTTGGCAAATATTTAGCACCATACAGATGCATAATGCCAAATTCATGTTAGGTTTCGTCTAGTAACTTGCATTTTAATAGTAGGCACCCCCATTTGCAAGATAAGTCTAATATTTATTCAAAAGTTAAGAAAATAAGAACGTAAAATAGAAGTTTGGCAGCAGCAATGATAAATAGTAGTAGGTGTAACATTGCTCCAAGCTGTTTTAATCATTTCCCAAGCAAAGTTCACCGTAACTTTTCAGCACAATGGATGTATTAACGCGTTTGTAAATGACTACTAACGTTGTCACACAACAGAATAATATTTTTCTTCATTAGTTGCATTTTTGTTTAGATTTCTTTTTTGATTTTTTCATACTGTTTCTCAAAATATCTCCAACTGTTGTTGTACGACCAATGGTTACATTCCATTCTTTCCTAAAATGGGCAGTAATTTCACTGTGATTTGCAGATGGGTGATGTTTTTGTAAACACAAATTTCATATCTTTTTCTACAGTTAAATCGGTGCGTGATCTTTTAAGTTGTTTCAGATTTGAAGGCATTAATGAATAAAAATATAATAGGAAGGATTGCAAGATTGAAAACATCCTACCTACATACATACATCTACTCAGCCCATAGCTTTATTGCTTTTTATAGAGCGTTTTTTTTTACAAATTGATGCATAGTATACGTTTTATACTGTAGCTATACATAAAACGGATTCACATGTACATTTACTTTTGCATACTGAAATAAAATGATTCTCGAAAGGAAGGGTATTTACTCGAATCTCTAAACTATGGAAAAAACTCATTCTTTTTTCGGAGGATTATAACAACATACTTCAAAAGAAATTCTTTCTTACAAATGTTAGAAGTCAAAATTAGCATATTTTTGCAGATTTTTTATCTTAACATTTTAAACATCAGCCTTGCATCCACTCACAAAATAAAAGCATTTCAAAAAATATTAGGGATTTCGAGAAGTGTTTTGTAAAACTGCATGATTTCTTTCCTTTAGCCAAATTTTTTTTTTGAAACACATTTTTAAATAATTGAACATTTGTTAACTTCCTAATAAAAATTAAATGCTTATTTTGTTTACTTAATGTTGAACGATCAAAAACTAACAACTATGTCTAAGGATTTTGGGCAAAAGTTTAAGTATTAGGAAATGTGTTTTCAAAATATCTCGATTTCAATCAGAGAAGAACATCACTTTCAAAAATCTTTAAAAATTCACAACATCGTATCTTTGCGAGCTTTGTTTTTAATTCTCATAATTATTAAAGGTTGTATTTCTGTCTTTTCTTCTATAATTTTTTTTCCTCAAAAAATAAATGTATTGTCGTATATCCTAACTTTTACTAAGGATACGCCTTTTGAAGTGTATATCACAACAACTACGCTAAGAGTTGTAAAAGTTTCAGAAACACTGCTTCACATTGTATAATCTATTGAGATTATTTTCAATAAATGAGGCGTCATATCATTAAAAAATTTACCGAATGTGATGTTTTCAAGTCGGAAAAAGAAAATAAAGACTAACTCTTGGTTTTCTTTTGCAATTGTTTTTAAAATCAAAAACGATAAACCCTTATTTCTAAAAATGATTTGATTTTTTAAGTATTTTTTGTGTTCTTTTATATTTCATTTTTGAACGATGAAGAAATTTGATAAATAATGATATTGAATAGAAGAAATGTTAAATAATAAAAAGAGTAAATGGAACATGTCGAAACTTTCCCTTTTATTAGAGCAATTATTTGTTACAGGAAACGTTTTATGAGCGTTGTGTTTGAAGGAGGGTACGTTTTAACTTTTGTTCTTGATAGTTTATTGAGAAAAATATCTGTTATGCACGTCAGTCTGTCTCATCAAAAGTCATGAAAGTTCTTCTAAACAATATGACGTTATAAGCAGAATATTAGCTCACATATGGTTTGCTGTATTTCTACTTATTTCTTGATTCCGTTTGATTTGATTATGAATTTCTCTTCCAAAGTCTTTATTTTTTAATTAACACAGGCAGTCGTAAAGTGTCATTCTTCAATGATCTTCAAGCAGATAAACAAGTCTTGTTTACGTTTAAAGAATGGTGCAGTTACTTCGCGTGCAGCGATAATCCTAATCAAATGCATAAATTGTTGGTGTGCATTGACTTGGAGATTTCCGCGAAGAAATTTTTATCCCTAATCAAAACACCACATCTAGTATTTCTTTCCTATGTTTATTCTCCCCCAGTAAACTAAGAATTTGGAACCGATGTTGGCATGCTTTAACAGTGTATTTTTAATAAAGTGATCCACAAAACCAATTAGAAAAGATTAACTGGTTATAGACCATAGTCGACATATGTTGATTTTATTATCAATGCTCTTTAACCCTTTTGTGAGCAGTGTATCATATTCATATATGATACATAAACAATTTTACCTTCGTCTGCTTTTTCAAATAGTTTTGTATATGAATCTTCTGCTTTTTAATAATTATCGTCTGATTTTTCTGTTCACAAAAGGGTTAATACAAATCTTCTGCTTTACATTAGATATCGTCTGATTATTCTCGTCCTCAAAGGGTTAATATGCAAAAATATATCCTGACTATTAATTTTTGTCTTTCATTTTTTGCTATTGTAATCTTTTCATTTCCTAAATAAAGCAAAACTAATTTTTTTAGTTAATCCGCATTCTCTTAAACCTTGATATTTTTTAAAATGTCTACAGAAGTTCAACTTCGAATACTCACAAAAATCTGGCGTAAATTTGTAAATTAGAGCCAAAAAAAGATTTTCTCATTATGAACAAAGATTTTTTTCGAACATGGTCCAAACAAAAGGCCTATACTGTATTACTTACGATCTCAAAAATAATTTGCTTATAAACGAATTTTTGTAGAGGAAAATTTACATGCGAAGCAAAGATTTTTAAACTCGAAAGTAACCATAATGAGATTTAAATTTATGGAGAAAATTTTCACGTTACATGTTTATCTTAAAAAATTCATAAGTTCAAACATATCTGCAAAGCTATGTGAATGTTTCCTAAATAAAATAAGCTAGAATTATGAAGATTGTAAGCCAAATTTTTCAAGAAAATTGACATTGCTTATTTAAATTGTTTAACTGATATGAATATTTGGATTCTTTCAAAATTATTTTATGATTAAATCCTTTTTAACACGCAATTAACTTATTCAAAAAAACTCATTCAATTGTTGATAACCGTACGATTTATTTAAAATCATCGAGTAAGGAATGTCCTGACAGCTACCAACTTTTCTTGTTATTTCAGAAGTAATGTCATATTTGTTCTTATAAAAATACTATGTTTTTATATATTGTACAGTCACACCTCGTTTATCCAACGACACCGCTAACCGGCACACTACTGACTGTAACCGATTTTTTCGCGTTATTCCGACATCGACAGTCCTTTAAGTCAAACTAATTTACTTTAAACATGCTCGTAGAACTTGCTAATCTGACAGACAAAATATTAAAAATTTATTTTTCATATACGTTTGTAGATGAATCTTAGTTTATACGTAAAGATAATGCATTACCGACACTCTACTTTCTTAACTTCATCCATCTCTTTGGTGTAGGATAGAAGTTGAAGAAATCATTTGTGAAACATTTTTTACATGCATAAACATTATATATACTTCACTTAATAAATAAAATTTTAGTTTGAGGTATTGATTTTTTTTTATAAATTTCATACACTGGTAGAAATTTCGTTAATCCGACAAGAATATTCATGAAACCAAAAATGTCACATAAATGAGGTCTGACTTATACAATAACTACTACCGTAAACATCCGATTCTCGATACTGATTACAATATCACGTAGAGATGTAACTAGGAATTTTAACCGGGGCATCTAACATTTTATATAGCACATACAGTAAAATATTTCTTTCATCAATGGAGGCTTGCACTTCACATTTTGTGCTAGGCCACTTATCCTATCACAAGTAATCATTTATATCTAATGTAAATATAGAATGCATGAGAAAGGAGAAGATTGAAAAATTGGAATGACTTCATTGCTATCAGTGAAGTTGTTCTTTTAAATATTTTTAGGACCAAAGTTTTAATTAATTTGAACCAATAAGATTTCTGAATGAGTTGTGCATTACCAGTTTTTATGTAAGAGGACATTTTAGGTATCTTTATTTATTTTTATTTTCTAGCACTAAATTTTTTCTTTTTTTTAGTTTTCTAAAATTGATTGGTTCAATATTTGCAGATCCACACCCTTTTCTGGGACAACTTTTTCTAAAAAATCTTTCGCATCAAAAAAGTATTACTTTTAACATTTTTTTGAAATAACTAAAGGGTTTTGATTACTTTTTGTGTAGAAATGGGCTACCTTTTATCTCTGTTCTGAAAACATACTTAAATTTTATCCGATCTATAAAGAAAAAAAGAAAAAGAGTAGTATAAAGTTAGGATTTTTTATATGATATGAAGAACTTTTAAAGTATATTTTTACCCTACAGATATCCTTTGATCCCTGATTAATCCCATTGCATAACTATACCATTCGATTAAAGCGCATATAAAAAAATTCTTAAAGATTAAGCATCATTTTTCAATACAATAATATATATCGACAGGGGGGATCAAGGTATAACTATACGCAACCATAAGGTAGTAAATTGAAAAATTGTTATATTTCCTTTAAGATCACACATAAAAAAGTCATATATCAAAATTGGACAACCACCGTTTAACTTTTTTAACCTAATAATGTATTGTTTACTTTCTTTTTCTATTCTAAGTTTTGATTACATGTGATAACAAGTCTACGCCAACTGAATTAACAGGAGCAAACTCTAAGCACGATAATACACTTATATGAGTTATATAACCTATATCAACATTAGTTGTTTTAATAATGTGTTTTAAAAGAAAGTATGTTTTTTTGAAATTCCAAAAGCATTACATGTTTATAAAAATAGTGATGCAATATGACTTAAAATTTGTTAAGATGTTTAAAAAAAATTAAAACTCAATTACATAAAAAATATGTTTGATATAAAAAATTTAAAAATACGTTAAAAGTTTCATTCACAAAATGATATTTAAAATTAAATTTTTTTATCAATATCAGAAATATATGATACCTTCGTTAAGTCGAACTACATGGGGGAGAAGGGTGTCCGACTATGCCGATTGTCCGACATAACAGAGGGTCTACTATATCTATATATATGGTAGAAAAAAATATTTCAGATTGGACGAATTTATAGCCACAACAAGCTTTGGAATAACGTCAAAATTTAGAATGACCGCGAAACTATACCTATAGAGTAGAAAAATAAGATGGCTGCTTGTTAGCCAAAGCGAAATTAAAAAAGTCAAAGAAAATGCCTGCTTGTAAATCTATGAGGGCAAACATTTGTATTCTCGGTCACGGTCCGACTTATCCGATATCCGAGTTACCAGGGTCCGAGTTAACGAGGGTCTACTGTATATGATACCTTCGTTTAAGCTTTACAGTAATAAATGCTTCCTTTTTTCTATCGTTGCTTTTGAATACACAAACTTACTACTGCTTCTTTTGTTTTTTAACCAATTATTATTTGGAAAACATAACAATCTCTAAGTATCAAGTGAAATACTATTCTGTATCTTCTAAAATTACTTTTAGCATGCATCTACACAACAGTTGTTTTCTTTCCTGCTAATATATTAATAATGGTCCAACTTACTCTACACCGGTATGCATGTATAATGTTGATTTATGTATAAGTTAGGGGCGCACATCCTAATTATTGGGATGGGGGGGGGGCAAACATTTTATATAATTTTTTAAATTGTTAAAGGAGGCTGGAGTCTTAATGGGTGAACGGCGCTGGCCGATAGTTATGATAGCTCTAGCTACATGGCTGATATTAAGTGTAATGTAAAATGTTTCATTGCACAGTTGTATAACTTTGGATGCGACTAAGACAGCCTAGGCATGCTTTCTTCTTTAGATTTCCTAAACTGGAGAATTTTCCAATTCGCGTCAAGTCTATGAATTTTATATGAAAAATTGAACAGCGTTGCTTTCTTTTTAGATTTTTGACAATGTTACCTCGCGGCACTTTTTTGAATTTTACATTTGAACATGACGGTTTTTCTCAGTGGTTTTACGTGATGAAAGGTTCATTGGTATGCCTTTTTCCATCCATTTATCATTCATTATTTGAAAAATGTTTGTATTTTTCAATAGATTGTTTGGTGCGTTGTTCCAACCGATGAAAATGTTCGCATCTTTAAATCATGGCAAAAAAAATATAATATAGAATTTTTCACAAATCAAAATGGCATCATTCCTACTAGTGTTTGTAGAATCAAAGTTGAATGTCGAGAAATCTTCATCATTCCTTCCTGTATGACTGTTATAATTTTAACGTAAAGGCTATAAGTTATATGGCTTAGGCATGGGAAAACATTCTGAAGTAGCGTGCTAATGTGATGTTCCTCTTTCCCCATTTCCAGAAACAGCACGTGGCATTAAGTCATTTGAAATCAAGAGATTCCATGCGTTATTTAAATATTGCGTTTGGATGTAATGTACTACTCTACCGCTTATTTTGACAATTCAAATTTGTTCCTCAATTTGCATATATAATTAGCATTAGTGTTAGTATTAGTTAGTGTTGGAATTGGGGTTAGGTTTAGTGTTAGCCCAATCGTAGATGCATACCTTTATTTATACATTTTTTGACATTCGTGGCACAAATTTTCCTATTTATTTGTATTAATACACTTTTGACACACAAAAACATCTAGGCTAACTCTTCCACACCACCTTAAATTTTAATCTCAAAACAGGGGTTTGTGAATGTTTTTTTTGAAGATTCACCTCACAAATTTTTGATTAACCTTTAAAGGGGCCCCCTCCCCAAAAATTTTTATTAAACCCCTTTGAAAAAAAAATAGATGATAGAAAACCAATGCCTGAAAGGGTTAAGGATGTATTTAAATTCTTTTTCCTGTAGGATATTTTTTGTTTGTGTACACCCTGTCATTCCGACCGTTTTATATATATTACATGATATTATTGAAAGTATATAAATTCTGAAATTTACTTTTACCATAATTATATTTATGTTAAAACATTTTTTGGAAATATTGTTTTGTTTTACCTTTTTGTATACTCATAAATTTGTGGGTATGTTGTATATAAGCTTTATTATTTTCCAAAAGTAACTTTTAGTGCATCATTTCAATGAATATGATTAACTTATTTTACTTTTTCTCAAGTTCATATTTACGCACTTTTTGCGCACGAAAAGTCTGTCCTGATAAGCGGTAAATTTTGGAGTAGCTATCAAATCAAAAACCAGTTGCAAGCTAAACGCCTTTCAACACATAATTCCAAGTTCAAGAAAAAAAGTTCCTTTTCATATTTCGGCAACTTCATCCAGTTTCACTGGTACATCCTAGCGTGCTATTATCACTTGTGTACTGGAGAGAATTTAAATCCATCACCGACCAAACATCGTATTCTTCTTTTCCTCAATTTGATATACTTTCTTAACCTGTTGTGTTAGTTAGTGTACTGGCAGCGTCAGATATTGGATATCTTATTTCAGAAGCAGAAATTTCTGGTCTTCAATTTCTTGTTCAAATTTTAAAGGATGAAATCCTGCCTAAGAAGCAAAGCAAAGTCACTCTTGAAAATCCTGAATTCACTTTTTTAACGTTGGCTGTAATTTTTATGCCTTTCTTATTATCTTTTCTCATTAATATTAAAATGGATAACTCGTTATTTTTGAATTTTCCTAATAAAATGAACTAAAAGTTGCCACCTTTTGTTTTTCAATAGTTTTCCTGTTAACCAAATTGTTTCCCACTGGTCTTTAAGAAGAAAGTGTGTAACTGAAAATTTAGTTAAGGCAGTAATGGCTTTGTATACAAGCCAGGAAGGATACTTGTATAAAATTGAAGATGCAATTTCTGATGAATTTAAAATAAGAGTAGATCAAGGATCAATATTAAGTGCATTTCTTTTTATTATAATCATTGTTGAAATTCTTAAAGATGCTATCAAAGAAGATATGAACGAAATTTTATATGTTGATGATATAATTTTAATTGCAGATTCTCTTGAAAATTTAAGTCAGAAAATAAGTTTTGGGAAAGAACTTTGAAAAATAAGGGTTTAAGAATTAACTTTAGTAAGTCTAAGTTGATGAAAATAGGTGATTCTTCAAATATACAAAGTCTAATTTCAAAAATAGATCCATGTGGTGTTTGTGGGATAAGAGTTAAAAGAGCTCTTGTAGTAAATGGATACATAAAAGGTGTTCTGGTAAGGTAGCTTGTTAAAAGTAAAAATTTTTAAGTGTACTAGTTGGGAGAGGTTATAGATCAGATAGGTAGTGTTAATAACTCAGTAGAACACAGAATAAAACTAGCTTGGAAGACATTTAAATCTTTAAGTAGTGTTCTATGTGATAATACTTTTTCTTTAAGCATAAAGGGTTATCTTTATAAAAGTTGTATTAGATCTAGTTTAGTATACAGTAGTCAAAGTTGGGTGTTAAAAGAAGTTGAGAAAAATAGGCTAAACACAACTGAGATGAGAATGTTAAGAATTATTTGTAAATCTGATTGGAAAGACAAATTAAGCAATAAAAAAATAAGAAGTTTATGTAATGCAAATAAAATCTATAAAATAATAGGCAAGGATTAAGGTGGTTCGAGCATGTAAACAGAAGACCAGCTGAAGAGTTAAATAATATAGCGTACAACCAGGAAACTATAGGTAAATCTAAGTGTAGACCAAAATTAACATGGAAAGAAGTAGTTCTTACGGATATGAAAAAAAAGAAATTTAAAAATAGGAGATGAACAAAATAAAGAATTTTGGAAATGTAAAATTAGGTAGTCTTTTTATGTGTTTTCATAGTTGCAACACAGGCTAAACCCTAGCTTGCTGGGAAAGTGGCAGTAAAACCGATTTATTTATCACACTTTAAAATGGAGAATATCTTCAAATATTTAAGTTACTTTTTTCAATTACTAATTATATTTTCTTCATAATAATTGATTGTATTGCGATCTATAATTTTTTATTATAAATATGAAAGAACTAGTTATGTAACTAGCTAAATTCTTTTTAGACATTTATGTAGTTGTTAGAAATTTAGGATTGATCAATCAATCAACTTCTTAAATATGGATTAATAGAAGAAAAATTCGATATATTTTTTTATTCCATGTTTTTCGTATATTTTTATTAAGAATTTTATATTTAGTATTTAAAATTTGATGTAATGAATGAAATTCTAGAAAAAATTATTTTGATCTTAATAGTCTTCTTTTTTAGTCTTGGTTTCATGGTTTGCTTAACAATAAAAGTTATATCAAATCCGGCATATATCTTCTATCATTCTTTGGAAACCATTTAGTCCAGGTAGGTATATATATATTATATCTTTCCAATACATTTTTTATTCAATAAACTTGAAAAAGTAAAAGCACGTGACTTAGTGAAAAACTTTCTCTTTAGTTAAAAACGTGATAAATCATAATCTTTTTATACAGTATGTATATATTGTATGTTTTTGTCTTCATGGATTTATTTATCCAGTAGATTTTATACATGAGGGATTTTTTAAATTGAGGATTAGGAACCTTTATATCTCTTTTGCATTTTTATATTTTTACACAAGCCCAATGTTATAAACAGTTATGGGGTCGGGCAGTGGCGGATCCAGAAATTTCTTATAGGGGAGGGGGCCGAAATCTATTTAAATTTTTTGCAATTTTACTAAAAGTCTTCAGAGAGTACGACAGCTGTATTATGTCTTTTAGTATTTGACTTGTCATATCGTTGATATAAACCTAATGAACCACCAACAAGTATTGTTTTAAGAAAAAGCAAAATTAGTAAGGGTAATTTTCGAAGCCATTTTTCATAGAGGGGGGCCTAGGCCCATGAGGCCCCCCGCCCCCTTGGATCCGCCACTGGAGTCGGGGTCGGAGACAAGAAATTCTTGGTAAGACAAAATCTTAGGGACAAAAGCAACTAAATTTTTAAAAATGATACTTAATTTTTTATTCAGTTTTGTTTTTAATATGATTTTATTAATTGAAGTACAGTAAACTCCCCGATAACTCAAAGTTAAATTCCACTTAACTCGAAGTCGAATCGCGGTCGAAGTAATTCCTGTGTGATTTGATGTGAACATTCTCAATAACAATTTTCTATGCTAATCAAATGCTTTGAATAAGTTTTAATGGCAAATCAATAGAAGTGTGAATCACGCATGCATTCGTTCATTTTGTTGTATAACATTTTCAGCACTAATAAATCACTTGTTTTATTATGACATGATTGATTTATTATTATCTTTAAGCGGGAAAGCCCTCTTTTTTTATAAAATAAAATAAATTGAAAATAATTTTTACCTCAAATTAGTGCATGGGCAGTGTCCTAAAATAGTCATGATCAAAAATGTATTGATTTATCAAAATTCGTAACATCGTACTGCATGACACTACAACTTCGTTTAACAACTCGAAATAATTTGATTGGTCCCTAGGACTTCAAGTTATCGCGAGTTTACTGTAATTAAATCTTCTATTTTTAATTATATGAAAATGGTTAGCGATAAACCAGTGTAATTTCAGCCAACCCGCAAAAATCCACCATAAGGTACTGCTGGCTTCTTGAAGGCTTCTACATATGGCTAGATCTTTAGGGGTCGATAAGATAAATAAACTTACCCAATTGTATTATACTTTTTTACTTTATAGTAGTTATAATCTCCCTTTTCTTTCAAAATATAGCTTAGGACATTGTATAGTATAGGATATATGAGACATTTTCTCTTAATTATTGGACATTGATTAATGTTTTTATGAAACATTTCTATGTGGGGTGAGGGTCGATGTGAAGACAACTGTTATATGAGGGGGTCGACGGGTAAAAAAGTTTGCCGACCCTCAATCGTTTAATCAGCTTTAAAATATCTTACAAAAGTTATACATTTTTTACAATTTGCTTCTTTAGTTAATTCGTCCAATTAAATACTGACATTTAATAGGCTTTCAAGAATACCCTTCACAACTTCCATTTTTATATCCATGCAGTCCAGTGATGGAGTAAGGTAAGAAAATTACCTGGCGGCATTTCAAGACTTTATTTAATATGATAAAGGAACATTTTAGAGTTTTTTCTCTATCTCCATAAAATAATTTCATGAATCTTCATTAAGCTTGATTTATTACTTTTTCTGTAAGATCTGAACTATTTTTCTGTTAATTCAAGTATAATTGTAAATAGTTGAAAACGTTTTAATTTTTATCTTTCGAAATAGAATAAGATTAAAGAAGTTCGGCCAAGTGCAATCAGTATTGTAGTAAGGAAGTTGAAGAATGGTGATAAAATCATTTCAAGAAAAACTCCAATTGAAAAGTAAATACTTTTAAAATCCGTTCTTTATTCATGTTGATCCACTCTTTATGTAAAGGAAAAAATTAGTGACTCTGTTGCCAACTGAACAAATTGAAGCAATTTCCCATTCACAACCTGTTAAAAATCAGATCAAACTAAAAAAAGTATCATGTTTTTTGTATGAAGCTTTTTTATTATTATTTACATTTTTAAGCGTCTCAATTCTAATAAATTTCTAGTATGGAGCTTGAAAAGAAGATATTACAACCTTCATTGCAAACTTGGCACTAACGTATTTATTTTTGTTAAAATTAAACATTGCAACTCATTTTTTGAATTGGAATTCCTACGAGGTGAGAAGTTGTCTCAAAAAAAATTTATGATAGTTTTTTTTCACTTTTTTTGGACTTTGGTGTCCCATTATCCTTTTACGGAACAAATTTATTCTCGTCAAAATAAAATTTAAAAAAATCTAGTATTTTAGAAATAAGATCATCATGCATTGTGATGATTATCTGAACTCCAAAACATACCCTCTATGATTGCAAACTATAGATAGGAGTTACATGGGAGGAATTGATTTGTAAAACCAGTAAAAAAGCTACTATATTTTTGATAATAATCGGTCTAAACCCCCAATAAATTATCCAAAAATATTTTCGATTTATTAGAAACATCACTTATAAATTGCTGTTTTGTTTTCAAAAATCAGTTATTCTCCATCTTTTATTGCGTTCAAGCGTATTCTTTCTACGCAATTGATAAATAACTTTGCATTAACTTAACCTTTTCCGTATTTTATTGAAAAAAGACAACTTCTATCAATCATCATTCTTTGCATTAAAAGTAAAAAAGATTATAGACATTTATTTTTTATCAAACCTAAGAGAAATTTTTAACATTCAAGAAGGCTGTAACTGTTTTTTCCAATTTCAGCTGTAAATGTAAATATTTAGGAAATAAAATAATTATATTATAATATTTAAATTATTTTCAAGTATATTTTTTTCTAATGAAAATTTCATCCCTTTGGTGCAAAATGAGACAGCCCCTATCCCATTCCATGTTCAAAGGTTTTTAATTCAATCAGTGGTAAAATTTGATACTAGAAATGTTTTTACATGCTACAAATATTAAATTATGTACTTACAAAAATTTGTGCCTGAAATGGCTTGAAATTTGGAACATGGTGGGCACAATGGGGCACTCGTAACCCATTCCCATAACGATGAGATTTCAACTTGATCAAGTGTAAAAAAAATATATTTTTTGAAAAACCGAAATTAAGTTTTTATTTTCTTTCAATTCTAAAAATTGTTTTTTTTATATAAATCGATATTCATAAAACAGAGTTTTCCGATCTATTACGTTGGTGTTGCATTCAATTGAGTCGCTGTTGCTTGAATTTTGAATGCAACAACGACTCAATTGATTGCAATAACGACATAATAGATCGAAAAACTCTGTATACTTTTCTATTTACTATATGTTGAAACAATTTGTTTTCAGCACAGGCTTACCTGTTTTTTCTTTTGTTTTCTTATAAAAAACTTTAACAATAATGATATATTTCTATCCAGGTGAAAATCTTTAAATCTAACTTATTTTTTTCCAAATGAAGAGATATTTAAATCAAAATAAAAACAATCTATGAACAATTTTAATATATGCTCAAAATGTTGTTTTATTTATAGGCAAACAATTGATCGAAATATAAATTCCTTAAAATTACTCCCATGTGTCATGTAAAAATACGCATCTGAGATTGTATTTATTTCATATTATTTCTTAAAAAATGCGATTTTTGTCTACTTTATTAAGGTTTTTCAACAAAGCTGGTTAAGAAAGTTTAATAATGCAAAGCAATTTTCAGATGAAAGTCAAAGAGATGGCAGCGTAGAATTAAACAGTGATACTTCTTCCAACTCAATGAATTCCAGCCTAACCACGCAAAATTTAACACGAATACCAGTTCAGATTTCTTCTGAACCCAATATTTATCCCAAAGAATACTCACTTCCACCTATTCAAATTTCAGAAGTTGATTCAGGCGAACCTTATAAACTTTGGAAATTAGTTCAAACAAAGGATGTTGACCTTCAGAGTGATGGACCTGCCTTTGCTTCGGCTTTTTTATCCAAGAGTACACAAGTTAACGGAGACTTTGACCATATCTTCCCAATTATCTACAACGTTAGAGATAGCAATAACGACAATGTCACTAATCAAGAATTTACCAATTATTCGATTATTTTGAGAGGTGTTGCACCTTTTCTAACTGCCATTGATTTATGCCAATGTTCACTCGTCAATAAAATTTGGCACGATATTTGCCTCAGTCCTATTCTTTGGAAGCATATTCGCTTGGAATGCCCCAGTTTAAAATACAATACACTCGTTGGAGTGATAAAAAGGCAGCCGATTAGCTTGGATCTGACATACTGCAATCTTTCCCACAAAGACCTGACATCTCTTCTCAAATGGCTTCCTTTACTCACCAAACTTGTGATCAAGTATACTTCTTGGTGCGTCATATCTGCCCTGAATAATGTCGATCACTTCAACTTGACCCATTTGGATATTTCTTTTTGCGACAGTAATAAATCATTTTTCTCTCATAAAATTTTAACGTGTATTTCTTCAAATTCTTAGGTAAGTTGAATGTTTCCCATCAGTCAATTTTTATAAACGTTTTGTATATTGCGTACTTTGTCAATATTTTTATCACAATCTTTATGCTTTAAACTACGTGACATTATAAATTTATAAAAACGTAAATTTAAGACATTGTAAATAATGGCCGTCTTCAGTCCATAAAGAGTAGAGACGCACATTCAGTCCACTTGTACGAATTTTTTTAACAAAATCTTCGTGATTTCAATCTTATCTGTATAAATCAGGTTTGCGCAGTTGGAGAGAAAATATCTTACTCCCAGTACTTAGTAGAATCCATTCCGATTCCAAAACTTAAAAATTTAAACCCAACAGTTTCTTCCGGCTTCGACTAAAGAAGGGTCATTCGTTGTTCTTACAAAAATTAAGGCTTTTTTTCGCTGAAGTCCAACTTTTATATTTTGTATTTATTTACTGCATTTAAAACAAGCACGCACATGTTTGAAATTTGTGTGGGAGGGGCACGTTTTTATTTGATGATTTTAAATCTAAAATTTCGGATTAGTTCATTCATTTTTATATTAGCTATATGACTTTACTGTCATGATGAAGGCGCTGATGTTATAATAGTGAAAGATAAAATGAAAATATACAATTAAGAGTTAAAAGTCTAAACCAGGCTCAAATTCTCACCTGGCCTCCTTGGATGTGCGTCTCTGCTTTAAAATCCCCGACTCTACATCCCTTGTATAATATTAAGAAAATCTCAAGATACGCAAACGAAAACACATGCCATCTTTGGTCTTGTTAATTTCCTAATAATTGATGTCTCCTTTTAGTAGGGGATCTACTACATGCGTATTCAAAGTATTAGGACTAATTCTTTTACTAAATATTTGCAACTTTAAGAATTAGATAACGAAAATCTCATCTCTCTTATGTGCAAAAGGCATGCAAAAAGGCCAGGTTTCACGAATACTTCCTACCTTCCTTTAAGTGGCCTACTACAACTTCACGTGCCTGGAACGAGTATCAGTGAGGAGGCCTTTCTCAAAATCAGCAAATACTGCCTCTCCTTACAAGTATTGGATGTTCGCTTCTGCCCTGATCTTCGCCTAACTGAGCTTTGCAGATCTGAAATACATTTGAAAAACTATCTTCCTCATATAAAAGTTTTTAACGAAAGGAATATTATGTGATAAAATAAATATTTTTATATCTTGTATTTTCCATCTTATCAATATATGCACCAATTATATTGTAGAGGCGAATTTATATTATTAATTAAAATTTTATATATAATATAATAGATATTTCAATGAACTTTTATATTTTAATTTTAAAATTTTCTTTTGTACTACATAAAATTCTATCTTCATTAAGGAGTTGATTCTTATCATCGAAGAACAATGACACCGTATAGAGAATCTTAATTGACTTTACTAAACTTTCAAAACAAGTTCGCTAAAAGTACATTTAATGAATGTGTTAAATAAATGAGTTTTAAAACATTGAAAATTGTCGACAACGTTGTAAAATAAAAATCGTTTTGACCTAAAAGTTTCAGTTTTCAACCACTCATAATTTCATCAATCATCACACCTCAAACATCAATTTCAACCACTCATAATCTCATAATTTGGTTTTTAAATAAATATAATTAGTCTTCTTTATAAAATTTAGTAAAATAACATTTAACTTTAAAGTATATAATAATATTCCATACAAAAATGATACTTTATGCTTATTTATAATTCAAAAACTTTAAAAAGTCATAAATTCCTGTGCTCCCTGAGTTGAATTCCTGGCTATGCGAGTACTCATGAGTAGTATCTATTCCTCATTATATCCAAGCAAAAAGTCAAATTCATCAAACAAAATTAGCAGGTAATGTCAAAATTATAATACAGTGTTTTTGAACTTTTTTTAGCCTAAAATACACGTAAACTACCATTTTCACGTAGGCAACCTTTGTTCATCAATTTGTATGTTTATCCTTTACTTTTTCTGTTCTTAGTCCCATTATGTATTCAAAATGACATCAATAAATTTTTTATTGTTATATTTTTACTTAAGTAAAAAATACATCAATATTATAAGTATTAAATTAAAACGTTATATTAATATTATAACAAAAGTAATCTTCTAAGTATTAAATTAAAACGCAAATTTAACCTTTCAGCATTTAATAAAAACAAAATAACTAAAATTGTGATGGAGTGGTACAAAAGCTTAAGTGTTTCGGTTACGGTGTAACCATGTTCAAAAATGTTGGCAACCGCTTGTATCTAAAGAAAAAACAATTCCGCTATATGATGCACCAAGTATTAATGATTCACAAAGAAAACTTTAAACTTAGACAAATTCATTCATAGCTCTACATACTTAACATCATTACAAACATATTTTTACTTGACGGGTCTACAAAGTAATGCTTTTTTTGTTTTTCAAGCATAACATCAGAAAGTATTTGAAAAGTCTCAGATCAGTTGTTCTAGCAAAAATCTCCAAAAG
>JAUIRK010000740.1:0-180048 GCA_030549495.1 Nectonema munidae
ATGAATCTAGAGCAGGTTCTCGTGCATTTTGTGATGGACGTCATAAAATTAATAGAAAGCATTAGATTAAGAAAATCTCTAAAATTTTGTTTTCCCCAATTATATGAGTTTACATTAAAATCTCCAATAAATATTAATTTGTTGTTAATATTAATTTCTAGACTTTGAGCAAGTAAATTTATAAAATCATAAATGTTGTTAGAAGGTGGGTAATAAACATTTATAATATAAAATAAAGTATTATGCAAAGTAATTTGAAAGAAACAGCTTCAAGACTAGGATCAGCAAAAGGAGATCTATAAAAATTAATATCTATAAAATAATTATAAATATATAGACCCACACCGCCCTCTTGACGAAAATATCTTTTATTAAAAAAAATTTGTAGCCAGCAAGACCATAAATATCATGTTCCTCAAAATTTTTTTTTTCGTGGTGAATATTTTTAATGGTTAAAGTCTTCTCGGAGTTGACGACCTTTTCGATTTTAACCAGATCTTCAGCAAAAGCAGTTTAAGCAAAACTCTATTATTTTTTACTTTTTTGAAATTATTTATTTTTTATTCATAGATGAATTGAGGAGGGTATTAACTTTTGCAAACTGAAAAGTTGGCAGATGGCCTAGTGGTAAGAGGGTGGGGTTTTGATCCAGATGGTGTGTGTTCAATTCTCAATCGTGACTATCCTTACCATCTGTCCAGCTATGGAAGATTATTCTTCCCTATGGATGCGATACCAACAACTAAAAAATATGCCTTATTAAACTTTTATCATACCTCTGTAACCCATTAAGTACGCATACGATTTATATTCAAAGTCATTGAAAAAAGCAGACGAAGATGAAATTACTTATGTTCCCAAATTGGAGCATTGAGACTTAATGGGTCAACGTAATTTGTGATGGGCTATTTTTATTTCCTCGCTGACTTGTTGCGAATCTTATGGTGTCAATACTCAATCAAAGCTGTAAATGAATGCCAAAAATATAAAAATTATAATATATATAATTCCATATTTTTTGGCTTAACATCATCCTAATTATTAAATAATAAACCAAATTAGGGTAATTAACTGACCCAAAATATTCTACTTGTCAGTAAATTAGTTTTCATACGTGATTTAACGTCAAATTTATTTTATTTTAAAATAAATTTATCTTACACAGCAATTCGAGCATGCTTAATTTGATTCTTAACATACTTTTCTCACCCTAGATTTAATTTGCGGTTAGTGTTTGACTTTTATCATTCTGTTACAATTTTTGTCCCAATCGGCCTTTCTCTATTTCATCATGATAGTATTTTGGTTAGTTTTATTCTTTGATATAATAATGATTTTATCTATCTAATAAATAGGGATGTCAATCTACTTCATATTATGCATACTAATTGGGAAAACTAAGCCCTAAATGAACTGAGCATCGTAATATAAATATATTTTATTATAAATATTATGAGATAACTTTCAGGCCTACAACATTAATTCTATTTGAATTTTGACACTTTTTTTACAGTAATGGTTAAAACGTAGCCAAAAAGTGGAATCTACATGGTCAATTTAATTTTTAAATAAATTCAATAAAATGTGAATAAATCTTTGAAGAAAATTTTTAGGACGAAACTATAAAATTTGATTGACATTTTCACATCCTAATTACGATAATTGAATCCAAAAATGAATTCAGCCAGGTTTAATAATATATATAAATATAATATATGGTTTAAATAATATATTTTATTGAAAATATAAATTACATTTTATTAAATCATTTTTACTCGTCAACCACAAATATGATTGACATTTTTCCACCCAAATTGCAAAAAGGGGGGTCAAGAAATAAAATCAGCATATTTGTTTTATTTAAAAAAATATACTTATTTAATTTTTGGATAAATGTTTTTTGGGGTACTTTCTCAGGAGTAAACCGAAAAATTGATTGACAACTTGGAAAAAATGACTCCAGAATTCAAATTTGAATGCTTGATTTAGTATAAAAATGTATATTCTATTTAAAATTTGAATAATATCTTTGGAGAAAAATTTCAGACGTAAACATCAAATTTGATTGAAACTTTCAGGAATTTTTACACCCTAATGGCAAAAAAAGGATTCAGAAATGAAATCAGCATTATCGATTTGGTATTAAAAATTTAATTTAATTTAAAATTTGAATCAATATTTTTACAAATAATGGAATTAAATCATTAAGGAATTGTTTTTCACTTTTTATAAAAGAAAATTAACTTTTTAGAAGATTTTGCAAGCTATAGTTATAACCCAATAACTCTTTAGAAAAAAATTCAATAAACTTTAGAACTTCTATAAATAAATAAGTATTTTTAGTTAAAACAAAACGAAACGAGCATGAAAACTTGATTATGAATAGTTAAGCAAGAATAATGATATATCTTTTGACAATCGCAACACTTAACTCTCAGTATTTCATCAAAAACTTGACGAACAACACAGGGATTATAGTCAGTGTTATTCTTTTTCTATATAAAATATTTTAAAAGTAAAATAGTTTTGAGAAAACAGTAGAAGTCATTAAGAATAGAATATATTAGTAGCAGGAGCGTGGCCCAGCTCAAGGAAGGGGGTTTCCATGTTACTTTTCTTCTTTTAAGATTAAGTATTAAACACAAATTCTTTTATAATAAAAAAATTTTTGTCCCTCTCCAAAAATTTAAAGGGATGTGTGGCTCTGATTAGTAGTAGTATCAGAATAACGAACATGTGAATTTGGGGAAGTATTTATACTAAGCAGAGATTGGTTGTGTGAAATAAAAATCAACACAATGAGGAATACATTCCCATAATACAAAAATATTATTGTTGTCACTTTGAGGAACAGAAAAAGCCCAAAACTTAAAATATCCGCACAGTCAAAGGGAATTAACTTTTCGTGACTCAACGATCAACCTTCCATTTATCTAATTTGAAAAAACGTTGTGATGAAAACAAAAGTGAAAAGCTGGAGCTTTTATTCAACAAAAAAACGTTGTAAGGAAAATGAATGATATCAAAATAACATGCATATATATACAAGGAAAAATGAATAAAAGTTGCCGAAGAAAGGACGATCAGAGTAGTATTTAAATTAGGAATTATAAAAGTTATAACAGAGATAGATAGGGAATATATAACATTCAAATGATAAAATTATAGAAAAGACATGCATTCAAATAAAGGTGAAAAAGAATCACACAAAGGAATTGCACAATTTAAATATTACAATCTTCCCCATCTTCAAAAAGAATCCTCGATCCCAAGTTTTCTGATAGGTTTCCGCTCCCTGCACGAACGCCTCAGCCTTGGACTATCTGTGTCAGCATCTTCTTCATTATCTTTTTGATTAGCACCATGTACTGATGTCTCTTCATTTTCATCTGGTAAGGGCTCATCATCTATGGCACTTGGAGGCAGATATTTCAAGGCAACTGTGTTTTCCTTTCCATCTTAGTACCTCACGCGTGCGCATTCCGGATTTACTTCCAAAAGCTCCACTAGTTCGACCTGAGGTTTCGTTTTAGAAAGAATAGGAAATTTCTTTATCCATGCAGTCTTTGATTCAGAGAGGCAACATGGGAGTTTTGAGTTTGCTGTGCCTCTTTCAAACGTAAAAATTCTTTCATGAGGCGTTTTATTAGTCGTCGTATTGAGCAGAGTTCTTAACGCTTTCAGACTCTCAGGCAAAACTTCTTCCCACCTTTCAATCGGCAGACCAAAAGTTTCAGTTGCTAAAGTTATTGTCCTCCAAATCAAACCATTATAACGTTCACACTGGGAATTTCCTTGAGGATTGTAAGCAGTAGTAAATGTCGAGCCTATACCTCTAACTAAGAGAAACGATTTAAGTTCGTCAGAAAGAAAGGACTTACCTCTATCAGAATGTATGTACTTTGGATACCCGAAGGTTGTAAACAGGTCTTGTAAGCAACTAATAACAGTACTTGATGATAGATCTTTGCACGCGTAGGCAAAAGGGAACCTTGAATATTCGTCTATGATAGTTAGAATATACTTGTTTTTGTTGTTAGAGGGCAAGGGACCTTTAAAGTCAATCGACAATCTTTCAAAAGGTTTAGTAGACTTGATAATGTGATGTTGGTCAGAATTGTAGAATCTTGGCTTACACTTTCGACATACTTGGCAGTTATTTGTTAAAACTTTGATTTCTTCCATCGAAAAAGGTAAGTTATTTTCTCTTACATAGTGGTGCATTCATCGGATTCCTGGATAAATCAAATGATTGTGCAGTCGTTGTAAATCTAAGGATTGTTTGGAGACGGTGCAAGACCTTGATAGTGCATCAGCTGATACGTTTTCTATTCCAGGGCGATATTTGATGTCAAAGGGATAAGAAGCTAGTTCCAAGCGCCAACGCATCATTTTGTCGCTTTTTATTTTGCTTTTACCACGTGGGTCAAATATATAAGAAATAGCTTTTTGATCCGTCACCACTGTGAATTTTTGCCCAACTAAAAAGTGCTTCCAATTGCGTATGGCCTCAACAATGGCGAGAGCTTCTTTTTCCACTATGTGTGTATTTTTCTCAGCAGAATTTAGTGTTTTTGAAAAGAAACCAACTGGTCTCCCTTCTTGTAAAAGACAAGCAGCAATTACTTTATTAGATGCGTCTCCAAAACGAGTGGTTTACCTTGTTCAATTGCTCTTAGAGTGGAATCTTTAATCTCTTCTTTCAAGGATTTTATTACTTTTCTTTGTTCAGTGTCAAAGGAAAAGATGAAACTTTTGTAAGTGGCTGTATCTTTTTCGAAAAGTCGCGAATCCACTTCGCGTAGTATGAGAAGAATCCCATCATTCTTTTTAGCTCAGCAGTAGATCTTGTGATGGACATCTCCATCAAAGGCTTTACACGATCTTGGTCAGGTCTTAATTGTCCTTTGCTAATCTCATATCCGAGAAATTTAATATGCGTTAGACAGAATTTACTTTTGTTCCAATTTATCCTAAGGGAGTTTGCCTTGATCGCATCAAAAAGCAGCTTCAGATGATGGTTTTGCTCTTCCAAGGGAGAATTTGATTCTTCAATGACTCCAGCTTCCAATAATAGAGAAATTTCAGATTTAATAAAATTTTGCCGTTTTTGTAGCGATAGGTTTACACTCGGGAGTTAGGAACTTGAAAGTTTTATTTCAGAGTACTTCTTAGTTGCACAATTCTTTTGAGGACCATTAACTCCACAAGGAAACGAAAAAGATATAGGAACATTCTTTCCTCCCAGACTAATTTTTACCTCGTTATGCTTTTTCATCATTGAAACATCATTCCCAAGATAACTTGTTTCCATAAATCGGGCAAGACTAAGAATTCTTCATCTTCATACAACCGGTTATGAACACGTAACGACGCCTTAACTTTTCCAAGTACCTGGATTTTAAAACGACAAGAAGCCATACTAACCTGTTCTTTGCATGGGAGCAACTTTATTTTTAGAGATATTGCAGTCTTTTTGTCAATAAAATTGTCTGTACTCCCTGTATCCAAGAGTGCGTAGCATTTAGCACCATTTAGAAATACAACACTTTTCCAGCTGGAGTGAGTAAAGCTTCGAGAGAAATTTTTGCGATGATTTGCAAACCTTGCTGAAATGACCAATCTTTTTGCATTTAAAACATGTTTGAGTTTTTGCTGGACAGAGTTCTCTTTGGTCCTTCAAAAATAACATTTACCAACTTTAGACGGCATTGTAAAGGAGGTAAACTTCTTGTTGAGTGTGATTACTAGTAGAATCTTCAAGATGCTCGTCCTTTGAAGCTGCGGCTAATTGTGTGGAATTTGTATCATATTTCTATTGATTGCTGGCTCCATAGCTCTTGTTTGATTTATTGCTGTTTCAAGGTCCAACTTTGGATTCTCCAACAAACGGGTTCGGATTGCAGTATTCCTGAGACCAAAAATTAAGGAATCCCTTATAAATAGATTTTTGTGTTCATCCGCAGTAACTGCTTTAAAATTGCAATTAATGGATAAAACCTTTAATGTATGAAAAAAAGAGTCTATAGTTTCCCCGGGTTGTTGGATTCTTGTTGCGAGAAGATGTCTTGCGTGAACTTCGTTGGGTGTTTTGACATATGCGGTTTCCAGTTGTTCAATAGCCAACTCGTAACTGGTAGCGTCTTGAACAGTCTCTGCAACGTCAGCTTCCAAATGCAGAAGTAATAATTCTAGTTTGTTTGGGTTAAGCCCTTCTAAACATTCAAGATAGTAGGCGAAACCTCTAAACCAGTGTTTCCAAAGTTTTCCGCTTTGTTCATCGTTGGTTGATATAGTGAATTCCTTAGGTTTGATGATCTTGTAAAAAAAATAGTTTATTTGTTGAATAAAATTGTGATGAAAACAAAAGTGAAAAGCTGGAGCTTTTATTCAACAAAAGAACGTTGTAAGGAAAGTGAATGATATCAAAATAACATGCATATATACAAGGAAAAATGAATAAAAGTTGCCGAAGAGAGGACGATCAGAGTAGTATTTAAATTAGGAATTATAAAAGTTATAACAGAGATAGATAGATATGGAATATATAACATTCAAATGATAAAATTATAGAAAAGACATGCATTCAAATAAAGGTGAAAAAGAATCACACAAAGGAATTGCACAATTTGAATATTACAAACGTCAATATAAATTCTAAAAAAAATGGATTTATTATAAAAAACAAACATAGAGCGAGAAATTATGATCAGCATACAATTTGTTATAACAAATTTAACATCCCTTGAAATAAATAGTATTAGGATCTTTTCGCTTTCACTGCCGCAAAAACTATGAAACCAAAATACACTTTTCTAATGCAGTTTTTTATGCTCTTTCAGAAAATGTAGTTATTTTTTTTTCGAGAAATGAAAAATAAAAAAGTTATGGCTATTTAAAATTGTTTATTTCCTATCCTCAACAATAAACCTAATGTTATTTCAGACCCTTTGCACTGTTTCAGATAAGTTATTGTTTAAATTTTTAAAGAAAAATCCAATCTCTCAGATTTAGACTTAAACAAATTTTTCAAGTGAATAAAGTTATCCTTACTATTTTCAGTTAATCCTTTGTCATGAGAAATACAAGAAAAATTATGATCTGAAAGTTAAATTAGCGTTAGTAATTTTAAGCAAACTGCTAGTTATACATAAAACAAAATATTGATTCAGGTGGAAGAAGAAAAGGAAGAAGAAAAGTTTATTTCGAAAAATTCAAAAGGGATAGTATAAAAAAAGGCAATTTTGCTTAAGTAACATAACACATTTATTATTAGCAAAATTGAGGCAAATGCCTGCAAGATTTGCATCTTGAAATTAAGCAAAATAATACAATCTCCTAGACGGCCAAACTGCATCCAGTTTGTTTTTAAAGTCATTCAACGTAGTAGAATTCACAACTTCACTGGGCAAAGAATTCCAATCTTCAAAAGCTCTTTGTGTTAGAAATGTTTGCCAATACTTGTTCTGGAAACTTTCAGCTTTAAATTTGAAGAGAAATTCTTGTTGAAAAGCCAGCAGGACATCTTCTTTTATTATCATATTTTTCTTTACAATGTTGAAAATCGTAATCATTTCATTTCTCTTTATTCCAATAATAAAGCGAAGGTAAGTTCAAAACTTTCGTTCTTTTGGAATAAGGAAAATTTCTCATAGCAGGTAAACTTTTTGTTAAGTTTCAATTTTCTTGACATTACTCGCAGAGATATCCCCATAAATCACATTTGCTTATTCAAGAATTGGTTTTACCAAGGACTTGAAAAGGTGTACAGCAATTTCACTGTTTGATATTACAAAAGTATTTTTCAACATATGTATCGTTGAGTATGCCTTTTTCACAACTTTTGAAACATGGAGATTAAAATTCAGATTTGAGTCGATTATTAACCCCAAGTCATTGTGCTCATGAACTTTAGACAAAGTCACACCACCTAAAAAAATTGATCATAATTTGGTTTTCCAATTTGAAGATGCTGGCACTTGGATAAGTTGAAGCTCAAGTTCCATTTTATAGACCATTCATATAAACAAAATAAATCGTTCTGTTACGATGCATTTGAATTTTTCCGAGTAGTTAAACAACTTGATTTCATCAGCAAAAACTTTTACAAATGAACTCAAGTCGAAAGTAACATCGTTGATGAAAATTGTAAAAAACAATGGTCCTATCACAGAACCCTGTGGCATTCCACTGATAATTAGACAACTGTTTGATGTTATTCCATTCAAACGGACTACGTGTTTTCTATTAAAAATATAATCTTTGAGCCAAGATAAAAGTTTGCCATCAATTCCGAAAAATTTTAACTTTAGAACAAGCCTATTATGAGGAACCCTATCAATGGCTTTTTGGAAATCCAAGTAAAGAACGTTAATAGTTTTACTTTCGTTCATTGTTAAGGTTACCTCATTTTAAAATTTGATAAGTTTGGATATTGTCGACTTTTTCGGGAGAAAGCCATGCTGATGAGGAGATAAGAGATTATTATTTACTATATGATAAAAAATTTTGTCTTTAATAATGGATTCAAAAATTTTAAACACTACTGAATTCACACAGATAGGTCCGTAGTTGGACAATTGTTTTCTATCACCCTTTTTAAAAACGGGAGGCTACTTATTTTCCAATCATCAATAAGTTTAGATCCTTCCAAAGATTTATTAAATAAAATTGTCAAGGGTTCTTTCAGAACATTAGCTAGCTTTTTTAGAAAAAACGGAGAAATTTCATCAAGTCCTATAGATTTTGATGTGTCTAACTTGACAAGCTTATCAAAGACTTCATTCTCTGAAATAATTAATGCTTCTAATGTTTTAATATTGAATGTTTTCAAATGATTAATTGGTACTTCACTTTCTACTTTGTAAATCGAAGCCAAATATTGATTGAAAGCTTCGCGTAAAAATTCTTTTTCTATAATATTGCTGTCATGTTCATCAACTATTGTTTGAAGATCCAGTGGTCTCTTTCTTTTTTTATTAATATAACTCCAGGTAATTTTGAGTTTACTTCTATAATTTTTTTAAATATTAAGCTCATACTTAATTCTAAGTTTTTTTTATTTATTTATTTTTTTTATAGGGTATTTTCATCGAGAAGGCAGAATTGCGCCGCTTGTATCGAACTATGAGCAAAGCAGGCTTGATGCGGAATTGAACCTAAGAGCTTGAATTATCGAATCCAGCATCTAACAAACCCTACTCACGCCCCAATTCAAGTTCTCGGGTGAGTTTCCTTATCTGATCAGATATTTTCTTGCCTTCTTCCTTATAACTTATTTTACCAAACTTTTTGAAAAGAGAAAACATTTTTAGCTTTGTTTTTAACAACAAAACAGATTTATGGTTCACATACGGTGTGAGTCTTAGAATGGGATAACGAACATGAGAAATGGAACATATAAGATAAGTATGATTCACGTTTCACAAAACAAAATAGTGACAAAAGTACAGAAGCAATGAAAAAAACATAAATATTTCCAAAAAAAACATCCATTTTGGTTTAACAAAATACATTTTGTGATATTTGCGAGGTCATGCAGAAGGCAAACATAGACGCTGTTATGCCTAACCAATTAAAGAGAAAAAGGAAATGAATAGAAGAGAATTTATTTGGCATAAATGAAAAAATAAAAATTTCTTGTTGGTAACAAGAAAATATAAAATTAGGTTCTTAGACAGATATAGGATGCGAGGATAAGCGAAAGGCCGAAGGGCCTCTGAGATGATCAATCTTACATATAAAAATATTTACAAAAAATCATTGTGGAGTATAAGATATGGGATCACGTAAAGTAAGCACATTGCGTTTAATTGGAATACAGTGCAATAGAAATAAAGCATTAAGGTGTATGCAAGTAAACTTATGAAGAATATAATTTCATTTCACTCATTTTTAACGCACTGAAGAAGACAGATTGAGTCTGTTGAAATATTTGCTACAATACTACTCCTTTTAGTACCAAATAAAAGTTAAAAACTTTGATTTTTACATTATTCACTAAGAATATAATTGATATATATTTACAATACATTGGTAGAAGAGTAAGCATAAATATAAAAAATATGAATAATGATATAGATACAGAAAACTAATCATGTTAAAATTGCTGCTTTTAACCAGTCAAACTTTCATACAAGTATAACCGTTAGATATGGAGCAAGAAGACTCATACTCTGAAGAATATGTATTTTTTAGATCATTTTTCAATTTAGAATAGGGAAACCATATGTCAGTTCGAATTGTGAAACATTGCGAGTTTATGGCGTAGAGATTGTTTAGAGTTGGATAATCTAAAGGAAGGGACAGACAAAAAAGAGAGAAATCTGGGAGAAGTACTATGTATTTCAAAATTAAAAGAAATAATACCGTTAAAATATCAGGTAATAGATATTTGAGGTACTTTTGGATAAGGAGAGCTAACCTGAATTTATATATATCAGGTAGTAAGGAATCTCCAACTTCTTCTTCACCCACAGAGTTTCGTCAAATACTAAAAGACACGGTTTTGAGCCAATGTGCTACTGAATTAAACATGGAGCGTCGTAAAGCCAATCATATAATTCATGGTGTTGCATAGTATAACAATGATGGTAAGAGAATTAATGACGTCCATTTTGTTCAAGAGCTGTTCGATATCCATCGGTCAGGTACACTTCTGACAAAACTTTGTTGTAAGTGCCCTATCCAACTTGAAAAAAGCACCTGACTAATTCAAAAAAATCTTCATACCAAATGATCTTAATCCTGAAGAACGTGAGAAAGTAAACAAGTTAAGAGCTTAAGTGAAAGCTTTAAATCAAGAGAACAAAGATGATTCGATAACATATTTATTAAGAAGAAGATATTTAAAACAAAAAATTTTTTTGAAAAAAATTAAAAAGAAATGTTCATCAGACCCTACTTGCCAACAACGAATCAACAGTATTCAGCAGTTAAAAAAATTGACTTCTTTTTCAAGCCAACATAAAGAAATCTTTTTTCTATACCAATTCTAATCAAATTCTTCCTAAAATGTCTGAGCTTTCTTTGGTGATTGATAAACACATTCTGATATGATCTTTATTACCGAAGTTCTTCCAAAAAATCGAGGTTCCTTTCCTCCAGACAGTCCCGCATATAATTTGAATAGTTTTTCAATGCTCAACAATTTTGATAAAGTAAAGTAGTATACCTGTGCTTCAAAAATTAGATAGGATTTGTAAAGTAGTATACCTGTGCTTCAAAAATTAGAAGAATTATTGCTTATTTTAAACCGTTTTAAAAAGTCAAAACTGTATATCCTTTTGTTCCTTCCTATATTGAATATATTAGTTTAGAGATAGAAAATAATCGTTTCCTGCATCTATAGAAGTCCTTCAGTGAATATGACCAATTCCACTCACGAAATACTTCATCCTCTTCATGCTTCCTTGCCTTCTTTCCTAAATTAACTCTCATTTTCATTGGAGATTCTAATTACCCTTCTATTCCTTGAAAGTCAAAAGTTCCCAACGCTAAAAAGCATTCTTCTGCAATGAAGTTTGCAGAGTACCAAGCTTCAAAGAACTTGTTTCAATTAGTTTACCATGCTACAAGATTAGACTACTCTGGAAGAGAAAGTATTTTACATTTTTTAATTACGAACTTTCCTTCTGATATTTCAAATATTTCTATATTAACAGGACTGGATGGAAATGATCATTCCTCTCATGACATTTAATTTTTCCCATATTGTCAAATTTTCGACTTCTATAGCCACCAAACTAGATATTTAATCCGGGGAAGTAATAAGAGAATATCTGTCCAGTGAAGAAGTCAGAGTTTTGTGAAGTTTTTATGGAAATTATATACCGAGCTATTGCCTAATATATACCCTTGATGAAAAAAGACAAAGTTTAATTCATATATGAACAGCTCAACTACTACGTACTTACACAAAGAAAAGAAAAAACATTTTAAGAGGTACCTAAAGTTCAAAAATCCTGAATTGTTGTTGCAACTCAAAGAACTGTCAAATCAGTTGAGGCAAGAAACAAGGAAAGCAAAGCGTTCCTTTGAATGTGGCATTTCAAAAAACACAAAAGACAAGCCTAAAAGTTTTTGAATCGATAAAAATGGAAACCGTGTAAACTCCGATATTATAATTGCTGAAACATTCAGTGAGTACTTCTCTTCTGTTTATACGAACCCCCAAAATCATCCTCAAAAAGCTTTACCTAAGTATCATCAATACTCACCGATGGGAGATGTTGTAGTCAGTGAAAAACTTGTATTTGAGAGACTTTGCCACTTGTGTGGCGACAAATCACCTGGCATTGACAATTTGCACGCATATATACTGAAAGAACTGTCCTAAGACTTGGCATTTCCTATAACAAAGTTATTCAACTTTTCTTTAAAAGAAGGAGTCATATGCAAAACTTGGAATCTGCCTTAGTTGTGCATGTACATAAAAGCTCAGACCCAGAATTTCCTTGAACTACAGGCCTATTAGTTAAACTCCCGTTCTGTCGAAAGGCCTTGGATCCATAGATGCCGATTAGATTCTCTTGTATTTGGAAGACTAAAATTTGTAACCAGCATAGATTTATGGAAAAATAAATCTACGGCAACACAATTATTGGAATTCCACGATGATGTCACTAATCTCCTTGAAAATAATGACACAGTTGATGTTTTATACTTTGCCTTCCGAAAAGCATTAACTCAAAATTAAAAAAAAACAAACTCGGGAATTATTGATTGGATTGATAACTTCTTGGCTGATAGAATCCAGTTTGTCACCGTGGATGGCTACTTATCCAATGCAAGCAAGGTAACTAGTGTTTTGGTCCAAGGTAGTGTGATAGGACCACTACTTTTCAATACATACATAAATGACCTGCCACCCCAATCTCACTTAAAATAATTCGCGGATGATCTTAAATTGAACTCTGAATCAACTAACAAATCCAGAATACAACTTCAAGCCGATCTTTTTGCTTTTTATCAATGGCGTAACAATTGGGGCATGGATTTGAATTTCTCTAAATGTTATGGCCTACAAGTTGGTCTCAAGAACAGCATCACTTACTGCGTAGGTGGTTATGATATCAAGCGCTCCTCACAAATAAACGATTTAGGAATTATTATTGACGATGCTCTCAAATTTAAGCCTCAATTTTCAAAAATCATTATGATAGCCTACTCTGTATTTCATTTACTTTTTCGACACTTATCTTCCTTTGGACCCTAAATAGCTACACCTATATACGAAGCTTTAACCCTATTAGTGCTGGGCTAAATTTGTTCGCTCAAGTGCTGGGGACGTAAAGTGCAGATATTAATAAGTTTTTATAAATATTTTTAATGCTATATATATATTTCAACTATGCTGAATTCGGTGGTGTTGTCCATTTTTTATCAAGATCAATCAAACCTGTCAAAAAATTGATCTAAATGTGATAGCTCATATCAAAAAGGAACTTTTTATCTAAATAATTATATAAAGTTTTTTTACACATATATACCCATTTTCAAATATGCTGAATTTAGTGGTGATATTCATTTTTTATGAAAATCAATCAAACCTGTCAAAAAATTGATCTAAATGTGATGGCTCATATCAAAAAGGAACTTTTTATCTAAATAATTATATAAAGTTTTTTTACACATATATACCCATTTTCAAATATGCTGAATTCAGTGGTGATATTCATTTTTTATGAAAATCAATCAAACCTGTCAAAAAATTGATCTAAATGTAAGAGCCCATCTCAAAAAGGAACTTTTTATCTAAATAATTATATAAAGTTTTATACACATATATACCTAGTTTCAAGTACTTTGTGTTTACTGGTGATATTCCTTTTTTTATAAAAATTAGTCAAACATGACAAAAAATAATTTAAATATGACAGCCCATGTCAAAATTAAAATTTTTATTCTTATAAAAAGTTTTATACATTTCAAGTATGTAGAATTTAATGGTGGTGTTCATTTTTTATGATTTCAATAAAACCTTTCAAAAAAATCGATTAAACCTGTAAATCAATGTCAAATATATAAACATAAAAATAACTTCGGCTTGCAGTATTTGTCTGGTAATTAATACCTTAATTTATTTGATAAACCAACTTTAGATGTTTAATTCAGTCAAAATGTTTCATCTGTCAGTAATCTAGGTTTCTCGATAGGACCTCCTCTTTTTGGCTACAAATTCGTTATCGGCTCGTAGTCTCTACGTCATATTATAATTTACAGTATGTAATTTTGCTATTCATTCTATGATGATCTTTTCTTGGTAGCTCTTTTTTCATTAGAAATTTATATTCTTCAATGTGTGTTTGAAAAATTTTTTATAAGGATAAAATTTCTTTTTTCTCTTTCAAAGCATTCTGAGTAAAGAATCTTCTTGATGATCTTAGACTTTTTTATCAGTATCGTGTATTTTATTATTAGGCCTGGATATTTGTCAACCAATCTTATTTCAAAGGATTTTTTCTGATGAATCATTCGTGATGTTCATTGTTCAATTACAAAAAGTTGTCCAAGGAAAACGATGGACAAATTCAATTTAAATTAAAAATATCTTGATAGTAACTAAATTCTCACATATTTGCATCTTTGCCATTTTTGATAAATCTGACCTATTCTAAATTTTCAGATTTCCTACCCATCTTAGTAAAATGATAATTGTAATTCTAGATGATAAGCTATAGATTTAAATATTTTTCATTTGTAAAAGAGGAACTTCTTTTCACAATCAAAATCTTTTTTGAAGCACCTAATAATATATCATTAAACCACTTTTAGTTCATTAGAACATGGTAGATCTTCCATTTAGTCAAGATACATATTTTTTTAAATTATTTCTTTTGATGACATGTTCTCTTTTCAATTAGTTTTCAACTTGCTAATCTTCAAAAGATTTTATAATAAGTTTTGTTTTTTTTAAATAAATATTTCATACTCAAGATGATTGAAGAAAGTATTATAAGCCAAAATATACAAAAAAAAAAGTATATTTTTACTATATAATTCAATTGCCACTTCGAGATATTTTTTAACCGTATTAGCCAAAATCCAGTACAGAAATAAAATAAGCATTGTCGATTTGGAATAAAACAGATATTTTATTTTTTTGAAAATATTATTGAAGACAGTATCTAGAAGTAAACCGTAAATCTGATTGAAGCTTTCAGATATTTAAAAACCATAAATGCCAAACCTGAGTCTAAAAATGAAACCAGCATCTTCCATTTGGCATTAAAACAGATGTTTTATTTAAATTTCACAAATATTTCTGTGACGTAAATCGACCAATTTATTGACACTTTAAGACATTTAAAACCTCTAAATGCAAAAACTGATTTCAGAAATAAAATTATCATGGTCGAATTGGTATTAAAACATATATTTCATGTAAAATTAGAGAGAATATTTTGGGATATAGTTTTCAGACATAAACCGCAAATTTGATTGACACTAGCAGTAAAACCTCTAAATGCAAAAACTGTGTTCAGAAATGAAATCATCATGATCTATTTGCTATAAAAACATATATTTCATGTAAAATTTGAATCAATATTTTTGGAAACAAATTTTACCTCGATTTTCCTGAAGGATGCAAAGAACGCATCAGAATCAATTTATAAAAAGACGACATAAAAAACGCTTTCGTAAAAATTTATTTTCAAATAGAATTATCAATGACTGGAACGGCCTTCCTGCTCATGTAGTGAACTCTCCTTCTTTAAACGTCTTCAAACAACGTCTCGACCATTTCTGAAAAGATATGGTGTATAATTCCTTTTAGCTTAGCACTTTTATAATATTTGTTTTTTTCATAATTGTCATTTGTATGGCTTTGAATCAATCTATATAAGTTTTTCTTTTCCTTGTTAAACTGATGCGATATTCACAGGCATCCTTGCCTTCCTTTGTTATGTTAAGTTATCTAAAATATCCCGGCCAAAATGAATATAATTATTAAAATCTACAATTTCAGAAATTCATTTTTTCTCTGAACTCGTTTTAACAGATTCATGAACTTGTTATCTTTTTTAATATAAAGAGTTAAAACAATTTAATTATTTTCAAAATAGATTAAATCGTACTTGTTCAATTATACTTTTTTAAATTAATTTGAAATTTGTCTTCGCGTATTGTTCATTGTTCCAATCAAGGTTAAGTTATTCATCAAAAGGGAATTAGCAAGAAAGAAATATGAAAAAGCTATCACATTAAGTTTCCTCCATTTCTTAAATACGGTCCTAAAAGTTTCTAAGCAACGTATAGTCATATAACCTTTTTTTATTTTGCCTAAATTCGTCCTTTTGCGAAAAAAGAATCAATTCAAAAGTTTCCAAGATAATAAGAAATCTCCAAAATATATGTTTTTCGCTGGATATCTACATTGTCCTTTTGGCCTTGCTATATCCAAGACTTCATTTTTGAGTAAGAATCCCATATTGTAGCATCATTTGCTTTGTATTGAACAAAGATATGTGCAAGTTTGTCCTTTTCCATTTTAGCTTTCCCTGTTTGAAGAATCTGATTGAATCGAAAACTTGAGAATCAAGAAAATATTTAGAAAAACCTTCTTCAGAAATACTTGAAACCATTGAAATTTGTTCTCACTTGAAATGTTTTCAAAATCTTTTCCATAACTTTTATCATAATAGCAAAAACACGCGAACAAATAAATCAATCAAAAATGAAACTAAAATCCGAAATTGACAATATTCTTCCTGATATAGACAAAAAAGCATGAGGTTACTGTTAGTTTTCAAATAAGCACACACCCACATACCCTACACATCATACATGAAATAATTTTTACATATGAACGATGAATGATAAAGTTCATCTCACAAAGTATCTTCTTTAAAATGTTGCTCATCTTCTAGGGATCATTTTGACACCAAATCTTAAAAGACGGAAGACTCTTTTACGATGATTTTTTTGATATTCTTAGCTTTATACAATTAAAGCAATTTCAATAAAGATAAAATAATAAAAAAATGTCAATATTTATGATTCATGTATGTATGTTTGTCAAGATATTTTTTGTGTCAGACGTGTATTAATACAAATAAATAAGAAAGTTTTTTGTCAAGAGTGTCACAAAATGTTTATGTAAATGTATGTATGTACGATTGCGCTAACACTAAACCTAATCTTGACCCTAACACTAATACTAATTCTAAACTAATCCGAACTAGGGTGTCCACCCCGGGATTCCTCGTCCTCGAGTCCCCGGGGAATCGTGAAATTTCAAAATCCTCGTCCTCGAAAAAAATTTTTAAATTTCCTCGGGGAATTTTTGAAAAAAAAATTTTGTCGATTCCGACGACAAAAATATCGAAGTAACGGAGAAGAAAGATGAAACATTAATCGTTAGCAACCAAAAAACAGCAGAAGAAAAGCGTGAAGGAGGAATTGGACGAATTTCTGAAGATTAATGAAAATGAAGAACGTGAAACTGAAAGCAAGATTTCAAGCATAGAGGAAATAATGAAAAAAACATTTGACCTTTATTTAGAAACAAATAGGAGGCCCGAAGTTTTAGAAACTTTATTCAAACATTTAAAGAGCATAAAACCAACTTCTGTGGATGCCGAAAGAGTGTTTTCGTCAATGGGTTATTTTTCTACAAAAATAAGAAACCAGTTGAATGATGAAACTTTGAACGCTCTAATTTTTCTTAGATATTTTTTTAAAACATAAATCTTTTATGCATTTAAATTTTTTTCAATAAAAATCTTATATGAGACTTTTAAATTTTCTTTTCTGAACAGTTTTTACTGTAAAAAAATCGCTTTTTCTTCACCGGGGAATCCCTGGCGAAATTTTCAAAAATTACGAGGTCCTCGTTCCCCGGGGAATGAAAAAAAGACCTTAAAGTGGACACACTAATTGAGATCATATATCAGGATCTTTGTATTTAGTATACTTTTTATATAAAGTACATTTTCGTTTATATAAGGAGAGAGTAGTGCGATTTAGATACAAGTTACGTTTTTTTCTGTTTCAGAAAGGGTATGTTTTCTGCAATAGTTTGAGTCAAAATATTGCAGAAAAAATATAAAAATCATCAAAGCCATTTTTAAGAGTGATGGATGATATCACATTTCTCATGTAGCTTTACGAACGTTAAGTTTCTTATTAGAAGAATGAGATATTTTAACATCGAATTTAAAATCAAAGAGTACTGTGTAGTGATCGCTACCAGTTAGTGGGGGCAGGACGGATAAATCTGAGACATCAGCACGAGAATTTGATATAAGTAAGTATAGAAGACTTTCTTTACCAGAATAAGAAATTCTAGTCGTTTCCTTTATTAGTTGAGACAAATTGTTAGAAGTTAAAATGTTTAGAAACAAATTTTCTGCAGAGTTTTACTTGAGGCTCATACAACTTTCTGAATTCCAGCAGATTGAAGGGTAGTTATAATCTCCAATGAAGATCACACTAGATTCAGGAAACAGTCTAAGAAAACATGAAAAAAGTTCAAGTAGTTCTTGGGTTGAGTGAAATAAAGGAATTGAGGGGCTTCTGTCAAAAAATGTAACTTTTTCTATTTTGAGAAACTTTCAAAGCAAGGTATTCTATGAGAATAGGGGTGAAAGGAGTCCCAACTTGTACATTCAAAAATGATTTATAATAGGCAATAATCCCTCTTTTCGTGCTAGAATGTTCTGATATGTGATCAAAATTTGTAAATATGTTGAAGTTCTGCATGGAAAAATTACTTGGGCATAATGTTAGTCTGCAAGAGTTTTTAAGGAGAACTTCATTAATGAGGATTAAGTCTAGATGCTGACTTTCTGTTAACATAAAAAGTTGCATCATTTTAGGCAAAAGTTGATTTGAGTTCGTATAAAAAACACGTAGTTTGCCTCTATTCATGATTTTGTACGATTTGGTGGTAGATTTTATTGATTTTGAGTTGACATGATTGTTTCGCTCAAGCTAGAGGAAGGATTTTTCTCTTGATGATTTGGAAATCTTTTAATGAGTTTCCTCTCAAGCGATGTAGTTGAAAATTTATGACTGATAAACTAAAAATAATTGGAAGTTGATAAACTTTCAAAGATTTTACTCAAAGTTCTGCCTTCTTTTTATGATTAAACAATGAACACTTTTAAAATTTCTCAATTTATTTCATTTCCACAAATATCGCTTTTGTAGTCCTCATGGCTCAGCAGAAAACATAAATTTTTGGAAAGTTGAATTTTTACAATTTGAACAATGATGTCTAATTTTAGAGCAAAGTGTAGTAATCTTTTATAGAGTAGACGTTAGACAAATTTAAAGGGATACGAGAGGGGCCAAACTCCCCCTCTGTTTTTACTACTCTGTTTTACTAAATCTGTTTTTACTTCTCTGTTTTAACTCCTATTTTTTACTGGCCCCCACTTTATATCATGATATTTATTAAAATATCAAAAACTTTGGAAAAAAATATGGTAAATTATAAACTAAATTTATTGTTAATTTCAGTTTTATTTGAGCAAAGCTATGTAGAATAGAACTTGTGAAAGTATAAATTAAACAAAAAAGCCATCAAAAAAATCCTATATTTGTTCATTTTATTTAAAAGAAAAAAATGTATGATGTAAAAACCCTTATCAAAATTTCAATGTTTCTAGATAAAAAAAAATTAAAAAAACCGAGCAGAATATCTTTTCGTTAAAATATTAGAAGTGTTATCTAACAAAACATTGGCCTTGACAGTTGACACAGCCCCCCCCCCTCCCTCCACCCACTTTTAAAAAGTTAGAATAGCCACTGAGTAAAAGTCACACATGTAAAAAACTTAAAAATGGCTTGGAATAAACATAAGCTGACACACATTTGTTACATGCTTCATCTAACAACTCATTTTTCTTTATTAAAAATTGTTTCCAAAACAAAAAGTTTGGAGTAGCGATAGGGGATAATAATTTTCTTAAAGAATAATTTATCCTTTAAAACTTTTATTATTATCTTCAATTTATGAATTCCCAAGTTGTTTCTTTCGCGAATTCAATTTTACGAGAATTATATTTTTTATAAATTCTGCATCCTAATACTTTTAAATAAAAAGTGGACTACACGTTTTTTGTGGGTTCGTAAGTGTTAGAGAGAATGAGTAAGCATTTTAAAAATGAGGCCCTTTATATTTATTTTCTTAAACCAAATGCAATGCAGCTTGAGGTCTTGATGGACTCCATATTTCAAAGATTTACAGAAATAGATATTGTATTTTTAACATTACAAGTGAATATTTGATTTGATATAAAATTAGCGTAAGTTAAATTTCTTCCTACATATTCAAAACTGTTCAACTTGGAATAAAAATATAGAGAGCTTTACATGAAGATCTAAAAGATACCGAATTGTGTTCACAAATGTACTTTACTAAGCTGTTGTTAATATTGAAAGAGTTCAGAGAACTATTACTAAGAAGATTTCTGGATTAAAAGATTTAAGTTATGAAAAAAAGCTCAAGAATGTGAACCTGCCTTCCTTACTTTATCGATTCAAAAGGAGAGACATGATTACGGTTTTAACGCATTTAAGACCAAGCAAAACAGATGATATCTAAAAAAACGCAGACGATTTATATTCAAAGTCATTGAAAAAAGCAGACGAATATGAAATTACTTATGTTCCCAAATAGGAACATTGGTCGTAAATGGGTTAAACATCCTTATCATGAAAGCATGCATATTCAGCTCAAAAATATTACCTGAATATTAAAAGAGAATCCAAAGATTCCACCCCTATAAATTTCAGAAATATTATTGTACTCTTAAAGAATGATCAATGATTGGAACCCATTTGCAGATTACATCGTGACTGCTCCTACTTTAAATACTTTGAAGAATAGATTAGATATTTATTGGAAGGATGGAATGTTTGCGTATGATTGATTCTCGTACATTCTTCTCTTTATGAAGATGCCTACTTTCGCCAAAAAAATTATGTTATGTTATGTTATTTGAGTTAAAAGGGTTAGCAACACTACTAGACCATTATTAGACCAATGCTTCGGGCATTCATTCCTCTTTTACAAAAAAAGAATGAAGATCAAAAATTGAAAGTATACAATAAAAATAGGACTTCCAAATTGACAAGTTTAAAGTCAATTTATCAGTCTTATGCTGACAATGAAGGAAAATTAAAATTTATCTCGAAAATCGCTGAAATTAATCAAAATTTATATCTACTTTTTTATATAAAAACTAAATTGAAATATAAAATTAGATAGCTGCATATATACCATTTTTAGTTCTATTTTGTCCTTTTGCAATTGTATTTTGTCTTTTTGCATTTATATTTTGTCTTTTTGCAATTCTGTTTCCTTTAACTTTTTTTTTAATTTAATTTTTCTTTTGTTATATTTATATTACTTTGACATAAACAGTTTTATTGTTTTGAAATTTTCATTATTTACACAATTTAAAAAAAAAATAATATGAAAAAAGTAAACATTTATAAATGTAATGTAGTGTTTGAAAAAGTTAATGAAGGAAAATAAGATTTATTTCCGAAATGATTAAGAATTGAAATGGTTTGGTTTCTGAATTTCTGCAAAAAAATTTAAAAAAATTTCCAAAATATCAAAAATGATATATGTCAAGGTAATATAAATATAAGAAATGGGAAGCTAAAAATTTTAAAAAAGTTGAAGGAAACAAAATATAAAATATATAAATGTATACGCTTTCCTATAGTTCAGTTTAGAGATGTATTGTATGTGAATTTTTTTACATCCGTGGATGCGGATATTATTTATGCGGATGCGCATATCCGATACATTTCTAGTTCAGTTCACATTTAAAATCAGCCCCCCCCCTGTACTTAGAGTCTTACGAGGGGCCATATTTAGAAAAAATATAATTTTTCATTGAAACTTTTATTTAGCTGAAATAAAAATAGTTTCAAAAAATGTATAAAAATCGGCAAATAAAGTCACGTTTTGGCTAAATTGGCATCTCTGCCTAAGAAAGCAAGCTAACGTGTGAACAAAGAAACAGCTTGCACTGGTTATCCAACTTTTTAATGAAGTCGTCAAGGCAATCCTCCTAATTGGCATTCAAAGAACGCAATCTCTCTCACTCTCAAGGAGTTTAGGAAGGCATATGCCACAAAGTTATGCCTACACATTTATACATATTTTGGTATATATATATTTTTTAAAGTAGGAGTACTTACTTCCAAGTATGCCAACAGAGCTATGCCTTCGCATCACGCATGATGAGTGAGGAATTTGTTTGTTTGTTTGTTTGTTTGTTTCTGCATCTCAATGATAGTGGCAACAATCACAAGATTTCAAAAGATACAACTCCATATCATCAATGTAATCTGTATATACTTGTATGTTTTAGCATTAATTGAATTTGTAGAAATTCCAGGCTCATTATTTCCCTCACTAACCATAGATCCTTTTGGAGAAGAGTTCTTGTAGGAAGATGATTCGACGCAACGGATGAGCGCATTTTGAAGCTCATCCAATAGAAAAAGGATGGAATAGAATGAGAAGAATCAATTGCCAAACACTTACTCCCCATGGAGTTCCAATTTCATCTTGAGAAGAGGCAGAGCGAGGCTCTCTATATCTGTCAGCACGTCCTTCTTTGCTTCCCTTGCATCCATGTGATGTATGAGGCGATGTATATGAGAGCAGTATCGTTTTCGCCATTTTGTTTTATTGGATGAATCGAATTAGAAATAGTGATCCTAGAAAAGCCATTTATCATTCGCACTTTTAAATCCATTGGGCATATTTCATCATTTTATGTGTGACTCTTGTAAAATAACGTTCACACGCAAACAAGCAGAGAAGAGTCACAAAGATGATGAAATGAAATATCCTCTACATATCTGCTCAGATAATACAATATAAACTTTCTTATCTTCATTATCAATTCTAGATAAGAATAATCATATTAGTAATTAAAACATAATTTAATTGATTAAGAACACTTATATGCTCATGATGACCATGATGAAGTTGATGATGAGGATGAGATCATGTGATAGTTTAGATATAAGCGATATGAAATAGATCTGCTTTGTCTAAGCTATGTTTTTTTAAATTGTTTAAATACAGTTTCTTGTAAACCAAGCATTTGAATCCATAAAAGAACTGCTGTCGTGGTAGTAATGCTCTGAACTATGCTCAAAATATTTGTTCATAAACACTTTGATCCAACTTTTTTCCAATCCTAATTTTTAGAGAATTACTTTATGAGTGAATTTTCTATTATTATCTGATTCTCTTTATAATTTTTACATTTTAGAACTTAACTGTGAAGAAATTCCAACCTGTAAGTTTTTAATGATACAAAATTTGTTATTTTAAGTGCTGATAAATCTCGAAAGTGGAGATGAGCTTAACGAGAAATCTTAATTATTATTTAGTTGGAATTCAGGACATTTTATATTTTACATCAGCCCAACTAAAATGACTCCAGGCTGTTTACTTTTTTCGTCTCTCTCACTCTCTTCACAATTTGTTGAACAAATCATTTCTTAGAATCAACAAAGTTGTTCAACAGATGTTCACATATCAGTGAGCTTTAGATACATTTATATAGATTTCATATATATATACTATATACATTTTATATAGCTTTAGATTTATGATGTTGGCAAAAATTTAATGAGTAAAAAATGTTTGAAATATTCCTTGCACAAATAAATGCTTTAACTTACGATCAAACTAAGATGGGGTATTTTACTTTTATTCGTTTGTCTTTTAAATTAACATTTAAATCTGCCCAAATAAACTTGAATCATTGAATTTTCAACTATAGAGCTGCTTGGCTTGATTGACATCTCTCTCCACCAATCACGTACACGTGTCCTCTTGTTCGAAGTTGTCAGGTAGGGATAGCATGAAAGTAAACTTTGTGCGTCCTGATGGGCATTTGTGCATTCGATTTTACGCCTCACAAAAAGCTTTCTTCTCGGCTTTTGGTAAAACACCTTATGACGATGAGTTGTTAGATATGGAGGTCTTCATCTCGGATCCACGCCATTGTCGTGATTTGATCGAGTTAGTGATGAAGGCATTAATTGTATAATGGGTTGCATACGAGATTATTTAAAATGCAAAGAGCCTTGACAATAAAATAAACGAGGACTCCAAAGAAACAATATGCGTGTTTGAAATGACTGCGAAAGTTAAAAGAAGTGTTGTGACTAACTGAGCATGCAAAGATGATACAAACACATTCTTTGTGTCAAAGGGAATTTTTGGCGCCACCCTGCTCGTCTGCTCAATATTAAATCTCTTTAATTTTTGTATAAAATAAACTTGCCATGCTTTTTTTATGAATCAAATATTTTTATTGCTTAAAAAGTTGTATACTATACATACAGTCACATTATTTTCTTTATATTTTTTTAAACAGATTAAATTTATCTGTATCTGCCTGTTCCTTGAAATTGTGTCTCAGAAGCGTGCACTTAATCATGTTCTACTGTCCCTACTCTTCATGGAATTTGATTCAGATGTGGAAGTCAACACCTCATTTCGACACCACGCATCCAATCAATAAAAAAGAGATAATGGGTAAGGCATGCAAAATTAAATATCAATATAAACTTCGTATGCTTTTTCGCTAATTTTTTATTATGTTCAAAATATTCAATGATTCAAAATCACTTCTTTGTGCCATGTTCTCCATTTTTAGCCATGCTTCAAATTTTATATCAAAATAAATCAATATTGTTAAGAAACTTAAAAAATCATGCCGAAATTTTAGTATATATTTATTAAAACTCTGTTGGTTTCAAATTTATGAGATTATAGTTTTCCTAAAATTTAATAATTTTTGATAAAACATTAATTAATTTTACGAGCTATCTAGCTATTCACAAAAGAAATCACACTTTTCTCAAAAAGCTTTGCTAATTCACTGACAAACTTATAAATTAGACATCAATAAATTAGCAAACATAACTGAAGGAAATAAACTAATTAATATATTTAATTAAATTGCTAATCAACGAAAACTTCCTAAATATTTCCTTTGCGAGAAAAAAAGTACTCTGTTTTTTAAACAATTTTTTGAAATAACAACATTTTAAGATGAATTCATAACCAATGAGAGAATTTCAATTCGAAAGACCTTTCTTTTTAAAAAAAAGAATTTTATTTGTGAGAGTAAAATGAAAGTAAATTAAGAATGTTGAAATTAACCAATTAAAAATCAAGGCGACTTTACAAATATAATCGCCTGCAATTTTAATGCTTTTAATACAAATCTGATCATCTATATATTAATAATTATTGATTTTCTATGATCATTGTTTAACGACTTATTATTGAGTGTAAGCATCAAAAATATTTAGGCTTACACCAAAATCCTTTTAAGTGAATCTCTGAATAATATTCTTTCAACTTGCTAGAACATGATTAATAAGAATCCTTCATCATAAAAATTTATACTCGTTTACTCTAGAATTTCAAACATATGAATAAATTGAAATTGACAATACTTTTCATGTATTTTTCAGCGCTCTCAATGGACATTTCTTCCAAAACTTCTTCATCAAAATCAAGCTCTAACGTGAACGATCTCCTATCCCGGAGAAAACAGAGAAGAAACAGGACTACATTTTCTCTCTTTCAGGTATACAAGAATGACACGCTACTTCATCACTGAGAAAAAAGTTATACTCGTTTGAACATTTGGATCAGTTAAAACAATTAATGCATTAGTTAAGCTTCATCGAGTCAAATAATTGAAGAATCTCTTTTTAAAATTTTTATTTTAGGTTTTTTTGGTGAATAACTATAGTGATTAATTCTAGTTATGATTTAAAAATAAAGATAACAGTTGAAAAATTAAGATCGAATCTATATTCTATATTAATGAGATTAAAAAGTCGTTTTATTTTCAAGAATATTGAAAGATGATTGTATAAATTCAATTCAACTAAGTTTATGTATAAATTTACTTCACGCAATTAACTTGTGTATACGGTGTAGAACAAAAACATGAATCTACAAGTTGTAATCAACTTGCTTCATTAAACAAACTTTTTTTTCACTTAATTATTCAAACCTTTTTAATATATTTGCCTGATTGATTACTCAGTTTTATTTTTACTGTGGTAAGATATTACTGTGTCTAATGGCTCGGTTAGATAAATAGTTTTTGGTAGAAATCTTATCTCTAAGCAATTGACTTTGAAAAAATTATTCCTCATACAAATTAGTGTAAGACTTTAAATGCCAACATACACGAAGGTAAACATTCGGCGTGACTTTTAAACTAAATGCGCTTTAAGCCTTTATTTTAATCTGCCTATTTAGATTTTGGCATTTTATCATGATAAAGTTTAAAAAAGTTTGAATATAGTATACTCAAAGCAAACCTTTGATAAAATGAACACAACTCCTTCTAAAGATCTTTGAATCTTTTAAAATTCACTTGCAAAATCGTTCTATAAAATTATGTTAAACAAACTAACTAACAATTAATAACTAAAATTTGGATAACTACAATAAAAATAAAACAATCTCTTAGTATTTTTAATTATACTAACTAACTTTATAATTAAAAATCAACTTAAAATATCTAATAATCTTATAATATCTAAGATTATAATGAACGATCTATCTGGATTCAATGCATTCCAGTGGATTAAAACTAAAAAGTTAGGACCTGAAATATTTAATTTTTGTCATCTTAAAAAGCTAATCGGTATTTCCCTGCAATATTTCTCGTGTTTATTCAAAGTTATTTTAGATAGAAGAATTAGAGAACACATTTTCCAAAACGCGTTATCCAGACGTTTTTACCCGAGAAGAAATCGCTATGAAGATTAACCTGACAGAGGCTCGAGTGCAGGTAAGGTATTTTCCTAAAGTTGGGTCACAGAATTGGGAAGACATGGGATCATCCAATTTCCAAGGAGGCGGATTTACCTTGAATGAAATTAATAACGATCTTACACATACAAAGATTTTATGAAAGAATTGAAAGTTTTTAAATTAAACGTAGGCTAATTTGGTTAATGCATGACAAAAACATTTTTCCGATTTTTTATGAGCATGAATTCAAATGTTTTCGTTGCAAGTGATCCTTTACAAATGCCGTACACTCGTATGCATCTCCTCCTTGAAGCAGCCTTGTTAATATATAGATTACAGAGGACACATTCATGCCTTTCATGGAAGGCGTCTTCTGGTTAAAAAGGATCAAGGGACTCTTTTTGTCAAATGCTTGAATTTATTTTCATTAGAACATGTTAGATACAGTCTAAGTTCAAGGCATTTCTATTTTTCTGAATGGAATGCATCCTATTCATTTCATCAATGATATTTGTGATGATTTAAATTTTAATAAAAATTGTGATAGATTATTATAATTGATAGATTTAAATGATAAGGAAGATGAAAGAATGACACGGGCTCCAGATGCTATAAGTTTTACAAATTGTTGTGTTTAGTATTCGGCCAATTCAATTTGCACAAAGGTTCCTTAATAAAATCTTTCCAAGCTTAGCATACTTTGCTAAACCGCATTCTTTCTAGATAAAATTTTTTTGTTGGTTCCCACCCCTTGGAATTTTGGACTGACTGTATTTAAATCGAATGATACAATGGAAGAATATTAAAGCCAATAATTGATAGAATTTTGCAAACGTAAATATATAATACAACTTATTTCGAAGGACATTTTTCCATTCATAAAGACAAGATGCCTTCCAGTTACATCGAGTAACTTCGAGATTTACGTCCATTTGCAAATTTCATTCTTGTTGGTGGATCTTTGAATATTAGAATTTGAAAAGACTTTCGGACTTACTTTCTTCAAAAGTACACAAAAATGAAATTAAAACATAATGGAATTGAGGAAAAGTTTAATACACATTTTTCTATAATTCATGCGTCCGTATGTTTTTCTCATAAATTTCACATTTGAAATCGACGCACCACGATCGTGATGTGTCGGGTAAGAATAAAAGTCACTATCGTAACAGGCAAGAAAAGATGACGTAGAATTCCGAAATAAATATTTTGAATTTCGTTAAATGTGAAAGGAACTATAAATCTATGAATATGTGAATTTCAACTAAAGTTGCAAGTTTATTAAAATTGGGATAAAGGAGAAAAAGTCACTGCTGTTTTTCACAATGGCCGAAAAAGTTTTATATTTTATCCACAAGCGGGGCATGATGAAACGTAATTTCATAGTGTAATTTTACCCTATAGTTATAGCGATGTAATTTCCAAGACCCCAACTGGCTAGCGATTTCATAAAGTATCCGCTAACACCGTTTACTTTAATTTAGCGTGAATAAAATTTCGCAAATTATGGCTCAAAAACAAATTAGCAAATTTTCTAAAATTTAGACATTTAGCCTAAGAATTCATTTTTTACTTGTTGAGCACTTATTCTTTCAATTGCAGTTTTCATTTTATATATCAAGGATTTCAAACGTCATAAAAGATATTTTGTATTTTTTTATAAAAATCCATACAAAAAACTTGAAACTCTGGAATTTAAGTTGACATAATTTAATTTCGCCAATTTTTGTGTTAGCGGAATCAACTTCCTCGCGATTTCTTAGTTTCAGTATTTCTTAAAGAAAAAGAAAGTTGGAAAGAATGAGATATCGTTTTTTGATGTTTACATCGTGTGATATCGAAACGCAAAGAACATTCTCCTAGATATGACTGATAATAATTCTCTTTTATATTGATATAATGATAACTTAAAGTAGAGAAGATTGAAATGTATTTTTTTAGAAATTGCCTATCATGATTTAATTGATGTCATCATACTGATTTTGTGAAAGACTTGATGTCCCTCAGGATTAGGAGATAGTATTTTGATTGTAATCTCATTATATGGAAAGAATCATTCTCTCATCCTGGCTTATAAATTTATATATCAAATTAGATGAATGTTTAAGAAAAAGGTTAGAGCGTTTGCCATAATTAAATTTAAATCCTTTTTTCCATCGATACGATAAAACAGTATTTTCTCGCACCTCAGCACACACAGAGCTACAGTACAAACATATTTATATGTACATAACCTCGAGAAGGTTGACTGTAAGGACAAAGAAGATCTTTCCACATTCTTAACTTCAAGAAATTTCTAAATACACTCATTAGAATGTATTATCACATTGAGTTTGGAAAAGTAGAAGATTTTGTAAATTTTGTTTAGTAATACTTTGGTTTAGCGAGCATTGTAAAAAATGCAAATAGCTGGATCCCTTCCATGTCTCCGTTGAAAATATACAAACGAATGAGAGTACTGAGTACTGGCAAATTTCTTTAAATGTTTTTGTTCTACTCAAAAACATGCTTTTAAAGATACTTTTTAGCAGAATATGATACTTTGAAAATCAATTTGAAATTTAGCACCCTCTCAAACCTGGGTGAAATTAGGCTACGTTTTGTTTTCTGTGATTTTTACTTGTAAAATTTTCTAAAATTTAATTTAAACTCTAAATATAGTTTGAGCATTTTATATTTTTTTAATCATGGTATTTTGTAAATACTTTAGTAAAGCATGTCTGAGAAAAGACGTATCTTATTTACTCATAAATATTTTACAACTTTTTTCATGAGAGGAAGGATTTGCTACTTCTCAAAAATCAGCTTTTACCATGTGGTATTTTACAAGATTGACTCGAAATCGCCAGATGTCGTAGAGCAGTAATATCAGACTGAATTCGCTTTAGGTGCCCGATTTTCTAAGTGAATCTTTCACAGACCAGATTTTGCTCATGAAGATTTGGTAATACTGATTCTTGAAAAATCTGTTAACGTGTGTATGAACAAGTGTACAGAAAATATTGTTGCAGCAAAAAATTAGAATTTTTCCCCTAATACTGATAAAATGCATTTTTTGAGAACTTCTTAAGATAATCATATTTCAATTCTATTATTTCTAAACTAACTAGAATTTTAAAGAATTCCAAATTATTTAAACATAGTAGAATAAATGATAGAGAAAATGTTTTACAGGTTTGGTTTCAGAACAGAAGAGCAAAATGGCGTAAGACGGAGAAACATGCTAAAGTTCTGGATGTGAAGAAAGACTCCAATTCAGAAGCAATTGAACCATCTTCCGAAAGTATAGAAGATTTGCCAGCCACTGAAGTCTTCCAACAAGAACGTATTTTTTCCCAACTTTCAACAAATGATAATGAGTTCTAAAAATAATTCAGAGAAATTATATACAGAGAAATATGATATTAAAAGAAATGATATCTTAACTAAAATTAATATACATGAATATCAAAAGTAGAAAAGTCATATTATATGTAAGAAATATTTCAAATAATTTTATACTCTTAGAATAACATGTTTACTAACCGTAATCATAGAATTGCCTCAAATTAAGCAATTAAATAAGGTTAACAGTAGGTTAACTTAATTCCAACTCGTTTAACTCACTTTGATTATTCTGATCAATAATTATTTTTTTTTTTAAATTCGCAAAAATCAAATCATATAATTCTATAAAATACTAGAATTTATGTTTTAAAAAATTTAAAAAAAATGGCATTGCAGAGGTCATAACGTTGCAAACTTCAGGCGATCAGTATATATCTAAAATTTATATTTATCTTTTATTCATTGTTTGCTATACTTTAAAAATAGACAAAGTGTTTGCCAAAGTTTAAATCGTATCTAATGCCCGATCAAATTTATTTTTGTAATATAAATGAGTTCTTCTTTTGAATGCATTTCTTTTAAATCGTTGTAAATTCTTTATGCCATTTCCTTGCACAAGTTTACTTATAAAGATGAACATTTTTTCTGCTAAAGATCAAAATGTTTAGATTGCAAAATAAAGAACTCATCATTTGAGCAACTGAAAAATTGCAACATGAATAATAATGAAGAGGAGCGCCAGGCTGCAACATCAGAAGAAGATAGCATATCAAATCACAAAGCAAAGAGCAAGCCTTCCCCATGTGCCAATGCCTTTTCCATGCAAAAGTACGTAAATAATAGTTGATCTCAGTCTTTAAAATTGAGAATATAAGTGATGTTTTACCAAGAACAAATGTCGTTTCTAGTTATTAAGGCTATGCTTTGTGTTTTTCATTCATGCTAAAATTGAGAGAGTTTTTTAAAAAATATGTGACTATATCACGTCTTTTTTTCAAATTATTGCAATTACTTTTTTGACTCAAAATAACTTAGATTTCCAGTTTGATTTCAGAAGAAATTTAAAACGGCACATCTGTTTTACTTCCTAAAACTATCACACATCTTGAAAATAAAATTTTCTTACATCTGTGAAAAGCGTTTGATACTATTCCCCAAGATCATGTTACTTTATTGCAGAAACAAAACTAATACGCTTATTGTATCGCAAAAATTAGTGTTGACCGTGATTTTTTTGCTGATAACGATTTGATTGTTGTAAATAAGTTCAACCTTCTTCGTTTCTACATAAGTTCCAGTGGCGGACCTTATGGGCCTAGCCCTTCCCCCCCCCCCATTATGAAAAATGGCTTCGAAAATTACCCTTACTAATGTATATACTTACATGTATGAAAAATAAATTTTTGCAATTTATTCATGGCAAAATAATGTTAAAAATATGAAAACATAGGTAAATTAGTGATTCTAAAAGAATAATACAGCTGTCGTATTCTCTGAAGACTTTTAGCAAAAATTGCAAAAAAATTTAAATAGATTTCGGCCCCCTCTATAAGAAATTTCTGGATCCGTTACTGATAAATCCTAAACTTAACTTCCATAATTATCTTAATTCTTTATCTATGAAGCTTAGCAAAAATTGGTTTCATAAAGTGCACAAAAAGTTTTCCTTTATACATAAATCTGAATATTATTTAAAGTAATTTCTACCTCATTTGAGTTATTGTCTAGAAAGCAAGTGGCAGTCTTATATTAAATTTTGTGAAATATTGAACTGTAGAGCAATTTAAATTCAGTGCAATTGCAATAAATTTTCGAACACAAGCCTTTCTTTGTTTAGACAATATAGCGTGCTTAAATTGAAAGATTTGTATCTCCAAAAATTGAGCATTTATCTACTTCTAAGTTTGAACTGGAACATTTTTTTCAGAAATTCTCACACTTCCTATAGACTCATCCTTTTTCATGAATCTGCAATGTACATTGTACAATGCACTTTTGCTTTACGAAAATATTAAGACTTGATAGCTGAAGTTTAAAAATTGTTTTAAGTTTAAGTCATATCTATAGTTATGCTAAATTTGCTAATTTGTTTTTATGCTATCTTTGAATATTAGTATTTTTTAGTTTGATCTCTTTATCGCAGTTTTGAGAAACTTTTGTAAGCTAACTCATTCAAAAATGGTTTTGTTATAAAAATCGAAAATTCAGGTTTACTAGAATTTTTCAGAATTTAAAAAAAAATAGATGTTTATAAAGAAACACTAGGAATTAATAGAATTAAATAATTGAACAATCGATTCAAAATAAGTAAAAAATTATAGGAAAAACATCAATAAAAGATAAGATAATATATATAACTAATACCTCTAATATAAACTAAATATGGTGCTAATAAAAAGGAAAATCATTTAAAAAATTTTATAAAGATTTTATAAAAAAAATTCAGTTATAATTCATATTTTTGAAATTTACTAACAATTTTCGAGCTTCTTTACAGATTTGATAAATGCGATTACAACTTCTGTCTTGGGGACATATAAGAAATCTTGTTTAAGCTTATTATTAAAGCAGTTCTCGTTATAAATGGTTAAATCAATGACGCGTCAAGCGCATAGCTCCTACTCTTAAAGTTTCTTTTATAATTACAATCAAAAAAATTTTTAAGTTCTTAAATTTTGAAATTAGTATTGAAAAATATTTTGTTTATAAATGAATTTTATTTTAGCAGTTCCTTTTTAACAATTTATAAGAAACAAAATATAAGTATAGGTCAAACTGATAATGAACGTTATCTCTACAGATTTTTCGATCTTTCCCATTTTTAAGAGTAAAAAGTTCACTCGCACTATTTTTAGAAGCTATTTAATTTAAAACAAACATTTCCAAGAGATTGCACTGCCAAGTCAAGTGTTCAAATTTTGATAGCAAATGCATGACTGAACTCTTTTTTTCAAAATGCATGTAAAATCAACGCAAAAAGGGTGAACATAATTCTAATCTTATCAATGACTAAATTTACTAAACGCAAAATATCCTTAACTGAAGTGTGACATCACAAATAAAAAAGTTTCGCAATGAAGGAATTCAATCTTATAAAAAAATCAAAGTAGGAAACCTTGTCAAGCTAAAAAGAAGTGCTTTCGGACACAAACACATAATCTTACTTTAGTACAAAAATTTAACCCACAGGTAAAACATTTCACACATAAAAACATATAATGGTTCATATATATAAATTATATACTCCTGAAAATACACGCATTTGCATTCAGAGAGAACAAATTACTTTTTCATTTTTGATAGAAAACATTGCTAAAATAATCTTTATGTGGATAGTACGATGAAAATTCTGAGATCTTTTTTATGTTCTTAAATTTTTTTAACTTCTTTTTGTGTTTGAAATTCACTCATGCTTCTAAAATGACTTTATTTGTGTTACTTTTTCCCAATACTAAAAGAAAAAGTCTTGTTTTGAATAATTTTACGCCAATCATCTAATCATCAAATTCTAATCCCTGTTCTAAGAGATTCCCATATAAGTAACATATCTTAGTATTTGATGCAGGCGACGTAGTTCAGCGTATACACCGAAATGACAAAGCTAGGGAAACAAATGAAAATCAAAATATAGAAATCTTACAAGGAGTAGTGGGTAAACGCTTTAATAGATGTCCATTATTAAAAAAAATGAAAAACAGCAATCGTATATTATGACTAAATGAATTAAGTGTGTGAACTTTACTTACACACACACATTCCAAAACTTCCAACCCTTTGAGGACCAGTGTGTGAAGAAATGAAAACCATCAATGTAATTCCGTTGAAAGCAAAGGATTTGTTTTTAAAGTTGTGGATTGAATGAAAGAAATAATAACATTTAACAAATTTTACGCAGAAAGCGATTTCAAGTAATGAAAACTTCTCATTTCCAACTGCTCCACCGAGCATATTCAACACCTTTCGCCTTTATATACATTTATGTAGTATGGTAGATAATTTGGAAATACAAACACCAAACTTTTTCTAAATTGATGACGTTAAATTCAAAATAAATGTGCTCTTAGAAATTGTATTTTTCACTTTGATCATCACTTCTTTATTAATTATATCTTTTGAACAGTATTTTAGAATCCGTAAATCTCTACAATCGTGAAAAATTGCCAAAAAATCTACAAATTCCTTTCAAGTTATAATCATGCAAAAATAAAATTGATCAAATAAACTATTTTTATTTTTTCCTTTTTATCCATACAAATTTATCTTGAAGATTTTTATTAAACTTTCCTACCGTGCTTTATTTTCAGGTTCGAAAAATTCAGGATTTGGATCAATTAGGTCATGTTGGTTTTCAACGATATTGGAAACATTGTTTGAAACAATTTTAGACGAGAAAAGTTAACCAAAAATTATTGTTGGAGTTTTATGACTTCTTGATCCGAGATGCACGTGAAGCGGTCCAGAAAGATCTTGAAGCGCTCCCTACCAAGTCGGAAATAAAATCAATTAAACTAAAAATTAATTATAAATCAAATTTATTGGTTTGGCCAAATAATTGTTTATAAAAACATTGATTAACATCTCAAATAAATTACATATGTTTAAAGTGAATCGACCATGCCGATATAATTTCTGTGCTAAGTTTTTATCATTACGATGAAAAATGTGTGAAAGTGCTAACAGAAATGACTTCAAATGATCACAAAACGTTCTTTCATATTTTAAACACATTTTTTTTTAAATATTTTACTGTGGTTAGTTGCAATTTTCGTCTGTTGTTCTTACCGTAGAAACGCGAGTTCCAAGGGGTCGTGAGCTAAAATACTTGGAAGTATTTTATTGCTATTTCCGGTAACTCCCTACAATGAAGTTTATATTCTTTAAATACATTTTATTAGAAGCTTTTCTTTAATGCATTTATAATACTAATTAAACATTTTTAAACTAATTTTCATTAACAGCTAAATTGTGTATTGATCTCAATGATGCAAGGTCAAATTTGTTGGGGAAACTCTAACGATAAATGAAATCATCTCTATTTAACTCTTATTATCTCTATCGCTTTAACATCTTTCCATTTTAACCACCTGCATCGACTCTTGCTTGGACGTCCCTTTCACAACTTCCATTATCCATAATTTAGGTTCCCAATTATTTGAAATTTTTCACCTGTTTATCTTCTAATTGCACTTTAATATGATCATACATATCATGATCTCTGTCATTTCAGCATTCATCTTCAGCCCATATTTCTCCAAACTCTCTTGCCATTTTATAATTCTCTTTCTGCCAGTATCGCTAGGTCGTTAGTAAATAAAAGTTCCCATAAGTTTTCCTTTTTTAAATGATTCGATAGTTCATCAACAACCAACGTAAACAATAATGGACTCATTGTCGAACCTTGATGCAGACCTATTTTTACTTCAAATTCTAATGAAATTCCCTCTGCTGTTTTAATAGATGTCTTTAGATTTTTGTAGTTTCTTGCACCAGTCTCACATATTTTTCAGACATTTCCTTTTTACGCAAGCACCAATAGACTACTTCCCTATGAATAGCATCATATGCTTTCTCTAGATCTACAAATCCACAAAAAACTGATGCATTTCCTTCAATTTATTTTCTCTTAGTTGTTTTGTGATAAAAATCGCGTCTATTGCACTCTTTCCAAGCTGTTTTGCGTTTATCTGTATCACTGAACGAATTCGCTTGTCTAAAATTTTTTCTAATATTTTCAGTCCGTGCTCCAGTAACTTCACCCCACGATAGCTAACACATTCTAAGACATCACCTTTCTTTTTCCAGATGGGTACTAGTACTCTTTTCCTCCAGTCTTCAGATATTTTTTCTTCAGTCCAAACTCTTTTTAGTAGGTCTGCCATCCATGTTATCGTTTCATGTCCTCCTGCTTTAATCATATCAATGCTAATCTCACTAAGTCCGGTTGCTTTATAATTCTTCATCTTCCTGATTTGCTGCAATACTTCATCTTCATCTATTATCTTTTCTGGTCCTTCAACCTTCAAAGCTTCTTCCTTTTTATTTCCCATATTTAAAAGTTCTTCAAAATATTCTGCTGACCTGTTCTTAACTTCTTCAATGCCATAGATCATTTTTCCTTCTTTATCTTTGATAAGATTGACGTTTCCAATCTCCTCCCTTTCTTTTTGTCTTGCTTTGGCAATTCTGTATATCTGATTTCCTCCTTCCTTCGTTCTTAAATCATCATACCGTTTTTGTGTTCCTTGATTTCTAGCAACCGCAATACATCTTTGGGCTTATTTCTTTTTTCCATATAATTCCTTGTTTTTTTCAAGTTTGTTTTTCCCACTTCTTAAAAGCTTTTTTTTTCTCTATCAACACCCTTCTCAAACTTTCGTTCCACCGCCATGTCTTTTTTGCTTTATTCCGCCAGGCTTGTTGCGTTCCAAGACTCTTTCACTAACTAATATTAAATTCTTCTTTATCTTCCCCCACATTTCTTCTACAGGCTCACTCTTCTACCATTGTATACCCATCTCTTTTATGGCTTTTGACTGACAATTTCACTTTCAGGAATAGCTTTGCAATCCTTAAAATTTTTTGCATCTTTTTGCCTTATCAATGTAAAATCTATTTGACTTTTCTTACCACTACTTTTGTAGGTAATCAGATGTTCGAGTTTTTTTTCTATATTTTGGGTTGCAAACTAATAGTTCATTTCTTTCTGCCATTTGTAAAATTCTTTCATCATCTTCATTTCTTTTTCCATACCGATGTCCTCCGTGCATTTCGTTGAAACCGTCACAATGTTCTTCAAAGTGTCCATTTAAATCAACTCCAATTAACAACCTTTAATTTTCTTCCAGTTCTTCAATCATTTCTTCTAAATTAGCCCTTAACTTTTCTTTTTCCTCATCTTTGCATCCTTTCTGCGGTGCAAATGCTGATATGATGTTTATCAGCTCCTCTTCTCCCCCCAGCTTGATTCGAAACAGTTGATCCCTCTCTCTTTTCACTTCCATTACTTTATTTTTCCATTTAGATGAGATTATCATTCCTACTCCATTCTTTTTGTTTGACTTTCCACTGTAAAAAATTTTAAACTCTTCACCAATTTCCTAAGCAGCGTTGCTTCCCCATCTGGTTTCCTGTGCACACATCACTGCAATGTTTCTTTTCTTTATTTCTTCTATCAACTCTAGACTCTTACTCATCATCGATCCCACGTTCCACGTAGCAAATCTACAGTCTTTTTTCCTTCTTTTGCAAGTTTTTCCAATATTCTTTTTGGTGTAGGCAGTTGGATACGCCTACGGAGTCCTTTGAGCTGTACCCGCTCTGTGTTTGTTCGGATCATTGCATTAAGTAAATAAAGCTAAGATTTTATGAACAAATGCCCTTCCTGTCGCCATCTATTTTGTTTTCAGGTTTGGGAACCGTTAGCCTTTGCTCTTCCTTAAGCTTAAACCACAAAGCAGAGGCAATTTGTAATCAGAGTTATTTTCTCCTAGAACAATAGTCCGCCAAGACTAACGAGTTTGTTCTAGCCGAAGCTGTAGCTAGATGATTTAGTTTGAAACAACTTCGCTACGAGAAGGCAGATCTAGAGATTTACTGCCAGAAGTTTTTTGATACGCTTGCCTTTTGAGGCATTTCCACGAGAATAAGGAGTTATGTATCCTGTAATATACTTCTGATGGTCAGGATAGTTTTACTTTAAATTACAATAACTAAATATAATGTCACTACGAAATATAAGTTATATTTAATATCTAGAACCTCAAGACGTTGAACACGAGAGACAACAACTAATATTTTTAGTCACTATCTTCCGTTCCGAATCCTCAAGAGAATATTAAATCATATAATTTCTTATATTGAAATCTTATAATTTCGATCGTTATAATCAATTACATAATACTTTCATTTAGGATAAAATTTGCTCCTATTATGATTTGATTATATAAAAAAGGAGACTTTATTAGAACATTTTAAATACAAGTGGGATTTTCAAATTTAATCGATTTTGTATAAAAAGATATATAGTAGTCTTTCAAGCGATGTCCCGAGTTGTCTTGCCAGACCACTAATATAAATGCGTAAATGAATTTAAGTAGACCTGTCTTTATTAGTAAGGAAGGAATAAAAAGGTTATAAAAGATCTACATTTTTTGAAAAATAAAAAAGCAAAACAAGAAACAGCCAGAGTGGTGATGACATGTCGGATTGAGTCACAAGAATACAAAAGATTCCATCTTTTTTCAATCGTCTTACTGCTGCTCCTTTTCCTTAAAAACAAAAAAGCAATTATGAGTGAGAATGAAGACAAAAGTATTCCCCATGGACAATAGAGTGACTCAAAAATGGAAAAAGATGTATTTTTCGACATTCATTGTTTCTAGTTGCAAATTATGTATATGAATGTATACATTGTTTTCGATTAAATGTTGTATTTTTGTGTAAACTATAACAGACTAATTGTTGTATCTTAAATTTATTTGTAATCAAATAACATCAACCACTCTTCACTAAAAACTGGATTTGGATAGTATTAAAATTTATCTAAATAAATCAAATGAGAGCTTCAAAATTTATAAATATTTTGAATAGCATGTGAATGCAAATCCACTAGATAAGATAAAGATTCTTCTAAACAAACAGTTTCTCAAGTAGGAAATTATATGAAGCAATAACATCGAATCCTTTTACGATTTATTTGATAACTATAAGCAAACAAAACAATCATTATAGACATACAAAAAAGAATAGGAACTTACCAAAATACTTCATACATTTTCCTACTCTAAATAATCTTAGAATCTTTTCTGGGAATGTATGAAATCAAAAGAAAGGAAAAAGAGAAGAAAAAATTTGATGTGAAGCAACTAATTTCGATGTAGCGATGATGTTCCAAAAATTGATCATATTGTAATCAATAAATAACGGAAAAAATGATAATTGTATCTTCAATTTATTTATAATCGAATAAAATGAACCACTTTTCACTAAAATCTGAGTTTGAATATGTTATTTAAAGAAATAAAATCTAATGAGAACTTCAAAATTCATGAATAATTGCTTAAACACATATCTTACAATTTAAGTTAAAAAGATGAGAATCATGGCAAACTTTTTTTAATTCTTTTTAAAAATCATAACCAAAAAATCTAAGCTTTAAATAAATGTTTCAATTAAATAAGGAAATAAAAGTGAAGCTTACAAAAGGAAGTAGAGAGACGGGAAGGAAGGTTCGCAGAACGTGCTTAGATATGAAATCGTCGCGGGAAAAAGCCTTCACTTTTGCCAAAAAAAACATCCATCTTTGTTTGAAAGAAGAAACATTTTCGCAGCTTTCCCACAAACTTTTCTCATTCATGACCCAGTTTAAACCTTTGACAGCATTTTTGCAATTTATTTTGTATCTATGAAAAAAAATCAACACTTACGATAGGATTTCATAAACTGGACTTAATATGAAACAACTAAAAAGTACTTTAATTTCCCGAGAAGACATTTCTAAAATTTGAACCAAAAATTTTTTGTTCTTTTACTTGTTGAACTTGTAATGAATTTTTATATGAATTTTTTAATTTTATATATCAAAGATTTTAAATGTTACAAAAAATTCCATATAAAAAACTTATTTATTATTTTGAAGCTGAGCGCTAATTATATTAAATATAGTAATAGTAACAGATGGTGAGAATAATCAAAAATAATTAAAATAGAATTTAGACAAGTACTCAAAATGTCTGATAAAGAGAATGTATATTTAGAACAATCTCAATTCTTTTTAAAAGTTCCCTTGAAAAAAGATTAGTTCGGTCATGGTTATTCATCAAATTGGTTTGAGAGCATGAGGTAGAAGGGAAGTACCCTTGTGATTTATGTCCTTTTATAGCTCGTACGTTGAATGCCCATTCTCTCTGATAGGACATCGTTTTATTATCAGTTGATCTGCCCGGACTCAATCTAAATCGTGTATTCGTAAGCAAATAATAAAGCAATGTATGCAAAAACGTCATCTTGCTTTTTCAGAGCTAGGCTAAGCTTAAAACCGTCGGAAACACTCAACCTGGTTTATTTGAGTATTAAAAAGGATTCTTTTGGATGCCCAAGTTCTCTAAGCTTTAAAACGAGCAACGAGATTACTAAGTCTGTCTAATGACTTCTTTACGTTATTGTTATTATTATCTCATGTGGAATTAAGTAATCTTTCAACATTTAGTCAGAGTTTCTTTCACAAACTCCTCATTCTCCAGAAACCCCAATCTTACTGTATAAGAAGTAGAGTTATAGATCCCTTGACTAACTGTATTTCCTTTGTTCCTCACTGCCAACCCAGATATATTGTATCCTTTCAGCGACTGCTCTCTTTCCTCAACTTCTCCATTCCAAGTGAGTTGTTATCTTTCGGAGAAACTTATCCAAGAAAATAATTTTAACCTTTTATGCAGAGATGAAAGGAAATTTAACGAAGTCATTCCAAAAAATAAATTCATTACACACAAACCTGATTTTTACAAAAGAAATCATGAAAAATCAGATATTTCCTTTTTAGAACTATCCATGAAATTGCATTAAAAAAGTATTCACTTGAGCTTACCACAAACCTAAGCTCACTACAATCTCTTCTTAGTTGATCACAAATGGAGTCTCAAGAAGAAAAAATTTAAATAATAATGAATTATTATTATTAATTAAAAAATTCACAAGGTGTATTTACGCCATCATTGAATTTAGTGTGGGTTCATGCATATATAAGTTTACGCTTTGGTTTAAAAAACGGATTGGGAACCCATGTTTACTTGCACTCTGTGGTGATGATAGTTTCGACTTCTGAAGGCGATGGGTATTTCTAAATTATAGTACTAGACTACTGGTACAAGTCCATAACATGGTATACGCTAGCTAACCAAATGTATGATATACATTATAAATAAAGATAAAATCGATTTAAATAAAATTAATTTAACGAGAAATTTATCCACAATTACAGGCAATGAAAAATTTATTCTGAAATTTAAGGATAAAATATTGTCCTTAGTTTGCGGCCTATAATCACAAATATAAAATTAACCTAAGTGCCTCCTTACTAGCCAAGCTGATAAGCCCTCTCTCATAACTCAGAAGATGAGCTAGATAATTTAAGAAGAATTTTTATTTTTCATGAATAACCAATCGATCTAGTTAAACAATGAAAAAAACGATCTATAACTCAAAGAACCTCAAAGAACCCCAAGTAACTTTAGTTTTGCCTAACAACAAATAATTCATTTCTAAACCCATTAAATGGAAAATAGAATCGTCAATCAGTAAAGCCTATAATTGTGTAAAATTGAATTTGATCTTCACATCCACTCCTGCTATCCCATGCGTAATGAAGGACACATTGCCCAAAAAACTATTGAACAATAACATACATTTAATCAATTGCATGAAATCAAAGTTATGATGAAGTCTTGAAGAAAGCCAGAGATATAAAAGAACTGAAGATTCTAGAAGACGTGTACATCAAATATATGAAGCCTGTCTACAAAAAGAAATCATAGCAGGCAAACCGGAAAACCTTAATAGTGAGGCCACTTTACCGGAACCTGGTGATGGCACGATGTCAAAAATTTGCACGACACTTCTATAAATAAAAAGAATCTAATGAAATTTTCCGATGCGATAAAATACGATTCCGATTAATTGTCCCATCACTGCCCGAAACTTAAGCTAGGTCCGAATTGTGTCTACAATATTAAAGTTTCTCTGTATATCATCTATCTTGCCATCTTGATTCCCTATCCCTTACTGTAGTAATGATTTTCAACGGGTTTGGTGTCACTTGGCCATCCGAAATTTCGATCGTTTGAACAAAATGATAAGGCAAGACAAAAATATTAAGAAAAATACTTCTCCATTGCAATCGCTTTAACGGTGCCTGACAAAAGCTTAAGGGAGGAGTCAATCCAAACTTCTTTATGGCAGAGAGTGTGAGGGGAGTTATTTTGTGTTTGCAGTGCACTGCTAGAGGAGGAGGCAAGGGAATGTTGACAAAGATGCGAGCAATTGAGAGCGAGGTATTTGCAGCGTTCATAACAGTTCTTTAAAAAATTAGAAGCATTGAAATATTTTGACATGAAAAAGGCAGAGCATAAAAGTCAGGGCCGCTTATCGAGTTGATTATTTTATAAAAACATTTTAATTTTAAACAAAGAAAAAAATCGTTCAATTATTGCAGCATTGGAGTGAGCTTTCTTTAGGCCAAGTCGGAAGGGAAGCGGAATCGAGTCTAATATTGTGCCTCCAAACTCTCCAGCCGTAATAAAAATGCGAATTATTGAATTCTCTTTCCCTTACATTTAACATTATTCAAAAGAATTTTAAATTCAAATAAAAAATGAAGTTATCGAGAATATTTTATCAATTTAAAAATAGAGTTTGCATTTTCCTTCATATATTTCCAATTTTAAAGCTGAAAATCGTAGGAGTACACGATACACTCTCTTGAAATACAGACAAACTGCTTCAATGATCATCTCTAAAGCTGTCACATATTGAATCTTGCGGATTAATCGCGACTCAGTTATTCCAAGACTCACTCCTTTTTTAATTTTCTTAGAAAGCTTGCGTTTTTAAAGATAGAAAATTAGAGATATAAATAAGTGGAGTCGAAGTCAGAGTTGCAAACATTTTTTCCGCCTCCCAAACATTTTTTCTCTTCTTTCATAATTGAAAGCGCGTTTTTCTAAAAGATAAGAAGAATCAAAACCGCAGCCAGTATTTTTCATCAATCGACCATACTTTTGAAAGCATAGCGCTTGTTTGCAATTTATACTCATTTTAATACGTAACTAAACTATGACAAAGTAACCCATTTCCTTTATGACGGCAGCTTTTTTTACAAATATTTTTAAAAATAGACAATTAAGGATATTTAAGAAGTTAGAAAAATGAATTAAGGAATTTACAAAATAGAGTGAGTATGGTTTTGATGTGACGTTCCACAAAATACATGCACAATTCGCAGTTCTCTTGCAAATTAAAATGAAAAAGATACGAGATAGCGATTATGCAATAAATTCTTCTTAGTAATAACAACAGTCTTTGAGACAGGATCCACAATCGATTCCTCTAGGATCATGACTTTCTTAACATTTATCACTTTCTCGGCCCAATTCGGAAGTCTAAAGAAAAAATAAATTAATTTTAAAATTTTCAGCAAATGGACTAAGGGTGCAAGTTTGGCATCAACGAAATCAACCCCCAAGGCAAGAATCGACTAATCCAGTTAGAATTAGTGATGGGATGATTAATCGCAAGTGTGCTTGTTTAATATCAGAATCGAAATACTATTGTAAAATTACATTTTTTAGCAACGAAATGTTACCAAAAGAGATTAGTAATACAAAAAACTAAAATCATTTTATAGAAGCTACCTACACATATATTGAGTTAGTTGGGTAAATTGTTTCAAAATTAGGACTTGGATCTTTGGATTAACAAGTGTGATATGGGAAATTTAAATTAACCCATTTAAGACCAAGCAAGGCAGACGATATCTAAAAAAACGCAGACGATTTATATTCAAAGTCATAGAAAAAAGCAGACGAAGATGAAATTACTTATGTTCCAAAATAGGAACATTGGTCGTAAATGGGTTAAAGTAGCAAAAATGGCCTACAATTGTATTCCCTAGTTATTTTTTGTTAAATGATGAAAATCAGTCTTGATAAAAACTGAAATATAAATAAATGATCTGGGAGCTGAATCAGTGTGTGGATTTCAGTATCAGAGACTCAGACAGACTAAAGTAAAATGGGGCGGAAAAACATTTAAAAGAGGGAGCTAAGTTCATTTTTAATACATTATTATTGACAAAGAATATCACATTTAGAAATTATTTTCTATGTAACTTACAAAGAATACATTGATCTAAAATTTTTGACATTGGTTGGTTGGTTGGAGATATCAAAGCACTTTCAACCGTTATATGCTCGCATTATGCTTAAGAAGATGGTTACTCACAATTTTTGTGAATTTGTTTTTAGAGTTGGGAGCCTTGGGGATCGAAGCCCTGACCTTCAACTGTTAAGCTGAGAGGTACACCCAAACAACCATTGAGGCTCATACGATACTGGGTAAAGAATATTAAAAAAAATTAGAAGAATGAACATTAGAGAAGAAAGAATTTAAAAAAAAAGGTAGCAACAAATCTTGAGATTCTTTGAAACTATATTTATACTATAATTGCACAAATAGACTTGATATACCTAAAAACAGAAAAACACTTTTCAAAAAATAGAAAGTTTTGAAAGTATTAATTTATATAATAAGGATAAAATTGTTACATTTCACTATCACAATATGAGGGAATTTTGAAGTTTGCTATAAAGAAGTTCGAGAATATTTTAATGATTATTATTTTCAATAGATATCAATGATGAATTTATATTTCCTAGAATGCAATATGTGAGGAGTCAATATTTCATGAGATGTATTGCATGTCTGGAAAGAATTCAGCGTTTCAAAAATAATTCAAGGATTATAACATTCGTGAGATGATTAATTAGAAGGATGTGGGATAAATCATCTGGGAATAGTAAAGTTAGCGTGGCAGTGCGAAGAACTGCCTTATACACTGTCTAATACTCAAATGAATGAATTTTGTACTAACTAAAAACACTATTCTTTATGAAAGCGGTTGAACAACCTCATTAACTCATAATCATGGCAATTTATTTTTGACGTAAAAATCTTTTTTTTCATTTTTATTTTAGTCTGTGATTTTCCCTTGTACAAGGAATGACTGCCTCTCGCGCCAAGTGATAATTCAGCTCTCGATTTCGCTTTGTCGAGACTCAAAAGCGTTCGCTTCTTTCAGATCAAGCGTAGCCATTTCTTTCTTCATCATCACTTTCTGTGTAAATTTAGAAACCCCTTTTATTTAAACAAGCAACATTTAGGTTATATGCTTTCTATACTGGTACACCGTAATCTCTTCTTAACCCTAGAACGCCCATGATTTTAGTACCTTTAAAGTCCATAGCGGCGAATTGACCGATAAATGTATTAGTGCGTAATAACTGTAATATAAACACAATTATATTATTAATAACATCAAGTAATACTTATAATCAAAAAATATTAAATGATATTATATATATTAAAAATAAAATAGTTATTAGTATTATTTAACTGTAGTACATAAATAAAAAGCAAAAAATCAAAAAGAAAATTGTATGTATATAAATATATATGAAATCTCCAACCTGTATTCTACGATAATTCATCTCCAACCTGTATACTACGATGATTCATCTCCAACCTGTATACTCGGGGAGAGGATATTAGATAAGTTATTAATTTTTTCACGATATTAAATAATATATTTTATCAAATAATCAAAATAAATTTCTGTAATCAAAGAATCGAAAAATATTCTTTAAAAAATCAAAAAATATCAAACTTTCTGTTCATATTTTGCTACCTCATACGATGTTACAAAAGTTATTACCTATACTTTGCAATTTGCACGATATTATATTTAAATTGTTTTATTTTTCTAATTATTTTTTTCTTCTTATTTTTGACAATTTTGAAATTTATTTTTATTTTTTTTCCTTCTGTTTTCACTTACTTTTGTTATGGCTTGGCAAATGTTGAAGTCTAAAAATTCATATTTTTCCAATTTGCGAGTTGATATTGATAGTGAATCAGATTCTGACACTTCAAATTCAAATTATTCTGACGATGAATATAGCATACTTGATCAGGATACTTTAGAAAGTGATTCGAGCAGTGACGAAAAAGAGAATGGATCCAGCGTTTTCAATTCTCTATAGAGTTCTCTCAGACTTTTTTCTCAAATAACACAGTTATCAGAAGTAAGGATGGAACGAAATGGAACAATACCCCAACTAAAAGTGTAACAAAAAGAACAAATAAGAATGTAATCCATAAAAAAAGGGGGTCCAACAAACTTCATTATCTTTCGATCTAATTCTTGTAAAGATGTATTAGAAGAGCTGTTTGGAATAAACAATTTGAAAGAGAGGTAAGAACTTTAGAAAAAGCCTTTGGGCAGAATACGCAAGATTAGATGAAGCAGAGCTAAGAGCCTTCATTAAACTTTGTATACTGAGAGGAGTATTGAAAGGAAAGAATGAACCATTATTCTCCTTTTGGGAAACAAAGTATGGAAGAAATCTAGCAAAAAAACTTTTGTGTAGTAAAAAAACCATGATTGGGACGTTGAGATCGAAAAAAAAGAAATTCCAGCTGAAATAAAAATTGATAAAAAAGATAAACTCTATCTAACTAAAAGTGCCTTTACTCAAAACGAAAACATATCCTTTTTATGTTACAAAGCTAAAAAGAACAAGGTGGTTTATTTATCCTCGATGCATGATGAAGTGAAAATAAAAGATGACGAAAAGAAAAAACCCGATCAAATCATTTTTACAACGAAACCAAAAGTGGTGTGGATAACGCCGATGAAATGCTGAAAATGTATTCCACAAAATCCGCGTCAAGGAGATGGCCACTTTGTGTTTTTTTCAACTTGATAGATTAGTTTGCTTGAATTCTTTTATAATATACAAGCCTTTGGAAGTAAGCAAAAAGAGTTGAAGAGAGTTTTTGATTCAGCTAGGAGAAGAATTGTGTGAAGAAAGCAGAGTCAGACGAAAAAAATCAACACCATCAGCTTGATCAGTGCTAAAACTCAGAAGTCAGACGATGGGGAAACACGAAGAACGACGTGTAGAATTTGCAAGAACAAAACAAGACTCAGATGTTACAATTGCTCAGATTACGTTTGTGGCACCTGTTCCACAAACGTGTGTAAAAATTGTGTTCCAAATGTCAATAAATAAAAATTTGTTTTTACATAAATAAAAAAAATGCTTTTTTATAAACGCTATGTAAGATTTTTTCAAAGCCGGTCAATTGACCGGCCTGGACTTTTAAGGTATAACATGATCAAAAAGACCAATTTTTTTTACAAATAGATTTTTTTTCACATAAGTTTCATTAAGAGAACTAAAAAATAGACTTTTAAAATCTCACTTCCTAAAGAACAGAATTGAAAAAGTTTTTACTTGATTTTGTTATAAAAATGGTCAATAAACCGGCTTGGGCGTTCTAGGGTTAACATGTGTTCCATCGAATACCTCTATCGATATAATGCCCTTTTAAAAGCTTAATTTTATAAGGGGTTTTCTTAGAGACATTTATGAATAAATATCCCGTTATAATTTTTTTTTAACTTTTTATCAAGTTTATGAAGAAGTGGATTCGTCTTTCCTAAATTTATGAAAAAGACCTTCATGGTAAATGCTCCGCTACTTTTATCGATATAATGCCCATTTAAAAATTTGGAAGAATGTATTTCATAGAGAGTTTAATGAATAAATGCTACTAAATTTTTTTTAAAAATTAGCTGGCAAGGGGTAAATGATCCATGTTCGATAAATTATAATTAAGCAAGCATTAAACGTTTCATTCCCACTAATGATTAGGGGCGCACATCCGGGAGGGGGACGGTCGCAAATGGTCATTTTCGCCCCCCCCCTCCCCACGAATAATTTTCTATGAGTAAGAGTTGTTTTAAAGCTTGTTTATAAAACATGTATGATGATTACATTATAGGATGTAATAATCATTCGAATACATGATAATGTAAGATAAGAGAATAAAAGAGAGAATGCAGCTTTTCGAGTGATTCGTCATGCCAAGCTGCTCTGAGATTCCTATCAAAAATATTTCACAAACGATGATAATCCATTGTTTCAATATGCACACAATAAGTAAGCAATGTCTATCACAGTGTCTCAAAGGGTCTTGTATTATTTTTGAGTAAACACATGTTGATGATCCACCAGCTTTTTTTTAATCTTCTTCTCTCACAGTGATTCTATTTCTCTTTCTGTCTCCTTCTCTTGCTCTTTTTCTGCTAAAACTCATAAGCTCTCTTCTCTCATTCAATCTTTCTTCTTTCATTTAAGCTCTATTCTCTCACTCAAGCTCTCTCTTTTAACTCAAGTTCTCTTCTCTCGTTCAAGCTCTCCTATCTCATTCAGCCCTCTTCTCTCTAATTTGTATTTAGAGTAAAATTAAAAATAATTTTATTTTCTCATTAGAAACTGGTTATTAGCGGAATATAAGTTCGATATTTTCAGAACGTTTTATAGTGATACCAAAGTTCAGCTATTTAAATTAATCACTGATTTTTGGTAAAAATTTAGCTCCATCAATTTTTTCTTCATGTTTTAACTTTAATTAACCCACTGGCTCTCACAATTTGAAGTTTCATATTTTATATTCGAATTTTTACTTTTAACAACTTAATACACCAAACATTTTGCAAAAATGAAAATTTGTTAATGTTTTTAATTGAGAGAAAAATAAAGTTATCTATCGCTACAATTTTATATGAATGAATATTGTTAGACTCACGTTGAAAATGTTTTTTCAACAAAGGTCACTTTTAATCTTTATCAATATGTTAGTTACATTTTGTAACATTTGAAAACTTTAATTTTTTCAAGTCAAGAAATTTTTTTTCAATAGCTATTTGGGAATTAATATTTTGACTAGCTATTCAGTTTAAAAGCAAAAATATTCTATTTGTTTAATATTTGAGCAGAGATATTTTTTATAACGTTCGATTGTTAAATTTAGTAAGTTACACTGTACATAATTAATTAAATAATTTTTGTTAGAAAATTTGTTGATTATTATAATAAAAATATATTATCGAAACAAAATCAGTTGTTAAAAATGTACTTGATACGTTGGCATTTGCTGCTTATAAAAACTTGAAAATATCAAATAAAGTGCCGATAAACTATCTCATTTTTTATGCCTCCTATTATTTCGAAATTATTCTGAGAACAGACAGTTTTATTTTAAATAGTGAAAATTGCTTTATTAGTTATTTTGTCTCCTTTCTCTCTTATGTTAATTATGTAGCTAATTTTTCAATTTTGAGTAAAAGGTAAGGTAAAGGTACCGTGAGTGTGTTTTCATTGACAAGGCACTGATGTAACTCTTATGTTAAACTAAGGAAATTGGTATCGATGAAGAATCGAACCCAGAGGCTTCCGTGCTGAGTTTATCATGTCATGCCACGCATAGAGTATGCTGTAGTGGATATATCAAATTAGTTTTCAAAAAAATTAACTTATCCTGTAAAATTTTTTAGTCTTTGTTGAAGCAATATAACTTTTTCTGATAGAGTTTTTTCCTTGAGTTATTATAAAAGCCAAATCATTGCAAAAGGTTAAAAGTTGTTATTTTACTTTTTGTAGATCTTGAATCAGAACGTTCAAGTATGAGTATCTGAATTTATCATTTGACTATTTTCTATTTGAATTATTTAACTTTTTTTTTGATTCATAAAAAATTTATTATTACTCTTAACTTTGTTTTTGAAAATTCTTTGTTTTTGGAAGCTGCCTCGGGCAAAATTATAGTTTGACTACTTTGTGTTTGCTTGCACCAATTTAATTTTAAAAATATTTTTAGAATGATGTTTAGAAAAATGAAGTAATGCAATCTTAATTTATTGTTTCATTTTTGTTTTGACAATTTTAACTTTATTTTATACCTTTTTTTGAGAGTCTAACTAACTTATTCTTATACACTAAAAAGAATGAAAAAATTCTAATACAAAGTTTTCTAACTTTAGTTCTGTTTTGCATTTTTGATAGAAATATAAAATAAATATTTTATTAATTAATAAAGAATGAGAATGAAACGTATGATGCTAGATTCAGATTTGAGAGCTTTAAGATTCAAAACTAAAGGTAAAGGTGCAGTGGGGTGTTTTCATCGAGAAGGCAGAATCCAAACAACCTTCCGCTACTAACATCTTCATAGCGTATTTACGCCTGGAGGGTAAACAGACACCCTGTAAAAAATTTAAACAAATAATGGGAGAGATAATAAATTAAAAAATTTAAATGATGCCATAAAATTTATAAGGTTAAAAAACCGGAATGATTTAACGAGCAATCTTCTGGAATAGAGTTTTCCATCCCTAACTTCATTGGACAGAAAATCTTCAGAAAGAATATGATTACTTAAATAAAACATTTAATTATTTAAGCAAGGGAATTTAATGAAGTTCATCTCATATACCAAAAAAACAAATGTTTAAAATGGACATCACATATTATATTACGTAGTGACAGTGAAGGAACCCCTTCACCTTTCTCAAAAATTTGGTAAGTTTAAATTATTTCCTTTTACTTTTAAATAGAAGTTTTAGTTGTGGATCTTGATAAATTTTCAAGCTTTTTAATTTATCTTTTATCGATATATTCTTAAAAACTCAGCACATATGATGACAAAATTTCAAACAGAAGTTTGAATATTTTAGGAAATGATCGTAAGGATTTTCTTTAAAATATAACTTCTCTAATCCTTCTCTTTGGCACTCCAAAAATAGTAGGAATCAAACAGAATTCCAATTAAATCAGAAAAAATTTTATTTATAACAGATAAATAATCCTGTTAAAATTTTTTTGCTTGATTTATAAATTAATGGAATATGAACTCTAACGATTTTCAACTATCTTTGTTCTTTCCAATAGCATATTTCAATACAAATGTATCATCTGTAGTATTATATTGTTGTTCACATAAACGTAACTCCCAAAGTTCATATAAATGGTTTAAACGAGGATTGAACAAGTTTGTGAAAAGTATTGACCCCCTCGTACAGATCAAGGTGATCCCTTGGAATGCCTCTTTGGGTATATATAAAATGAAATGTATAATTCAATTTGCGAAGTCTACTAATTCAGAAGACACAGATCTGTAGGCAAATTAAACAAAGACGTGGATACACTTATGTATCTGAGTTGAGAAAAATGATAAGGGAGTTGAGTAGCATCAAAATACGTTCAATTTGGATTCATTCCTAAGAGGACTAAATGACCACTCAATAAAGACAAGAAGGATGCAAGAGGGCGCTCACCCATAAAAGAAGCGAGAGATTTGGCTAGATCTGTAGAGTTTTCAAAGAAAAAAACGCACTATCATATAGTGAGAGTTCTTTCGTCTCAAAAACAAAAAAGGACATTTCTGAATCAACAAAAACCGCTGAAAAAGTTTCAAATTTAATGATACAAAGAGAGTGTTATGGTAGCCCTCTTCATACTAGGATACCATTCTCCCCCGCGGTTTGTTATATGTCATTTTACGTCAAAACTTGCCATTTTTCAAAAATGTGAATATCTAAAAAATTTTAAGTTAAATCTCAAACCTTATCGAAATAAGAGTGAGGTGATATTTTAAACTTTGTCAAGTTTAATTCATCACCACTATACTTTAGAGCAGTGTTGTCCAAATTAGGACACGCGGGCCACATGCGGCCCATTCTCAAATGCGGACAGCGGCCTCTTTTAAAACATTTTGAATTTTTGCATCTTTTGAAGACAGGATTATAAACTACTGCCACTCATAAACTCTATCTTACATTAGTTATTGAAAATATTCTTCTTAACACATTTTTAATCTATTTTATAATAAATGTTTCAAAAGACTGTTTTTCTTATGAATAGCGATAAAAGTTTGAGCAAAATTAACATTTGTCGGTTGGAGACACGTTTTCTCCCATTTTCGATATAATATAAGATTGGTTGACCTGTGATGATCATTTTCCCGTGCTTCGTCTATAAGAACTTAGAGAATTATTACATCAAGAACTTAGACATACAGGTGCTACACGGTTGTATCATTGCGTTAAGATTATCCCATATTCACTTCAGGAAGTAAGAGACCATGTTAACAAGTGTTCTAATCATCCAGAAATGAGGCGACGTTTTTATAAGCCTAGTAACTCTCCCATTAATGACCATTACAACTAAAAATTGAGAAACAAGTTGAAATGAAGTGTAAAACAGTTCAAGTGTGTATGAAAAAACTAAAAATTTATGTTATATCGTTTTCCAATTCTCCAGATGTGATATATTGAATGTTCCTCTCTAGAGGAACATTGAGCGTAATGGGTACTAAATTATACTTCAGAAAACAAATACTTACTAAAGTCGTTTAATCTAGACTTTTTCCTGTAATAACGTTGATACATGCAGGCTTAAGGAGAGTTTTGTTTTTTTTATACCGTTTTAGGACAACCACAAATTGCACATTTAGATATGGGTGCCTATTTTACTAAAAGAATTTGTGATATTTTGGACGGAAAAACATTAAATAGTCACCTCTCATACAATGCGTTATCATCCTACACGCAATGCTGAATCAAGGATTATACTCGCCTTGTTTATAGGTTATTCACATTTTCTATCTTGTCTATATAAGCCTTGTTTGGAAATACTATAGTTACAATTTTTGTCACTGATGAAGTTACCGAGATATTTCACTATTTTTATAACTGCTTCTTAGGATATAGAGGTAACTAACTGTATTGCTTTAGCACATCAAATTTTCCCTCATGTTATACATTATATAACAATTTAAACAAATTCACAACCAATTTATTTTCTTTTTAGTGAATATATCTAAAATAACAATATTTAAATATCAAAATTTTAGTGAGGATCATGTTTTTATAGTTTTTAAAATTTTGGATTTTTTTTAACTGGTGTATATGCGATATGCAAATGGTATTTCCAGACCGGTAATTTTGAAAATTGCAAAAAATATCCCCCTCCCCCAATAATTTTGAGGATGCGCGCCCCAGGAAAGAACATAGTACGTTATGTGTTCTGAATTATACGCTTCAGATCTACATGAAAGATCTTACTTATCAAAATGGAAAATTGTCAAAATTTATCCAATATACTCAAAGGTACTGGAATAATATATGATCGCTTTTTCATGGACCACGAATTATGTTTATGGAGAAAGGAGCGCAACTTAACAGTTTTAGGTACACTGGCTTCAAACAAACGGTGTGTTCCTTCAATTTTCAAAACTCAACATCCAAATAGTTTGCCATTGGCGGAGTATGAATCCAGGACTTTGTACTCTGGTTGTGCCTCCCTTGTTGCCTATATTCCAAAGAATCACACAACGACCAATTTCAAAATAGTTATGAGCAGCCAACGCTATCATGCTCTTGAGACAATGGAATCATGGTTGTGCTACAACAGTTTCAAAGCAGGTGTTGATAAATCTAATCAGATCATAGGTGCGTATACCACATACAAAACATCTAGACGTTGGCCGATGGCTGTATTCAGCAACTATCTCGATATGGATGCCTTCAACACTTCGGTTATAGTGTTATGGAAAAGCACTCAATATACTATCAAAAAAGTGGTAGAAAAGAATACATCAAAAATCCTTTTTGCGTCTTTCTGAAAATTTTATGAAAATTCCTGCCCAAAGCATGAGGATTCCAAGTGAAGTAAGAACTTTGCTAAAATTTATGGATACCAGAAGGAGTACCCTAGTATATCCCAGCCTAGTAGAGGTAACTAAAATCAGAAAGATTTGCCAAGTGTCTTCTAAGTTTTTTTTTATCACTTTGAAAATAATATCTTTTAGTAAAATTTTTTGCTTTTTGGAAAATATAAAAGCTCATTTTGTACCACAACATAGGCTAAGAAGCTAAATTAAGTTTTTTTTAATTAGGGGAAAAATTTCTTTTATGAAATCATAATATATTAGGTTAATGATATATTATATTGTAAAATAATCATTTAGTAATTAGTTCTTTCTGATAAAAAAGTTTAATTCTAGGAAAAAACTTACAAATTTATAAGACAACGACGACCGTCGATGGTCATGCGAGGTAAAGCATGTAATTAGGTAAATGATGTCTTTAGTTTGGTATCAACTGCCCAAGACAAAATAGGAGTTTTGAGAAATCGGTAAAGATGTAGGTTCTGTGGTTTATTTGTGTTTTCGTGAAGCAATTAACCGATCAGCCCAACTAAAGCAGATGATTGTGGTCAATTCCTTTTGAATTCCATCAAAAATTCGGTTTTGTCCATGTCTATTTATGGGACATTGGCTGTTAATAGAGAGGTACTTTTTTATTATAATTTTTCGTAATTTTTCTCCTGACTGAGTAATGGATAGAAGGTAAAATACTGTTAAAAGTTTGTTAACTTCATATTTGTTAAAGTGGAATATTATGTCATTTTCAGATTTAAAATGTTTTTGCCACTTGTTTAAAAGGTTATTATTATCATTTGTGTTAAGTAAAAGAATATAGAAAAATTTGATGTTTTTTTATGTTTTCTCAACGTAATCAAAGATAATTGCTAATTGAATACTTAGTCGATTTGTGAAAAATATAAAGCTTCAAAATAAAACGAATCGGTATTCTACAAAACATAGTATCGTCCCATCACTAGTCCAAATTACTACCAAAACCATTGAATAGAAAAATATATTATTAAATACACAATTTCGGAAACATATTTTATCAATTCAGATCCATAAGTAAATCGGTAAAAGTCAATTATTTTAATTAAGGTTTTTGAGATTGAACTAATATATTAAATATTTTTTATTAAAATTTTTTTATAGGTCAATAAAGTCAATATTTTTTTTATGTAAAAAATCACTTATTTTATTTCAATTTTTTTATCTAATCTTTTAAGTTTTAATATGGCTTCTTTATACTGTATTTTGATTTTTTCAAAAGGTGCCAACGTTTAATAGTAGTAAATCAACAAAAATATGATTAATCAAAAAGTAAACAGCATAAATTTACTTTTTCCCATTAAAGTTTATTTTGTAAAATGTGTAGAGTAACTGTGAATCATAATAAAACATATTGTTGATAACCATACAAATGGAAAAACTAACTTTTTAAATACAAATATAGTTTTCTAGAATGTAATATTCCGCTTCACATGTTCCTTCTCCAAACAATTAAGGAGTTTTTTCTGGACTGGCATACGCAATTCTTCTAGTTTCTTTCACCAGAGTAATCTTTACCTCATTTATATAAAAGATATCATGCTGGGTAAAAAATTCGTAATGTTGATCAAAGCACCGTTAGAAATTTTAATTTAGTTTGGTTCGGTTCATTTAAGGTTCATGAAAGTTGTAGCTTGTGAGTACCATGTCATTTGAAGAACACGAAAATTAAGAAAAGTTGTTTCAATTAGTAGTCCACCTTTTAGGGATTTCAATATTGATAAATAAAATTTTCTAAAAATCTTTTGGAAAAATGCATTTATAGTCTCAATTGGAAAGGGGCCGTCACATGGCTAGAAAGTATAGTAAACACCTTGGATATCATAAATGAAGCTAAGATAAATGAGAACATCAGTAGAGCATGTTATTCGTAGTTTTTCATTAACTAAAAAAATAGAACACAAATTCATATTTTCAAAGATGACTTGATAAAAATTTCACTTAAAAATTCATGATTTCGGCATAATATTTAGTTTATATTAGTTTCTGACATAAACATCATGAAACCTTTTGAAAAAAAATTAATTTTGAAAAAGATTAAACTAAAAAAATATAAAAGATTAGATCCATAAAAAAATTAAGTCTAACAAATCTTATTCTCAACCTAAATTAATTAATTTTATTAAAGTAGATTCTAAATAGACAATGGCATATGATTCTTTAAAGTTCTTTCATTATCGTAAAAGGATTTTTAAAAATATTTTTCAAGTTATTTTTAAAAACCTGTAGGGATTAGGATATCTTTTCCATAAAGCACAAGCTACTTGATCCCATGAATTTTTAAAAAAAAAATCAGCCGTATAAAACTTAACCATTGAGCATATTATCGGGTGAGATGATATTTTTCGAAAAAGCCATTTATATAATTGGATCAAAATTAGAAAGAAATAAGATAAAAAAAGAATCTATATAATTTTTTCCTGTCACCAAATCCATGAATATTTTTGAACTCTGTAATCTGTATTTTTAATGCAACCTAATATTATCCGCATTATAGAAATATCCTACTTTTTATTTTATACAAAATAATACTTTTTTTAAATCTTGATGCTTGTATCGAACTATGAGGAAATGAGGCCTGATACTGTTTTGAACGCAAAACCTTGAGTTAGCGAAACCCAATATCTCACCAACATTATTCACGCTCCAAATGCTTAGATTGAAAGGGTAGGAAGGCGGAGACAAATTAAAAATTCGGTAGGCAGATAATGTCTTTTTCCACTTATCTCATAAGCAAAATATATAATATCGCTTTACCTCAAAGTTTTAAAGATTATCTACACTATTTTTTTTAATTCAAATATTACACTTTTTTAAAAAGCCACTGTATTTTCTGAATATTGTTATTTGTGATTTTGTTTTTGAGAGTCGAGGGCTTTAGAGATCGAATCCTAAAGCTCTGAAGCTTTTACTTTGAATAATCTATATATAGCAATTGCCTCACTCAAAAATCATAAACCTTTTGGATATGATGAAGTTAGATTATTATTTATTCCCTTCCTTTTATATCGAATATATTAATTTATTTATATAATTTCAGTTTTCTCCGAGGTGTTTTTCCTGATTGCCTAAAATTAACAAAAGTAATACCAGTTTTGAAACCTAAAAAATCCCAACTTGATATTAACAACTTTCGTCCGATTTCCATAATATCGATTTTTTCTAAAATTTTGGAAAAAATGGTCTATCATAGAGCGCTTATTTATGTTAATGAAAATAACATTATTGATAATAGACTATTTTCTTTCTTTTTAATTGTTACAACTGCGAATTGAACCTACGATGACAGAAACGCTACATATTAATAAGTTATCTGCAATTGTGGGCAAAACTTGCAATAAAAATCCAGTTAAACATTTTTATTTTTTGAATATAAATAAAATATATATATAATTTTTTAAAAGTACTTGTCTGATCTATGTGTAAAATTAAAGGTAAAATAAAATTTAAAAATAGTTTAAAGACGGAACAAGAAATTCTATTAATGCAAAATATTTAGGATCGTAAATGTTCCTTTTTCAAGTCGTTAAAGAAAATTGTGAACAATTTAAAATTTTATTTTTCCTTTAATATGTTTTAAACAAATATATGCCCACGATAAGCAGACGATTTTAGAAATTCTTATTAATTCTAATCATAAATGCTATTGCTGTTCCTAAATCTGTAAAAATATTTCATTTCAATTTTTTCGCCCGTTTAATCTACTAGAAATTTATACTAGTTTTCAAAAAATATTTGTTTAGTATATGGTTGGTTGGTTGGAGATATCAAAGCACTTTCAGCCGTAAGGTTATATACTCGCATTATACTTAAGATGGTTAATCACAGTCTTTGTAAATTTGTTTTTAGAGTTGGGAGCTTTGCGGATCGAACCCCTGACTTTCAACTGTTAAGCGAGGTACACCCTGATTGAGGCTTTGAGGCTCTTGTTTAGAATATGCAATTATTAAAACTTCTAATAGATATTCATCATTTAAGCAAATTAATTAAGCGTGTGGCTTAGAGGTTGATCTATATTAAACAAAGTTATCTAAAATTCTTATTTTGATTTTATTTTTTATACTTCCTTTTTTATCTTTTTATTTTCATGGAACATCGCTTATTGCATCATATAGGATAATTTCTAACTGTTATTTGATCTGAATAAAAATCATGTAATATTTATTTTTCTTTGTTTATTAGATTCTTTAATTTTATTGTTTATCTAATATACTTTGATGAAACTAGTTCTCTAAATCGATATCAAGAATAATTTTTTGATTTCCTGAGTTCCCCTATTTTTTCGTGAAATATATATTTTTTACATAATTCTCACACAAACCCACTAAATTATTGCAAATCACATGCTATCATCTTTTTTTGAAAATCAATCTCAATCTATGCCAAATATTTTTGTTTACTTCCAACATTTATTCCAATTATTGTCTTATATATTTTAATATACCAGCTTAACCCGTTAATGACCAGAATAATCAGACGATATCTAGTATACAACAGATTTGTATTAAAAAGCAAATGCAGACGATTCAGATTTTTGTAAAGTCGACTGTGGTCGATAACCGGTTAATTTGCCTGACAAGGAAAACTTTTTAAAGACCGAATTCTGTTTAAAAATAAAACTTATTATCTAAAGCCTGAAATTATGCAGAGTCTGTATATTTGTAAAAATGCTTTTGAAAAAATTATTTTTTCTGTTTTTGATAAACTATTTTACATTTTAACCCTTTGAGGACCTGTGTGACACGATGAAATGAAAATCGTCTGTTTTAAATATACAAAATTCCATTGAAAAATAAAACGGGATTTGTCTTAAAAATTCTACTTCTCAAAGAGTTAATAAAGTTCTTATATTTTAACAAAGTATTTTTATAATTTACATTGAAAATTTAATTTTTTTAAATAAAATACATATTTTCTTAAAAGTTTTTTCCCATAAATATAAAAAGTGAATAATTAAAAATTTTTTATGTCAGTTGAACGGTCCTACTGGTTACACAATAATAATTTAGGTTAATTTTTTTAAAAATAGAGTCATTCTTTTGAAGTCATTCAGACAATTTTTTGAGGATTTATTGTTCAATTTTTGTTGTCCCTTATTACTTTATCAAATTTTTCTTCAGATCATGATCCTGATTGATAATCAATATTATGTGCTTGAAATTTTATAGAAATAAATGTTCAACAGTGTATCTAATAAATATTCAAAATTTTATAAATACAACAACATTTCAACCAAGAACATGCGGAATTGCATTTTTTGGAAATTCTAAACTTTGTAGATAATTTCAGACATTCTTACACCCTAATTACAAAAAATGATGTCAAGGTGGTAACTTTACTATACAAAATATTTTACTTAAAATGTGAATTTTGAAGAAAATTTTCAGCAATTCAAGCTAATTTAATTCAAATCTTCATACCCTGAGTGTAAAAATGAAATCAACATTTCTGATATAAAAATATATCCTTCGGTTTTTGAGTTGACATCAATTTAAAAAAACCTTAATAAATAAAAAAACAAAACCATTTTTACTTTGAAGCAAAAAGTTAATCTATTCTATAAAATACTTATTGTAATTGCGCATACAATGTGTTAGTTATAACTAGAAATTAAAATTTAGGCGTCAGTTCAAACCTTATAGTCCGAACACTAAAGTGGAACTAATGATTACTAACAATTTTTAGTTATTCTATGAAATATATTTAATGCGAAATAATCTTTATCATGATATTGAATTTTTTTCACTTTTCGATCTTCGTAGCCATTATCTTCAGAATCCACTAGACACTCCTTATTACCTTTTTAAGATGATGAGTGTACATTTTTTCTTTTATTGAACAAAAATATTTTGAACACTTTAAACAACTATAAATGTTTTTCCTTTATTATCAATTTTTCTTAGTGAATTGCAAAATTTATCAAAACAATCAAGGGATTTCATATGTAATGCCTGAAATAATGACCAATAGTGTCCATTTTTCATGTCAATTGTTAAACCTGCTGTCATTGGATTTATTAAAACCGGCGGTGGCAGGAATCTAAAAACAAGATTTTAATTAATTATATAAACACTGAATATAAAAAACACATTTGAATTATATTTCCTTGGTTTAAATATAATTCAAATTTGGTTTTGCTTCAATTAAAATTATTAAAAAAAATTAAGTTACTTTTACCTCAAATAAAAAAATAGAAGTGTGTAGTGTATTTTATTATATTTATTTAAATAGCATGAAAACCATATTTATCACCTGTCAGTCAAAAATGATTGTAGTTAAGGGTTGGCATTGTTACACTTTAAAATTTGCACAAGATACTGGATTGACGCACGTGTACTCTTCTTTAACTTTGTGAACTTGTTGAAAAAAGTTTTTTACGCTTTTGGAGGATCAATATATTTAACAATAACAGCAAAAGTGTCAATTGATTCAAACTATACTTAAAATTGTTGCGTGTAAGTTATCTATATTTTCACTAGTCTGTCTTTCGGAAACACTTGCCTGCACTTGAAGCTTTTCTACTTGTTCAGATACGGCTGGGTGATCTTCTTTTATTTGTCTTAAAATTCTAATACGACTTTTTTTCTATAAAAGTTGTTTTCGACGTAATTGTTTCTTTTTATCTAAACTTTCTTTTTGCAGCATGTAACATTTTTTTATGTTTCACTCAACCCAGTATTTTTGGCAATGCAAAAATAACTAGCAAATTCTCGATCATTACTTGCTATTTCTTCTTTTAATATATTTTGTGAGTGTGCTTTCTCATTTTTTTGATAAATCATTTGCTTCATTAGACGCCAAAGTTGATTCTGAATCTATTAGTGTATTTTCATTGGTGGAAATTTGTACTGATGATTGTGGAACTACATCAACATTTGAAATATCACTAGCATTTTTTTAGAATGTTCTATTCCTTTAAACAACTTGTTACTTTATATTTAGTTTTAAATTCTTTAGTTCTTAACTCTTCAATTACTTGTTTCTAGGTCCTTATGCTTTTTTAATTTTTGCCCAATATAAATTTTTTTTGAACTAAGCATTTTGAATCCTAAGAAATAAATTTTGGTACTTTTCATCATTTTCATTTACAAATTTTTTTTCTTATTCATCTAAAAAATTTAATTGTTATTAATTCTAACTAAATATAATATTTAATTATATCCCTTATCAGATACATATTTTTTTAACCTCATCAGATTATAAGGGTACAAATGTAGACATAAAAAGTTTCGAAATTTTTCTGGGAAAGTTATAGGAATAGACCTTTCAACATGTCTGCTTTTCGATTGGAGCATCTCAAAAGATGTCTTGTAATTTCTTCAGGTAATAAAAGATTAAATAATTCGATTTCATTTTTGAGTTGCTGTCAAAGTCCTTTAGTCTTCTGTACAAATATTTCTTGATGGTCTAACATTAGGTTACAAAGTTTTACTCCATGCTATCCCATTATGTTTCAACTACATGCGGGCTCTCTTCCATATCATCGTCATCATCTTTTGAGACTTGACTGAAGGATGGATCTTCGGAATCAGAACAAATTTCCATCTCACTTTCGCTATCATCAGTTTCCAAAGCTTCGATTCGTAACTCATCTAAGCACAAACTTTCTTCAATATCTCTCTCATACTCTACATTTTCCAAACTCTCGTCTATAACTTCATTATTTTTTAACAAATTGTAGTTTTTGTTATTAGTTTATTCACGAGAACTCATTGGGATAACGCAAGAAGAAAAATGCAATTAGGTAAGCAGAGTAAAGCGAGAAAGAGTAAAAGTGAAAGAAGGAAAGAGAAACTGTTTTTATCTCATCCCTTGATAATTGCAAAGACGTGTTTGATTGATGAAAAGAATAAAAAGTACCATATGAGCAATTAGACTCTCTTCTCATAGAATAAGAGATATAAATTCAACAAATTTTTGTTGATGAAATATTCAAACTCAATATACTATTTTCACATTGAATTTGTCCTTTTTCACATGAAGCCGACCCTCATGATCTTTATTTTTTCGTATTGAAAATTTTAATTAAATGTAATAATACCCAAAATTGTAAAGTCGAATTGAATAAGCTTATAAATTTAGTGAGTTAATTAAACTGTTTGAATTTTGACTGTCTTAATTTCAACTTTCTTTTTTGAATTTAACCTTTCACCTCTTTAATACTCTGAGTCAAAAGTGTAAAAAAAATATAAAAATTAATTTACTTAATTTATGAAACTTATTTTCAATTTTACCGTTTTGTGTTTTAATTGAATTAGTGACAGCTTTATGTGAAAAAGCACAAATACAAAGTAAAAATGATATATATTTGATTATAATTTTGATATTTAGTTTTAAATACCTACGAGATATTGTGCATGAAATTTGAATTTTTTTAAATTGATATTTGAAAAATTACAAGAGCTTGAATAGTAAGTGTCTACATGTCTACCCTTCGTTCTGATAAGAGATAGTATAAATACATAATTACATTAAAACTATTATAAAAATTCAATTAAAAAAACTGAAAATTTTAGATCTTATAATTTATTACTTTAAAAAGATAGTTAACCTATTTTTATTTTCAAAACAATAAAAAATACATAAAGTAGCTTAAGGTTTGTAAGCTACATTCAATCAAGGCTGCTAGTTACTAATTCAAATTTTATAAGTAACTTTAATTTGTTGAAGATAATTTTGAAACAATTATAATTTAAATAAACATAAGATTTGGTGAATAGTATTCTTTATACTTATGAATTAAAATACATTAGTACATTACAATAGGCCTTTAATGCTAAGTTGTAACAAATTTTAGATAAAAATTGCACCTATAAAGCAAAGTTGGTGTATTTCATTTAAAAAACGAACTAAAAAGATAGTGTCTCGACTTTTCAAAATGAAAATTATTGTATTAAAGTTTCAAATTTTCGACTGCTGAGATAGCTGTTGGTAGTGAGTCGTGCTGTGATAGCTGTGGGGCAGGCTGTTATGATGTGAGCATGTTTATTTTGTTGGTGGAGAGTAATCGTTACGATATTGAGTTAGCAAAAATGATGGTTGATTGAAGGATATATGGTAATACGCTACACACAATCACGTAGACGTACACTGACTCATACACATTATTATTGATTCTTTACTTTTTCTTATGCCCTAATATTTAGATTAGATGATGAAAACCTCAGCGGTCGAAAATTTGAAACTTTAATAAAATAATTTTCATTTGGGAAAAAAAAAAAATTTTTTTTTTTTTTACTTTTTTTAAATATTATAAAAAAAAAAAAAAAACTAAAATTTTTTATAAAAATAAATTATATAAAAAAAATATTTAAAAATTTTAATAAAAAATTTTTAACTTTTTTAAAAAAAATTGTTTAAAAAAAAAATTTTATCTTGGTGGTGAGTGCAAATTAATATTGGATTAGAGCGTAAAAATTGAGGTTTTAAAAGATTAGATAAATATACTAAAAAACTATTGGTTGGTTGGAGATATGAAAGCACTTTCAGTCGTAAGGATATATGCTCGCATTATGCTCGAGATGGCTAATCACAGTTTTGTGATTTTGGTCTTGGGGATCGAACCCCTGGCCTTCAACTGTTAAGTTGAAAGGTAGACCCTAATAATCATTGAGGTTCTCTAAAAAACTATTAGAAATTTTTGATTGAAGTTAAAACCGTTTTTAAAATTAAATTTTGGTTTTTAGAAAATTCTGAAATGATCTAGTAAAATCGACTCTGTAAACGAATTTACATTTCTAGTTGATGTCAACTTTTTTGATCCTCTCTTTCTTTTATGTCACCTTTTGTCTATTTAAAGGTATCCCCTCCCTCCCAGTCGTCTTTGACCCCAATTGTGAGCGACTCCTTATAGGAAACAATTTTTAGTTGTTAACCACAAATATGATTTAATGTTTCCCACATTTTAATACTAATTGTGAAAAATTAGTCTAGAAATATAATCATCATGTTCGATTCATTAATTTTATTTAAAATGTGGATAAATATTTTTGGAGATACTTTCTCACGCCACAAATTTGATTAACACTTTCACACATTTTACAAATTTTTGTTGGTTCTATAGATTTTTGAAAGTTGGTCCTAAAATGATTTCAAAGATGAACTTTATGAAGATGGCGTTAATGGTTCCACAGTGAAGAAGACAATGAAAATAAAATATTAAGAGCTAAAACGTTTCCAGGCTCGAAATATAAAGGATCTTGGAATGCATTGTGCACCTCTAGCCGCATTTTCACTCAGATTTTTCCTTGATGCAGCGCAAAAATTCTTTTTTTTTTTTTGAAAAAAGCAACTGCCAATAAATACTGACTCATAAGCCATACCTGACTTTAGAGTACCGTATTTTTCGGACTATAAGGCGCACTGGATTATAAGGCGCAAACTCAAAAAAATACAAAAAGGTTTACTTGCTTCATATATAAGGCGCACCGGATTATTAGGCGCATTAAAAATCTTAACTTAAAACCAATATACTAGGTAATTAGGCTAATAGTTTATTGAAATAACGCTTTAATCAAAATAAGAAAAAATTAAATTGCTTTTATTATTCGCTTTGAAATCCTTCAAACCCTTCATTTTCTGTGTCGGAATTTAAAAGTTGAGCAATCTCTTCGCTCACTGAATAATCAAGTGATTCATCATCAGTAGAGTCAGAATCCTCTCTAGTTATTTCCAAATCATCAATAATTCCAGCTTTATTAAAACCGCGAATTATGCATGAAGGAGAGACTTTAGACCAAGCTTCTAGAATCCACTTACTAATGGTGGAGTAATCAACACGTCGTTGCCTTCCAGTTTTCGTGAAAGTGTGTTCGCCATCTGTCATCCAGCGCTCCCATAGAGCTCTTAATTTAACTTTAAAGGATCTATTCGCAGTAATATCCAAAGGTTGTAACTCCTTCGTCAAACCACCAGGAATTATTGCTAATTGCGTGTTAATTTTTTTAACGTGAGCCTTTATCTTATCGGTGATGTGAGCACGCATAGAGTCGCAAATCAACAATGACGGCGATGAATGGAAAACATCAGATCTTTTAACAAATACTTCATTAAGCCACTCGCTCATCTTTTGCTCGTCCATCCACCCCTTTGAATTAGCTTTAATAATAATTCCAGATGGAAACTTATCTTTTGGTAAAGTCTTTCGTTTGAAAATTATCATGGGTGGGAGTTTAGAGCCATTGGCTTGACATGCAAGAACTACAGTGAAGCATGATTTTTCATTTCCTGTAGTAGAAATTGATACCGAACTTGTTCCTTTTTTATCTACTGTACGGTTCATAGGAATATCGAAAGTGAGTGGAATTTCATCCATATTAGTAATGTGTGTCAGTTTAATATTTCTTTGAGAGACAATTTCTTTGAGGTAACTTTTGAAAACACAAACTTTTTCTTTGTAGTCTTTTGGTAGTTGTTGCGAAACAGTAGTTTTTGTGCGTATTGAAAGATTTTTCCTCTTCATAAAGCGAAAACACCATGATGAACCTCCTTGGAACTCTTTAATTTTCATTTCATGTGCTAAGATTGGCTTTTGCTTTCAATCTGTTCGAAATCGTTGATATACCTCTACCCATTGTTCTTTGTTCTATTACCCACTGTTCGAGATCATTTTCCAACTGAGGCCATCTAGCTTTGTTACCTCTAAAACTTCGTTTTGTTTTCTTCACTTGTTTTAAGTCGTCTTCTTGTATCCTCCATTTTCTAACCATGGACTCATTTATGTTGAATTCTCTTGCAGTTGCCCTATTCCCATGCTCTTTCGAATAGTCAATAATTCTTAGTTTAAAACCAGCATCATATGCATGTCGTTTTGCAGGCATATTGAAAATTTATAATGAAAAGTTCAAAAACAAATTCAAACTTGAATAATCTCAAATAAAAAACTAATTTATTAGGGAAAAGCAATAGCGTAAATAAATGAACCTAGCTTAATTAAAGTAAGCCATTTCAGTTTTAACAAATAACAAGTAAAAGTGAATTGATTTAAACATAAAATGAAAAAAACTTAAATTTTGATTGAAAATAATTTTTTTTATGTAAATTTCAGTATATAAGACGCACCATATTATAAGGCGCATTGAAATTTTTAGTTAAAAAAAAATCTTCAGAGTGCGCCTTATAGTCCGAAAAATACGGTACTTGAGAATTTTTAAATAGGCACAACAAATGTCATTTGAAATATGTGAGTGAAAGTTAGAATTATTAATTATCTCGGTTCAACAAATTTTTTCGAGTTTCTCCAACATCTGTTATAAAAGTCCACATATATTGATGGTCCGCGATAAAAGTCGGCCATGGCCAATCCGATATCGTATTATCGATTTTTAGTTGAAGCACTAACCCCTAGATTAAAACCTCCAAGGATTGTATACGTTAAATTTGGATCGTCATCTATGAATTCAGTTTGTTCTAATATTCTGTTCAGAAACGAGAATGATAATTGAAGTTTATTTCAAAATTAAAGCGATTTATAAAGCAACCATTTTAATCACTAAATAAATGACATTTTTCTAAAGATAAACAATTTTGATAAATTTAAAAAAATTTGATCTCACTCTAGAATGGATTCATGTGAATAATTATTAAACTTATTGCCTTTCTGAAATTCTCGGGGCTTATTTGTTTTTGAAAAAATGATATTAGTGTAGCAAATTAGGCTTAGTAAATATATAAGCCGCCGTATATACAATAACTCCGTATCTTTTTACCTCCTTTCTAACCCAAACAGCAAAGTACTTTTACACACTAGATGCTTTATAACGCAAATGGCTGGGTCCAAGCCACTAACCCACATTATAAATGGTTGGCGTTATAAGGGATCTACTGGAACACTTATTATGGCCTGTTTGCACAAAACGATTATTTCCAGACCCCACAAAGCGCCTAAGAAGGTTATGAAACAAAGTGAAATAGAGTAGAGTTAAATTTAGTATTTACAAATTTAAATTAAGTTCACGTGTTTAAGACTTGTTTTCTGCTTCATGCACTACAAATAAAGAAAATTTAAGCTTGGATTTTCTCCTTCATCCTTACTAGTTTTTATTTAACTTACTACCTAGTTTACCTGTCTCAAATATTTCTGAGAAATTCAATTTAAATAGATTATTTTAGATACAAGTTATTTATTTTTTTGAGCATTTTGTATAAAAAATTCTAAATGATGCTCTTGTGTTTTGTTTCAAACATGAAATTTTCTAATAAGGTCGCTGAATTTCATTTTCTTTCCTGAATTCGCTTATGTGCCCCCTGCTTTGAACGATCGGGTTTAATCGGGGTCCATTATTCTAATGATGTTAAATGCATCTGTATATATATGGCTAAAATTTATAAGCTTTAGAAAGTTGGCCTCGAATCCTAGAATTTAATAAATCTGACTATTGTAGTTGTGAATGTTAACTTTTTATATTCCATTTAGCACAATACCGTATTTAATATCGAGAGATTCAAAGTTTTTGTAATGAAATTTTTGTCATTAATAATTCATCATTATGTACCAATAAGGCGTATTCTTTTTTCTAAACTTTTTTCACGTACAAACTTTTCTTCAGCTTCTTCCATGTTTTGCAAACTCTCAGTATCAAAACCCTACATCACTTCTACTCCTTCTTTCAAATTAATCTCCAATGGATGTGTAGGAGGTGGCAGCTCTTTTATTTTAAATTTTGGAAACAAGTCCTACCTTTTCAATTGTTGCGAAGAAAATGATAGAATCTTATTCGTGAATCCAACTGTCACATTCTTAACGTCTCCTCTTTGGCATAATATGGCCAACCTGAGAAATATCTTTTTCAATCAAGATTTAGCTTGTCCAATTGTCATTGGATCTGAGCAATGCATGCCATATTACAAAATGATGACCACTCTTTTTCAAGGTGACTTTCCTAACATTAAACTTCAAGATTTTTACTCAGATCAGAATTTAGAGGTTATCTGCGTCAAACTTTCCCCGTCCTTTCTTCATAATCCCAAAAAGTATTCCACCATCAAAATAAATGGCAACGAAGTTGATTTGTATTCAAAAAATGAGACTGATTTCCCGGATGTCAAGCGAACCCGAATTGAGTTAAATCAAAATTTTGACACGAATAAGGAATCGAATGTAGTTGATGCTTTTGTGTTTGTCCTTAAAATTACCGACAAAGCTCCTAAAATTGTTACGGAAAAACTGGTTGAATTTAATGTTCCACCAAAATCTTCACTAATTTCCCACCTGCAAATGGGAAATAGTGTCACTCTAGACGATGGTTCAGTTGTGAAATCTAGTGATGTATCAGTTTCCTCTCAAAAAGGCCCTTTCTTATTGGTTGTAGAACTTCCAACCTACCAACATCTGACTTCATTAGTAGAGTCAAAAGAGCTCACTTCGTTTATTGAGTCTTTGGACTTGGATACAAATGTAATTATTGTTCACTTATCTTCGGATGCCATTATTAAAGATGAGCTTTATAAAAATTGGCTAAAACTATTCACTAGATTTGGCTGCAATGCTAAACACCTTTTGTTGAATTCTTCAAACCAAACCTCTCTTGTAAAGTGTCATCTCTTTTACCACAACTCTTTAAATCTGATAAATAAATCTATCTATCCTTTGTTATGGCAGCAGAAAGATATTTTGTCATTAGAAAATAGTTCTGCCAAACCAAGCGAAGAATCGCAGATTCATCCTGAGTCTCATTCCGTACTAAGTCATATGAAAGAAGAGAAATTGCTAATTCAAGATGAAGTTACACGGTCATCACTAGATGTTTCCTTTTATAGGCCTGATTCCTGTATAGAATTCAATTTGTATGATCTCATGCAAAAGACGATGCGTCCTGATCTTGGATCATTAAAATTGAAAAACTCGTTGACCAAAAATATCCTATTTAAAATCAGTAAATTTCACGAAGAAAAAACTCCTCACATCTTGCAAGCTTCTGATAAATATCCTAAAATTAGATTCTTTGGAACTTCTTCTGCTGCGCTGTCTTCTTACAGAGGAGTATCTTGCTACCAAATTGAGACAGAACCTGGCAACTATATTCTTCTGGACTGTGGGCAAGGAAGTCTTGGGCAGATGTACAGGTTCTTTGGACCTGAAAGGCTCGATACTGTTCTTCGTAACACAAAAATGGTTTTTCTTTCACATCATCACGCTGACCATTGTTTTGGTCTGCCCGCAATCCTCTTGCAAAGGAAAAGAGCTTTTCAAAAGATAGGTTGCATCGATATCCCTGCACTACACCTCCTTACTTCTGTCTATGTGTTGAACGTTTTTCTCAAATATCACAGTTTTTTTCAAGATATTCTAAGCGATGTCGTCATTGTTCCCGTTTCTTACGTTTTTCCTTCTACAGATAATCTTCTTGAAGTAACGAAAGCACTTTGTCAACACTGCAAAATAGATGACATTAAGTGTCCCATAGTTTTCCACACTAAGACGTCTCGTGGAATTGTCATTGAAAAGGATGGATGGCGAATTGCCTACTCGGGGGATGCTTTTAAAAGCGACTCTTTGATATACCACGCCAAAAATGCTGATTTACTTATCCATGAAGCCACTTTTTCAGATGATCTCATTGAAGATGCCATTTTCAAAAAGCATTGCACCATATCACAGGCACTTAGTATAGCTGATCAAATGCAAGCTAAATTTGTCGTATTGACACATTTTTCAAGTCGTTATTCTAAAATTCCTTTGATTTATCCCAGAAACTACAAACTTTTCAATCAGAAAAAAGCTGCTGTTGCTTTTGATAACATGGAGATTAATTTGGAAACGATGCATCATTTGCCCACCTTCTTTGAACTACAGAAAGAATTATTCTCATTAAGCTTTGAGGAAATGGAATTGAAGAATGAGAAGAAATCAATAAAAAAAATTAAAAAAAGAAAAATGTCTTATAATGCCGATTCCTATAAATAAATTATTTTAATAAATTCTTTACTTATTTTTTCAAATTCCTCCATACCAAATGCTTTTCCAATTCACCAGTTGTTAATCAATCGTAATTTTAACCCTTAATACACAATATTTTCTTTGATCTATTTCTAGAAATTTAAACGTTTTATTTTTTCAGGGGCGCACATCCAAAAGGAAGGGGCAAAGGCCCCTTAATTTGATTTCAAGAGGAAAGTCTTTTTTATCCAGAAATCAAATATATAGCATATTTATTCTTAGATTGTAATCGTTTTATTTAATGTTTTTGTTTTTCTTATCAAGATTGCTTGGAATGTTTTCACACTTTGCTTAAAATTTTTGTTAATTAGGACAAATAATTTCATTTTCATGTAATTTATAGCGTATAACTTTGAGAATGCAATAGCTAATTTAGATAAATTTGAGGTTTACAGAATATTTCTTCCAAAAATTTTAAACCTTCAATTTCTATTTGAAAGGGTCACATTTAAATTCATGGCTACATACCTCTCAATTCATAGGGGGCGTGAGTAGGGTTGCTTAGATGCTGGATTCGATAACTCAAGGTCTTGGGTTCGATTTCGCATCAAGCCTGCTTTCCTCATAGTTCGATACAAGCGGCGCAATTGTGCCTTCTCGATGAAAACACCCCGGGGTACCTCTACCTCAATTCATAGGCCCATGTCCTAAACATATTTTCAAACAATTTACATTACTAACTGAATATATGTGTAGGTAGTATATATAAGATTTTTCTGTTTTAAAATTTAATTTTAAGCAACAATGCATTTCAGTGCAGAGTAATCTATCTACCTAACGAATTCATTTTGTATGAACTAATCAAATCAATAAGCTGTTCTTGAATTAAGAAGTCTTCTGGGGCCAGATTACTAATCGAGATTGTAAACGGGGTTTTCATCAACAAATATGTTCAATCGAGCAAAAATTTTGTTGTCTAAGAATGCGATTATTCCTGCCTCATTTCAAAAGCTGTCAATTTTTATGACATTGGACTACGTGGCCCAAGATTAAAGGAATTTATAGATTCAAATATGTTTACTAAAAATGATAGAATATACGAAAATAGACATCAGAAAATTCTACATGCATGTGTCTTGTTTGCTTTGCAGAAATTGCTGTATTTCTTTCCATAGTATCGCTTCGTTTGGCTATCCATCTCACGTTTGAGTGCAGCAAAAGTTTTCGAAACCATTTTCTTTGCATAAATCTGAAAACAAATAAGAGTTGAAGACATTTGCTTTAATGAAATACAATGTTTTAATAACTTCATTGAAGACATTTTTCAACCCATCAGGTATGGTTTCATTATTAATGCTTGATTATGAATAGGGCATTGGGTACCAATTACATCTGGAGATTTTTACTTAATCAGAGTCTCAAAACTAGGAGAACAAGAAATTGCTAGATGACGGTCAGTACATACTCCAAGTGGGTGTTGTGGCTTAACCCTATTCGTGACGGGCTATTATCATTTCTTCAATAAGGGAGGGCTATTTTGGCCCCCCTCTTTTTCTTGAAATATTGAAAAGTTTTACAATATTTATACGTGAACCTACTAAGATTGCGAATTAGGTGGTGTTATTTATTTTTCATGAAAATCAATCAAACCTATCAATCAGCTTTTAAAGGTGACTTAACGCCAAATACTTTCTGTCATTATTTTAAAATAAACTTATCCATACACAGCAAATCGAACATACTCAATTTAATTCTCAAAATATTTTTGTCACTCTAAATTTAAAGTGTTGTTACTGTTTAACTTTGGTTAATTTGTGGTCAGTTATTTTTTTTTTAAGAATTTTGAATAATTTTCTTCCTATTTAACAAATCGACCTTTCTCTATTTTATCACAAAGGTATTTTTGACAGTATATACACAGCTAACGAATACTAAATTTCAATTTGGTTAAAATGGATATATATTTAGTTAATTCTATACTACATTGACTTTTATATATTTAAGCACAATAGATAAAATAATTTTCTTTCTTGATATAAAAATGATTTTATCAATCTCATAAATATGGATGAGACCAAATTTCTACTCAAAGAGACCTGATATCATGTTCGCTAAAAGCTCATTATATTTAAATATATGGATTTTTATTTCTCAAGAAATTTTTCAATAATAACCTTATAGATGGGTTATATATTATAATAATTAATTTAGCAATAAAATTTTTGTAAAAATCGTTGCAAAATGACATGGAAAAAAATATTACTGGGTGCTACTTTAACTAAACCGAACACTTTTGGAAGCTCAACTTTCATCAGAAATTCATTTTATGCAATCTATGTTCGAAAAAACTTTTTTCAGGAATTTAATCCATTTCAGAACTACTCTATTCAAGAGAATCTCTTTGTTGATCTTGCCTTTGTTAACTAAATTGTGTTGTAGTATCAGGTGATATGAACAGATATCACTAAACAATCCTTTTTCAAAATATCTGTTCTTGATGAAATCATTCATGATCCTCTTTTTTCAATTAGAAAGTTTTTCACCTTTATCATCTAAAATACACTCTCATTCACACTGGAGGAAAAAATTTGTCAAATTCGATTCATATAAAATTTTATGAGAATAGCATATGTTTACCTGTTGGTATCTGTCATAGTTACGGTAACTTTAAATGTTTGGAAACATTTCTAAAATCGATTAAAATATTAACTAATAAGATAAAAGAGACATTTTTTGAGGACAGCCATATCTGATTTATATCCCTTTTTTAGTCAATTCATCATTTAAATATTAACTAATAACAAATGTTTAAAGATTTTTGATTCACAATGGAGGAGCTTCTTCACTGTGAAGATGTTTTTGGAAAATCTTAATATATTTTTACACCATCGTTTAGTTCATTGGAAAACGGTATATCTTCCGTGTAGACAAGTTACATAATTGTTTCCTAAGACTTTCTATATTGACAATATAAAAGCACTACGAGTCTCCTTTTAATTGAAACTTTTTTTATAAATAGTTCTGTCAACTTCCTTTGTGTATTCTTCATAAATGAAGAATTATGAACATTTTTCTAGATGGCGTCATAAATCTGAGGTGTCATAATTCTATTTTAGGTTGAAAAACTTCTTTTGCAAACGGCAGTACTTTAGCCGACTGTTAAAGGCCTTACAAAAGAATAATTTTTTTTTACATTAAATGAAAATAATTTGAAAAACCTTCATAAAGTTTTAAGATATTTGGAAAAGCTTCTTTAACAGGATCACGTACTGCAAAAACATCAGCAATATTCGATTCTTTCTGTATCTTTTTTCTTAACTATTCTTTTCCAACGTTTAGTTGAGAAATAATCTACTGATTCTTTTCTTTTAAGTGCGATATATATGGTTCAAAATTTTCATATTATAAAAATTCCTCATTTTTAGAGACAAGTATGAAAATGGTTTCATTATTTTCAGTTTTTTTTCATCAAAAACTTTAAAAAAAAGCCAAGTTTTGCTATAAAAAGAAACCTATTATTAAATTCATTTATAATTATTTCAAGTGTCTCATCATAAAGAATACGAAGGTTCGTAACTTCTTCCCTTTTATTATCAAACTTATCAAAATATCTTCTGCATGATTATCGATATAAAAATCCATTTTCTTAATTAGGGAATCAAATTCATTTCCATTATTTTTAAAATCAGATAAAACTTTTATCACATTTCTACCAAATCTAGTCCAATGATGATATTGTCTTCTTTCTAACTTTATGAATATATAATACTTTTGTAGTTTTTAAAGAAAAAATATGCTACTTGCAAGTAGTCATTGGCCAGTTTGATTGTAATATGAAACTTTTCCGTCATGAGCATTGTAAAAGTAAAAAAATCGTCTTTTATATCATGTGAAGACCTCTTGCTTCGAAAGAATTATCTTTATTTTTGCTCCTTAAAAAAAGTTTGGACTTTAACTTTTTAGTGAACTTATGAAGCCTCGTCATTATATTATAATTATTAACACTTGATTCAATTTGATAAAATACTCATAGATATACGCTTTTCAACCCTATTAGCGCTGGGCAAAATTTGTATTTATAAAGTGTTGAGGAGAAGCTTAAGTGCCATCCTTCTTTTTTCTTTCTTTTTTTTATAAAAAAAGACTTTAAAATATATATATATTTAAGAAGGATAGTATGAAAATTAGTATAACTGAATATACCTTGGAACATTAAAATCAATATATTAAAAAGTGAAATATAAGCCAATAATTAGTTTATATTATAGAGAATGCAAGGGACTTTAGGCCATTTAGCGTCAGGGCTGGGGAAACAAAGTAAAATCTTTGCTTATAACTCCGACTCCTGAATTTTCAAGGACTTGGATTCCTGCTTAAATTATATAATATATACGAAAAGAACGTTTTAAAACTTATAGCTGATCCAAGTTATTGAACTCTTAAGACCCTATTTTTGCACCGTAGTGTCTTACAGAAATGAAAAACATGGGCGATTTTGTTTTAAAAAATTATTTTAAGTGAGAATTTTATCCTCAATCAAAATTTTAATTGTGTTTTTCAATCAAATTTTTTTTTGATTTTAGTTTTTTAGAAAATTGATTTTACCTTGTCAATTATTTCTCTTTCAGTAGTTCTACTGCTAAGAGTTTTGTAAAACAAAACATTGTCTACCAGGTGCCATCCATCGTTTTATCAAGCTGAATTGCAAAAAAGTTGAAAATCGAATTCCGTATCAAAAAAACCAAGTCTGATATTCATTAGACATCTCCTATCAGCCTTCTAACGGTATCGTTTGACAGGAAGATATGTTTCATATTTACAGCTTCAGAACTTCTTAGCACATTCAGTATGATATCTTTGCCGCGAGGTAATATCAACTGTTCATGATGTGCGATTTTTTGACAACAGATATTTTTGGAAACTTTTCAAACCATACTTAATATTTTGCAAAACATTCCTATGTTATTAAACCTGGATTTGTGCAATCGTTCAGCTTGACGTTTAAAATAGTCACTAGTTGTGTTTATTGAATTCGAGTGCTTCACTTGACGGGGTTTAGAAAAGTGGATGCTAACACTTCAGCTCACAAAACACACTTATGTCCTCTTCCTCACAAGACGTTAATGCAGTAAAACTAAATTTCAAGTATGAGTCGTCATAATTCATTTTTAAGCCATAACGAAAAATGCACATTTACATCTATAAAATTGGGCCTGAAAAGCAATAAAATAAAATAGTGCTCAATTCAAAGCCTAAATTATTTATTCTTTTAAATGTGACTTAATGGCTAAAATCTATACATAATGAATAAAATGAATTCGCTTATCTAAAATAATAAAATAAAATAAACATTTTTGATAAGAATTTTTATTAAAGTTGATTTAAATAATTCATTTTTTGTTTTCATAGAAGAAAAATTCTATACTTTACAAACGAAAAAGAGAAATTATCCAAATTTTCGACTGTTGCATCCTTTTTCAAGAATAAGGAGGAGTGAAAGAAAGTTTTAAGAAGTGTATAAAAATGTCATTGCCATCCTCTTACTTGTGTTAAGCTGAATGTGGTAGTAAATTAAGAATATAAATATGTTATATTTTAACCATTACTGAACCGTAAGATGTGAAAGTATTCAACTTTGGGGTAGAAACAATTTTTCATCACCTGAAGTTTAAAAATACTTCTCTTCTATTAAAATTTGGTATCTTATTTATTTATTAATAAAGCTACTAACGTGATAAATATTTTCCTCAACTCACCCTTAAAATGTAGAAGTATTTCTTTATTAAATCATTTTTTTGTTAACTTGAAGTAGAAAAGAGTAAATAATTACAACAAAATACAATATTTGAGTGGAGAAAATTTTCTTATTAAAAATTGAAGACAAAACAAGAAATTTTATATTAACTGTAACCTTCCTTTTAAGTAGGAAAGTAATTTTTTACAATCTAAAGTCTATAAATACTGTAGAAGAACCGCTGACGAACCACGCTGGAATATTTTTCCATTAATTCTAGTTGATTTCATGCATGCAGCCAGGCACGTAGCCTATTTGGATATGTGGAAATTACAAGCCATAGAAAAGCAAGTGATTGCAGTTAAGTGCGAGTGGTCGATTATTTTTTACCGAATACCCAGTTGGATTAACTCTGACTTTTCCATGTTTACATTCCGTTTTACAGTCTACGCATCAGAATTATCATCACATTTTCAGTTATAAAAAACATTTATTTACTGCGTAATTAATAGATTTATATCATCTTCGTTCTATTCCGAAACACTTTATTGGCTTTCAAAATTCTTTGCGTGTTTGGCAAAAATTATCTTTGCGGGAAAATTTTTTGAAGTCAAAGAAAAGAACAAGACTAACAACTGATCAGATAAGTGATATTTTGACAGTTTCGGCTGTTATGAATTTAACTCTTGATTTCAATCAAATTGCCACGAAGAAGAAATGACACGTTTCTGGAAAATTAAGAATAAAAATCCATTCAAACCTTTTAAAATAATTTATTCTGTTATTGTTGGTTTCAAATGATGATTTTGTGCGTTATATATACGTGATATTAAAAATTTACAATTTTAAAAATAAAATATGGAAACTATCTTTTTACAATATCCTTACTATAATAATATAAATCAAAAAAAATATCGAATAATCAATGATAATATTGGCTGTGGGGATCAAATTGCTTCATTTTGTTTAGATATAACTATATTATAATAACCTATCGTTTGTCTGTCCGTGATTGAAATTTGAAAGATTGATAAACCGTGTCATTCAAAATTTATCAATATATAGAGATGGCTTAGTTTGATCAGAAAGTGTGTGAGAAATGAAAATAAGAAATCCAAACCGTAATAATATCAGGAATGAGAACAAAGAAATAGAGATATAGTAGCTCATGTGTAGTGAGTGCCGCATTGAGGCCCTGCAAATAAAACTTCTAGCTGCGTTACTGCAAACATATCAGAGGTCTGGCAAGACCTCCGGGGAGATAACTTGCCAAACTTGCCAGCCTTATTATATATTTAAATGTGTAAATCGTAAAATGCTTAAAAAATATACTTAAAATAAAAATTTTCAAAAAATATTTTACATACATATTGAAAGCCACATTTCAAAAATTCTACCTAAAAGTTCAAAAAATTTAACTTTGAAATTGCAGTTTTATTTCATAAAAACTATATGATTGGTTGAAATGTTTATGTAATATACTAGACGGTCCCTGTGTTTGTCTCTCGCTTCGCTCGAGACGTAGGATTCTAAATCTCAAAAAGCTAGGACGCCACATTCTAGGACGTGTGACAGATCATTGGTACTGTGATTCTAGTCGAAAAATGTTCAAATCAAAAAATATTTATTCTTTTTAAATATATCGTTGGCTCCCCTTACTTTTAAAATTGAAAGATAAACCTAGTCTTTAATAATTAATTTTTATCAAATTATGCACATACGAAACTAAAAGTAAGGGGAGCCAACGATATATTTAAAAAGAATAAATATTTTTTGATTTGAACATTTTCGATTCTTTGATTATTCGACAAATATAATATTTAAAATCGTGCAAATTGCAAAGTATAGGTAATAACTTTTGTAACATCGTATGAGGTAGCAAAATATGAACAGAAAGTTTGATATTTTTTGATTTTTTAAAGAATATTTTTCGATTCTTTGATATGAATTATCGCGGTATACAGGTTGGAGATGAACCATCGTAGTATGCAGGTATAATGTATATAGGTAATAACTTATGTAGCATCGTCTCCCCGAATGAGGTATATCAAATCTTACATCTAGCAGAATGTGAACAGAAAGTTGAACATTGTCTCCCTAGTTATTTGTACATGGAATAGAAACCATCGTAGTATACAGGTTGAAGATGAATCATCCTAGTAAACAGGTTGGAGATGAATCATCGTAGTATACAGGTTGGAGATGAATCATCGTAGTATATAGTTTGGAGATGAATCATTGTAGTATATAGTTTGGAGATGAATCATCGTAGAATACAGGTTGGAGAAGAATCATCGTAATACACGGGTTGGAGATAACACGCAAGTTGTCTACCCGCGTTCAACCGTACAGGTTATGAGAATATATATATATATATTAATACGTACCTTAAGTATTGTATTACACAAACTTTATAGTCATTTGTCTCAAATATTCAATTGAATCGATGACTTACATTTTATAGAACTTTTACAGTGATAATCATTTCATAGATTTGCTTAATAAAATTTACTAAATTTTTATATTGTCATTTTGACCGCACACTAAAATGTGGTATTTTTAATTTATTTTCTTTTTGTTAACAGTTAAGTAGCCAAATAGTAATATTGATCAAATGTGAAAAGTGTGACAAATTCATTTTATTAAGAGATCTAAATCTACCGGCGTATTGTCATCTGACTTGATCAAATATAACTTAACTGTCAATTTGACCACTTGGTAATTCTAGCGTTAAAAGAGTTAACCATACAACAAAGATGTCCACTCCTGCTTGTTTAGCATCATCCTGCCATCTACCAATTTTATCATACTGTCTGGTCTGAGTAATTTTTCTGAAATGCGGCTAAATTTATTTATCTTGCGAATTCACGAAGACTAACACGTTATATTTTGACTGTTACCATATCACTCCTAAAACGAGTCCTGACTATATTTGGTTATAATTACTATACAATGAACATGATCACTAGAGATATTTTTGTGATTAGATTAGTACACTTTGGTTTTTCTACCGATATGTCATCAATTCCAGCAAGTGTTAATTTTGTTGAAGAGGAACTCCGTCTATTGCAATTTTGGAAAGAAATTCAGGCGTTTGAAACCTCCGTGAAACAATCAAAGGATAAGCCTAGGTATTTTGCTTTTCCTTGATTTACCATTCAAATTTGAATGCATTATTTTTGCTTCTTTAAGATTTTCTTTCTATGATGGACCTCCTTTTGCAACTGGCTTGCCACATTATGGCCACATCTTAGCTGGAACAATGAAAGACATTGTTACTCGTTTCGCACACAAGAATGGCTTTCACGTTGAACGAAGATTTGGCTGGGACTGTCATGGACTGCCTGTTGTATGCAATTTAAATGAATTTTTAAGAGTCAACGATTTTCCCTCTTCTACCTGCTATTTATGTTTGGGAGAATGCTGAAAGGTTCTAAATCAAGGATAATCTCTAAGTTCTACTTGACACATACAAAAATCGAAATGGGAAAGTAGCTTTCAAATTAGTATTCACAAATTAAAATGTTTATTTAAATAATTTTAAATGAGAAACATGACAATCAGTAACACACTCTCAACATTTTTATAATCCTTCCGTTTTAACCCGTTAACACCCATGTCGACTTTAGTCGACTTTACAAAAATAAAATCGTCTGCGTTTATCAAAGCTCTTTAATACAAATCTTCTGCTTTACATTAGATATCGTCTGATTATTCTGCTCGTTAACGGGTTAAGGCCAAGCAAAGCAGACGATATCTAAAAAAACGCAGACGATTTATATTCAAAGTCATTGAAAAAAGCAGACGAAGATGAAATTACTTATGTTCCATAATAGGAACATTGGCTGTAAATGGGTTAATACAGGCCACTCAAAAATATAATTAATCTTTCTTCTAAAACATCAAGAGGTTGGACACGGGAAACAACCTCGCATAATTTTTCTAACTATCTTACGAAACCTCAAAAGAATGAAGACGTGCAAGAACCAGTTATATAATAGCCAATCACATAATATCATATTCCTAGACTTTCTAGTGGATCATACTTTTATATAGTAAAAATGCTTTTGTTTATAAATATTTTTTCAACTACACATTACACTACAGTATGGCTGGATTCTTGTGTATTAATTTCATACTTATTTATAATTAAGTTTGCTCCCTCCCTCTTTCATTTGAAGTAATATAAATGAGGAGACACAGACAGGGGTGGGTGAAGACAACGCGTTTTTCAATATTCATTCACTATATATTGCTACCCTCTACTTAGATTGAAAAATGGATACGGGAAGCAATGTTTAATCTCAATGTTACAGATATAACGAAGTGTTAGAGTGTTAAAAAAGAATCTAATATATTTTCTATATATTTATTATGAGAGATTTTTTAGGCGTATGCTTTTTCGTTAAATAATTTTATTTTTATACTTGCAAAAAAATAAAAGAATTTTTGGGCTATGGCTAGGATTAACGAATGTCATTTTAATTTTTTTAACTTGAAAATGGCTATGTAAAAAACTTTATATAATTATTTAGATAAAACGTTTCTTTTTGAAATGAGCTGTCATATATAAATCAATTTTTAACAAATTTGATTGAGTTTCATAAAAAAAAATGGATATCACCACTTAATTCAGCATAGTTGAAATATATTTATAAAAATTATATTATCTGAAAAAAATAGAGGGTGGCGGCAAACATGTCCGAAAAATACAATGGTTTTGCTGCAAAATTCCAAGAAGTTTCTCCAAAGGCAACATATCACTACTGCAGTAATACGATTTGAATCTAGTCCTCTGCAAGAGTTGTCAGGTGCGGGAACTGCATGTGATGTTGACTGAATCAACTTCGAATTTTTTTTCGTTACTTCCCAAAGAGGAGCAGGCGTCTCGGACAAGATGTAACTACCGTGAATCAAGGAAGACCGTCAAAAGATGCCATTACAAAATCAAAAATGAAAATATTTTTTGAAACTCGATGGGTGGAGAAAATAACAACACTGCAGGATTTTGAAGACCTTTATGAAGCTTTACTTACTTGTTTAGATGCCATTGGGTTTTATGAACGCGGATGGGATAGCAAAGCAGTTACAGAGGCATATGGGCTTATGAAGCGCATAACAGATTGCACATTTATTATCAGTTTCCAAATAGTATTGCATCTTTTTGGATATTTGATGGGACTTAGTAAAAAACTACAGGGGACTGAAATGGACGTTATTCAAGCTTACAACATGATAGAACTGGTAAAGGAAACCGTAAAATTTGCAAGGACCGATGATGGTGATTACAATATCATATAAAGAAAGTCAGAAAAAATGGCAAGATTAATGGATATGAGGTTTGGTACTCTTGCTAAAGCAGTTCTTCGTGGGTTTTACCTACTACCAAACAATCTTAACAAAATCACAGAGGAAACAGCCTCTTCTCTAGTTGATTTCCATAACACTGATTTACCACCCTCTTCTACTTTTTATCATGAATTGGAGCTCTGGAAGAGGTTATGGTCTAGCCAGGAAGACCGACCAGACACCTAACGTCCACGCTATCAGGCAGAAGAACGTGTTCAACTCTATTCCGAAATGTTACAAAAATCTTACATTTTCTACAGCTGACAGATGTTTCTTCAAGGGGGGTAGAACGCGGAAACTCAGCTTTAAAACATATCAAACGAGCATCGAGGAGTTCTATGGGAGAAGAAAGATTAAATGCACTTCTTTATGTATGCCAGAACATCAACATTGACGTGAAATTTATGCCAGGCAGCATCCACGAAGAATGCTTCTTATCAATCCTCTAGCAGAGAAATAACTATGCAGATTTTTTTAATTAATTATATTTTTTATGTGATATAAGCAATAAACTACAATTCAAGACCTCTGCCTCCTTTACTTAATAACTTGTTCTACCTTATACTTCTAATAAGGTTATTTACATGTCGCTCAATTGAATGAGGATTTGTTCCCTGGGCCCCTCCTCAATTCTTGGATCCGCGCGTGATAAGCGTGTTCTTGTTCAAATTTTAAAGTTTTTACTAGTATAATGATGTCTTATATTATACTTGTTTTATAGTTTTGTAATAAAATATTTATCATAATGCATGTTTTATAAAAGAAACGTAGTTCTAGCTTGGTGCCTGGGTGGCAGACTATCTCACATTTCATACCAAACATCTTTGTCTTTGTTAGACAAAGTAAATCAGTCCACTTTCTCTTTCCGAACATCCTAGGCCGTGGGTGGACAACCTTTTATGGAGTATACGCCAAATATAGTGTTTTCTGATGATGGGCAAAATTTCAAACGGTTAAGTATCATAATAATCCGATAATAATTTGTATTCAAAAACGTTTAAGAAGGTAGACCATCTTTATTTTTAAAGTCCACTTAGATCGCTAACTGGTTAATCCAATTTTAAATATAAAATTATCATAGATAAACAAATTTCATTTTTTATCTAAAAACTACATTTATCAGCATTAGCCTTCCTCGGTATCAAATACCTCAAAAATGACAAATTTTTAACATAGAATGTCGTCATGGGACATTTCGGGTTATGCAATGCGACACTTTTGGCGCATGCGCCATGGGTTGGCCATGGCGTAGGCCATTTATTTCGTAATAAAGTTTACCCTTGGAAGCATAGAGAAAGCTTAGATCAGTCCTCCTCAATTTTTCTAGGGCGCTGGCCTCCAAATATTATTTTTGACCGGCCTTTGAATATCAAAAGGATCCTTTAATTTTAAACGTAAAATACGAGAGTGTGGAATTATCAGATTTTTAAATTTCAAAATTAGGGAATAAAAAAATCACGGCAACACATTATTCCAGAGTTAGCTTACGTCAGTCTAAAAATAAAGTTCACAAAAGGTAAAATTTGAAGTGTGGTGTGTAAAACAAAAGGAGTCAAAAATGTTATTGGAATAGCTGAAATAAACAATTTAAGATGGTAGGACATGTCTTGAGGACAAAGTCATTAGATGAAGTAAAAAGAGTTTTAGATGAACCAATCCCTGTAAAAAAGCCGAGTAAGGCAGCGGAAAGAAAAGATAAGGAGCTGGGTATTAAAGATGAGGACGACCGATGGATGGACAAATGGAAAAAAGGATCAACGCGGTCGGCCTTCTAATAGGAGATAAGGTGTAGGCAAAAAAGAAGCCTTAAAAGAAAGTTCAATTATTATTCGCCAACTTATCCAGCTTTGGCTATGTAGAAGTAAAAGTTAGAGAGGTTACGCACTAGCTTTGAGAAGGACTGGTTTAGATAACATCAGTATAGACATAAATATTTACAAAATAGACAAGCAAAATCTTTTTTGGATGTTTCTATGTAACTCAAGAAAATCTTTGGCGAACCCAGTGCTGTAGAATCAGAAGGTAAAAAGTCTGGCACTAACTGTTATGTCTACATTTTTTCGAGAAATTTAAGCGAATATATAAAAAAAAATGATGCATGGATCAATGTTAATGCTAGTAGAAACAAAACAAATGTTATAGAATAGATAAAAAATATCTTGAAATATAATAAGTGGCAAGTTTGAGAGTGGCGGTCGATATTTTATTTACGATTTACAGTCATGCTCTTTCAAATCCACTGACTCAGCAGCAACCTTTGTGGAGCCATGAAAGATGGTAATCGGCTAGCAAAAGTAGAATTTTCCATCAATGATTTTTTATATGTTCGATTGTTGTACTTTAAAGATCTTTTATGCTTTTTCAGGAATACGAAATTGACAAGAAGCTTGGGATAAAAGGTCCTAAAGATGTGGAAGCAATGGGAATAAAGTCATATAACAGTGAATGTCGGAAAATTGTGTTTCGATACGCTGACGAGTGGAAGAGCACGGTGGAACGAATCGGCAGGTGGATTGATTTTGAAAATGACTACAAAACCCTTTATCCCACCTACATGGAGTCGATTTGGTGGGTCTTTCAACAGCTCTTTAATAAAGGCCTGGTCTACAAAAGCTTCAAAGTTGGTGATTTATATTTCTATCATGTACACTGGGTCTGGCGAGTGGGCATCTTTGTCATGTTGTTTTCATTACTTTGATTAACTTCAAAGTACAGCACTGTGAGAAGCTACCTCCTAAAAAGTGGTCGTTTCAAACGCTCTAATTATTCTAATCATTGTGCTCTTGTTCAATTTTTCATTTTCCTTTCTTTATTCTAGATTTTATTCTTTACTTTTAACACTCGTAGAATCAAAAATACGCTTTTGAATTGTTCTTTTTGATCAATTTTCATATAATATAAATCAAGGATGTCCAACCTTTTTTTCTGATGGCTGAACTTAAATTTTATACCACTACTGGGCCGTAAGTAGTGATATTAATTTTTAAAAAGTTTAAAATAAAATTTATTAGCAAGTTAAAGTTAACATACAAAATTTTATTCAGACAAAATTAATAAATGATTATGACTTATTAAAAAATTTTCCAATATCTGTTTCTATGTTACTATTTTTTATTCTGAGGACATATCTTCTTTGAGGATTTTTGACGCTTTTCATGGAAGAAAAGAATGCAGAGCAAACTATGTTTCAAACACTAGTTCACACGGTTTAAAATTATTATTTAGGAATGCGCTTTTCAAATGATTTTAAGCTAATAAATATGCTTTCATTTTTTATATGAGTTATATACAAAATTGTTCTCGAAAAGACTTGATTAAAATGTTAATACTAGGATAGTGAAAGAGAAAATAAAAATAAGCAATTAGGCGCTAAACCTTGTGTCTGCATTACATTATTGGGGGAGGAGGGGACAAAATAGCATTTTCTCCCTTTGGAATGAAATTATGGTGATTGTTTGCATTCGCTCCTAGTTTCAAATGTAAAAATTATAATTTCATTAACATCACATTATTTGATCTTCAAAATATGAAGTTTGAATGCGAGGTAGGGCACATGAAAGAATCAAGTGGGTCGCAGTTTGGCCCGTATGCTGCGGGTTGGACATCCAATAGTTATAAAGCAAAGTATTTTTATTTTCTAGGATGATGAATAACCTAAAATTCTTAATGTTGAATTTGACAACATTATTCATAAAAATCAAAAACTTACTGAAAAAGATAACAGCTGATTCATTTTCAAAAATCTGCTATCTAAAGTTTAAAATTGTTTTGTTCACCGAAATCTATCGGGATAGTTTTTCTATTTTAAATATAAATTTTCAACAGTTAATATAATATGAAGATATATATAAATATACTATTTGTAAAAGAAGTTATAATATACTTACGCTATAGAAAGTGTCTCCTAATAAAAATATTTATCTCGCCCTTCCTGTTAAATTTATTTTATCTCCAGTACAAATATTTCATATCATACATGCTCTCTGAAAAAATTATTTTAGAATTTAAAATTTTTATTCATAAAGCATGCTGTTCTTGTATCAATTTTTATATCGACAATTTTTTTGCTTCAAACAAGTTAGAGGGTATTGGCATTTAGTTTTTTCATTTTTAAATTTCACTCTTCAAGGTGATGCCTTTTTCAACAGCATGCCACACTCCCCTCTCTAACTTTGAAGCAGGACAAAATTATAAGGATGTTCTAGATCCATCCATCGTTGTTATATTTCCTCTTCTTTCCAAGCAAGCAGCTCTTCTAGCATGGACAACCACTCCTTGGACCATTCCTAGCAACCTTGCTCTTTGTGTTAATTCTGATGCTATCTATATTAAAGTCAAAGGTATATTTATATATACATTATACAGTCAAGTTTCCCTAAACCGATACTGAATTAACCTAACATTTCTCTAAACCGACTAATTTTCATGCTGTTATTTATTTCTCGATAAAGCATGCAATTTGTATTCAAAAAATCTTAAAAACCGCACTAAGCTTATATCGGATTGTGGAGGAATTTTAATACATTCCATGGAGCCGGATGCGGCTCTTTGCTCAATCTGGTGTGACTCTTATGATTATCCAGCTATTCTCTACTAACGAGTTAGAAAAAAATTTTTAACAACATTTTAAACTAGATTCATTCCCCCAAAAAAGTTATTTTCTCAACAATACAGAATATATATTTATGCAAACGGTTGACTTTTCTGTTAATTTCGTTAATCATATACAAGTTGTGGTTTATAAAAAATTGCGTAGATGAAAGTATTGTTGATGAATAGATTGAAAGAGTTACACTACTTATTAAAAACTGATAAAAATATCTTTAATTGTGAAGAAACAGCACTTTTTTCGTTTATATGGCAAAAAACTCATGCCATTTGTTGTTGGTAACGTTAAAAAAACTTGTTGCTTCAAAAGTATTGAGATAAAAGATTTGCTTGTAAATTATAAAGCGAACAAGAAGGGTTGGATAACAGGTATTTTATTCAAGAGTTGTATTTGTGATTTATATTTAAAAATGAAGCGTAACAAAGAAAAATACTCCCATTTTTGAGCGCTACGTGTCAGTCTGTGAAGATACCTTTTCGCATCTTCACCTTGCCTACACTTCTGATAATGTACAACTTTCTTGACACTGCTATACTCCGCTCCTTCAAAACTGAATACAGAAAACTTTTCATTTACTGGCAAAAATTCATGCTGACGATCTGTATCAGGTTTGATAAAAAAAAACGATAACAATTTTAGACTCTTTTTTTGGATCAAATATGCATAGAAAAGCGTTACAAAAGGGACCTTTGCAAACTGCTTTGTACAAAGTTCTTTTTGATGACAGGTTACTGAAGATAACAAAGTGTAATGATGAAGTAGATTTAACAATTAAAAAAGAATTTGCTAATAAAATTTTTGTAATGTTGACACCAAGATATCTAAAATTGTCTGTGCATTTTATTTTTCTTCCATTTAGATTGTCGGAAGTTTCTGCTTCCCCATTGATTTTCATACATTGAGTTTTTTTTATGCTTTTATTGATATGAATTTTTTTTCCTAATTTATAAAGTTTATCGAGAATGTTTTTCAATCCCTCTTCCGTTTCTGAGATTAAGACATTGTCATCAGCGTACATTATTCGATTGCTCTTAAACTTCCCAATTTGTATGCTTCATCATCTTTCAAGTCTTTAAAAGCTTTATCTGAATAAGTATTATACACTATTGGAGAAAGTACACAACCTCAGCGAATTCCTCTACACACGTTAATGGGAAGTGTTTCATATCTTTTTTATAGAGATTTTCGATTTCTCTCAAGCACTTTTTTGGTATATTGCGTGTATGTATTGTGTTTAATAACTTCTTGAAATTTACTCTGTCAAATGCTTTATCAAAATCTATAAAACAAATAAATGTTTCTTCTTGCTGGTTGATGCGAAACGTTGTGATAAATTTAAGGTACCTCTATAGTACCGCGGTTAGGAAGAAAACCGCATTGAAGAGGTTTTAGCTCAGAGTTTAAACTTTTCGAGATTTTGTTTTGTACGATGAGATATAGGATTTTTGACACATGTGATGTTAGCGCTATTCTATGTTCTTCACATTTGACAGTTTCAAATTTTTTCGGTATCGCAATGAATTCACTCGTGGTAAAGTCTTCTGGTAGCACATTTGTTTCATATATCTCGTTAATAAACTTGAACATTCTTTCATTTAGCAATTCTCCTCCATTTTTTATAAGCTCTATTGGTATTCTTTCAGGTCCAAGGGCTTTTCTATTTTTTATTTGTTTCGAAGTATTCTTGTTTTTTTCAATTGTGATTACATCTTCGTTATTGTACTGTATATTCACCAATTTCTTTTTCTTCTGTTAAGAGATTTGCGTTTTTATCTGAAATAAATTTACTTCTTTTTCTGTTTTGAATATTTTCAAAAGACTTAATCTTTTTATGCATTTCTCTCGCGTTATTTTTCAATTCTAAGTTTTCTATTACTTTACGTTCGTAAAGAAACCACCACGGGACCGGTTAGTATAACCATCTTTCTTTAGCTTCTCTGCAACTACGTTGAATTTCATGACATAGTTTCTTATACTCAAAATTATTTGTCTTGTTTTCTTTGTTTCGTTTTTCAATTAGAGCCATGCTTTCATCAGTCATCCATGGTTTCTTTTTATCTACTTTATGATTTCTCAATACTTTTTCAGCTACATCTAATATTGCATTTTTGGTTTCAATCCAGTTATTACAACCATCATTAAGCTTTATGTTCATTTCTTTTCTGTGTTCATTATATCCTTCTTCAGATTCCCAATTTAATGATATTTTTACTTTATACTTCTGTTTGTTATTCCATTTTTATTGAGTTTGAGTTTGGTTGCTTGCCTCTAACCATATTATGATCTGTTCCACAGTCGTGTTGACATATAGGTCTACACTTCTTGAGACTGTTACGGTATCATAAGAATGCAATCTATTTGATTTCTAATTTGGCCATCGGGTATTTTCCAGGCGTGTCGTCTTTTTTTGCTTGAACGCCAAATGTGTTCTTGATAGTAAAACACTTGCTTTTGCAATAGTTTGCCAAAAGTTCTCTTTTTTCATTTCTTTTCCCAAGTCCATAGTTCCCGACAATAAGTTCTTCTGCTCGACTTCCAACAACAGCATTAAAATCTCCCATAATTATTACAGCTCGGTCTCCTCTACCACCAAGTTCTTTTATCAGGTTTTCAATTTTATCATAAAACTCTAGCATCTTTTCATCTTTATTTTCTGCTGTAGGTATTAGACTTGAATGATCATGTCTTTATCAATTCCTTCCAGAAGACATCCCATTCTTGTTTAATCGATACTCTCTTTATTGCTATCAATTTTTCTTCTAGTGGTGACTTGTAATTATTCCAACACCTTTCCTTGATTTTTTGCCACTAAATAACTTCACATGGTATTTCTTTCCGCTGCTTGAAAACATGTCAAAGCTACTCTCGTTTTTAATAAAAGGTTCGCATAAACAAGATTTACATGTTTGTTGTTCCATTTGTTCAATTATAATTTGTAGTTTTCCACTTTTATCAAAGAGTGAGAAAATGATAACGCCGCTGCCCAGGTAGAGTCGACATGTAAAATTTTGATTGTATGTATGGATTTGTAGGTTCATATTCAATTAATCCAGAGCCTCGTTTGTTTTGCATATGCATATCCAGGGATCACCACGTGGAGCTGAGGTTGATTATGATCCCCTTAAAGATAATAGGCTCTGAAATATTTTTCGTGGGGCCAATTGGCCGCTGTGTTTGTGTTGAATGCGGTTGCTTTTGTGTCCCATTTATTTGTATTGAATATTGTGAGTGTCTTATGAATTAATATAGTTATTTCCATCAGTACAATTTTTATCACAAAAGGTTCATATTGTTTACGAAGCATTACGTTTTTTAAAATGCATAAACATTTTTTAGTATTTCATTCTCTAAGTAACAAGAACATTAAAATTCACGTCTTTTACATTCGAAATATTTTACACATGACGGGCATGCATCAACGACTTTTATCAAATATTTTTTTCCATAAATTTTTATATTAGAATTTGAAGTGTATTTTTTTTAATTCATTTCAAAAATTAATAGAGATGTGTAAACCACATTTCACTAACATTTTTCAGTGCAAGAAATGAGTTTCTCCGTACGTTATGGCCACCAGATGGACTTTCAAATTTTGGCATTTCACCATTTTATTATTTTCAAAATATATTCCAAAATATCTTTCATTATTTGTACAATAAAATGTTATTTCTGCGAGAATTTTTAAACGGATATTTCTTCCGGTTTACTGATTTTAAAATGTAAACTTAAACTTTATACGGTGGCGTAACTAGGTGGGGGCGGTGGGGCGGTCCGCCCCGGGTGGCACATTTTTAGGGGCGGCATATTTTGAAATCACTCATATATTGCAATCACTATGATGTTAAGATCTTTATAACAGTTTGTGTTGTAAGAGATTTTCATTTGACAAACAAAAAAACATGCATACACAACAAATCTGAGACTTGAAAAAAGTTTTTGACGAAGTTATTGAAGAGTTTGCTAACAAAAAAGCTAGAAAAGTTCATCTATAAAAAGTTGAAAATTAATATTTGTATGTAATTAAATAAATTTTTCAGTTTTTTTATTTTCATATTAAAGCATTATTTTCTATTATAAGCATTTATATAAAACTAATTTATAAATAAATAATTTTTTATGCGTTTTTAACCAATTTTTTTAAATAAAAAGGGGCGTTAAATTTATGACCCCCCCCCCCCTGGCAGCAATTCTCATGGTTACACCACTGACTTTATATACATAAAAATGTTACATGTTTTCTTTGTTTTCCATTTTTATTTTTTTATATAAAATTTTTTTAGTACCTGATCATGATTTGCCTTTTATCATAATGAAGAGTAGAAAATTCTTTGTATTTAAGGATCAAGAACTTGAAGTTTTAAGCGAGTAAGTTTTTTCCTTATTTTGTATTTTATGTGTGTGAACGTGTGTATCACCCCTCTACAATTCCAGTTTCATAAGTTTTTGGTTAGGGTGGCCCTAAAAGTTTTCATTTTTCAAAAAATATATCTCTCTAGCTATAATTTAACATTAATTCATTATATATTTTTATGTAGTTTTAAATGATATATATATACTTCACATTTCATGTAGACGTATTGAATATTACCAGGTTAAATCATTTTACAAGAATATGCAATGAGCCATTTTCGCGTATTTATTGTTCGTAGGTGTTGACTACTCCATCTTTTGCTGCAAATCGTAAACTTCAAGAATGTTTGCTAAATTATTTCATCTTTTTCAATGAAATCTTATTTTGGTTATTTTTTGCAATTTCATTTGTTTTGTATAAATTAAATTAAATAACTATATTTCAAGAATGATTAATAACTATTGATTTATAAATCCAGCTAAATTTAATTTAACATCAATTGATAATTTTGCATTTGTTTAGATTCCCTGGAAAAGACTTAGAAGGCTTAGAATATGATGCTCCATTTGATTACTTTTCTTACGTAAGCCAACATTCTAAATTCATACTTTCAGTAAAGCATGTGCAAAGACAACACTTTTCTTCATGCAAATAGAATTATAGGAAGAACTGCGTATTTTTCATGAGTGAAAAATACGTAATGAAGGTTTTGATAAAGTTTCACAACAAAAAATCCTTTTTGTTTTTAATTTTTTTTAGAACAGTCTAGCGCACTTATCCCAAATTTTTTTGCTCCGAGGCATCTTTGTTGGACTTAAACCTTTTGGCAGACATGTCATAAAGTACAATATTTCAGTAGTGTTTGCTTCTCGATGCGCTCGAAACAGCATACTTGGTTCAGTGTTGATAAATTAAGATCGAAACGACAATGGGACCAACTAGTTAGTTATAAATATAGTTGATAAAAACAATTTTGATGTAAGTAGCTATTTTAAATATCTTTTTATTAAAAAATTTGATTGATTTTCATCAAAGAATATTACCATATTGGATTAACTATTCTACTTTTTGACAGATTTTGATCGATTTTCAAACGAAATCAACACCAGAAAATGGTTATTTTGTTTGAAAATCGATTAAAAACAGCCACGAAGCTGCGTTAAACTGCATACGCTAAACATGGCGGTTTTTATCCCTGCATTTTACATGTGTATTTCTGAAAATGTGATTTTTTGTTTATTATTCCGCGCTTACCTACAGGTATGCGTATGTATAAATGCATTTTAAATTACTTTATCTGGAATACAGGTCCCCCCATAAAGGTATTAACCGCTCATAGGCGAGGGTATCATGTGAGCCAGAGATTATGATCTGTTTCACAGTCGGGTCGACATATAGGTCTACACTTCTTGAGACTGATACGGTATTTCTGATTTATAAGAATGCAATCTATTTGATTTCTAATTTGGCCATCGGGTATTTTCAGGTGTGTCGTCTTTTTTTGCTTTAACGCCAAATGTGTTCTTGATAGTAAAACACTTGCATTTGCAATAGTCTACCAAAAGTTCTCCTTTTTCATTTCTTTTCCCAAGTGCATAGTTCCCAACAATAAATTCTGCTCGACTTCCAACATCAGCATTAAAATCTCCCATAATTATTACAGCTCGGTCTCCTCTACCACCAAGTTCTTTTATCAGGTTTTCAATTTTATCATAAAACTCAAGCATCTTTTCATCTTTATTTTCTGCTGTAGGTAGTAAACTTGAATGATCATTGTGTCTTTATCAATTCCTTCCAGAAGACATCCCATTATTGTTTAATCAATACTCTTTATTGTTATCAATTTTTCTTCTAGTGGTGACTTGTAATTATTCCAACACCTTTCCTTGATTTTTTGCCACTAAAAAACTTCACATGGTATTTCTTTCCGCTGCTTGAAAACATGTCAAAGCTACTCTCGCGTTTAATAAAAGTTTTGCATAAATTTAAATGTTAAAAATTACATTTGATTTTGAGGGAGTTTTTGACATGAGAGCCTCATTCAACTACCATGAATTAAAAAAAAATTAAAAGATGCAGCTAGCAATGTTAAAAAAAGGTTAGGTTTGCCATTTTTAGCCACAAGCGCCATCACGTCAAAATATAATTGATGCATTTGACGTGAAGATCATTGAAAAGTTGATGGAAGAATAACAATATTACCGGGACGTAAATTACGATCATCAGGATACTTTGAAGATGGTCTACTAAACCTTGATTAATTTCTACTCTAAGTTGAGTTTGATTATTTCAAATAAAAGAAAGGCGTTGACCTTCAACTTTGGATAGGCATCAACCAGAAATTGTTGAAATGGTTTTCCTGCTAAATGCAAAGTAGAAAAATGATTTCTAAAAGCAATTCTATAAACATAATACGCTAATTGGGTTAATATATTGCGCACCGCAGTTGAATATTGTGGAAAATGATTAAGATTTGGGTCCCATCCAGATTGGCCTCTAGGAAAAGTTAGTGGGTAAATCATTGAATCAATGTTTGAAGAAATATATGGAATACGTCTTATGGGGATGTACAACAATTTGGTTATTAAGTGGAGACGCACCATCATTACTTGTGAAAATTGCAGCAACTTCTTGGTGTAGAGGAGCATTATATCTTCTTCTGTCATTACCTTCACGCATTACCCTTGTTATTATTGATGGTAAACGATTCTCTTGCTTTGCAATTTCTTCCTGTTCTTTCTCAACATCAGCCATATGCCTGTTAGCTGCAGCATAAGGCGAAACTGTTTAATATACATTTTGAATTATTTCCATACATCTCTTTTACAAGTAAAATTGGATGGATTTGCCATTCTCATATTCAATGCAGTTGCTGGCTCAATACTATACAATTGACTGAAATTCGGTGTTTGATTTTCAACAGGATGTAGGGAACCATACCTATGATACATTTGTCCACAAATCCTGAAACATGGAGTACCACTTCCAGCTGGTGTACGTATATTTGCTTGTAAACTTGCAAAACAAAAAGCATTATTATAGATTCTTATGTTTTTACGGAAATGTCTTGCTTTTGGAGAATCACTTAAATATAAGTCTTTCAGTTCTTGTGGAAAGTTTTCAAAGTTTGGTAGAGTTACTTTTCCCTTAACACAACACTTGAATGATTCTGTTGGAAATTTGATTGTATGACAATCTTCACAATGAATGTTAAACTGATCTAAATAATGCGAGTCAGGTAAAATATTTTGATTGTTTATTCGTGCGGAATTAATAGAACTTGGAGTATTTCTATTATTAAATATTTTAATTCTTTGGCGTAGAGTATTCGAATATGCACGTTCTTTGGTTTCTTCTGCAGTTTCATTTACACGCCTTCGTTCTTCACGTAAAGAATTATTGTACCTATGTTCTTCGGTTTCTTCTGCAGTTTCATTAGCACGGCTTTGTTCTTTACGTAAAGAATTATTGTGCCTACGTTCTTCGGTTTCTTCAGCAGTTTCATTTAAACAGGTTCTTTGTTTGCGTATAGAATCTTCCTGTCTACGAAATTTCGTTTCCTCAAGAGTTTCATTTGCACGCCTTCGTTCTTCACGTAAAGTATTCTTGTGCCTACGTTCTTCGGTTTCTTGTAGAGTCTCATTTGCACGCCTTCGTTCACGTAAAGTATTCTTTTGCATGCGTTCTTCGCTTTCTTGAAGAGTCTCATTTGCACGCTTTACTTTTTTGCGTATAACATCTTGTTTATGAATTTTTTGTTTCTTCCAAAATTTTGATGGGTATTAGTTATAGGAAATGTATTTTCGCTCGAAACGACCACGGGACCGGCTAGTATATAAATAAACTTCTAAAATGTGTGAAATAAGTTAGGTTGAAAAAAGGAGTACTTTTTTGTAACAACTATCTTTAAAAGATGACGATATTTCGGTTACGAGAGTCTTTATCATTTTTTTACATGAACGATTTTGATAAAAACTCTTGGAGTCGAAACATTATTATCTTTTAAGTAAAATTCTTTGAAACTTTCAACAATATATAAATGACTAAATCCCTTTCTGGCTTACTAACCAAAGCCACCGACTTGAAAAACTGAAATCCCTTGATGGGCCAAGAAGTTTGCAAAATAGTAAGAGAGTTCTAAATAATAGTTCTATGGAATGTTTAAAGAGGATCGACTACCTACTTTCTGCTCCCAACTCTGATTATTATCAACATTCATTTTTAGAAGCGTTCTTTAAGTCGTTCATTTCGTGTCGTAGTTGATAATTACGTTTCAGAAGATGCGGGAACAGGAATTGTCCACCAAGCTCCCTATTTTGGTGAGGTATATTTATCTTTTTTTACTATTTTCAGGCAAATTAAGTATACAACTCTTTCATTAAGGATGATTATCGCATTTGCTTGAAATATCGTCTAATTCAGAAAACCGATGAACCGATTTGTCCAATAGATGATTCTGGATTTTTCACCCACCCTGTTAACGATTTTAAAGGCATGTTTTACAAGGTAATATAAAACAACGAAATATTGATTTGTATTTAAGTAAATTTTACTACAATGTGTTTTAACGTTGTTTTAATTTTTCATTATAGTATTTTGTGGTAGGAGAGTTTTGACAAAAATATCTGGTGAATTTGACTAAGTGATTTGGTTTCTTGTTTTTAACTATCGCCTGATTTCATTCTTGTCAAGAGAAGAGTGTTCGATTTTAAAAATACCGAGATGAGATACCCCAGCTTTTAAAAACGAATTGTCTCTTTATTTTTTATAGCAGAATTGAAAAGGGTCAAAAAATTATTTTTGGCAAAAGGAATTTCAAAAACATTTTTGCCACAATATTGACCTAGTAATTATGTAAGATTATTATTAGTGTTTTGATTGACTTAAAATAATTTACTTTATTCACCTATAAAAATAAAAAAACACCGAATAAAGTGTATTTATTATTTTAGTTCACTAAGCCATCTCAAAAGATAATTATAATAAGATTAACTTATTATTATAGTGACTCTTGAGAAAACATAAATGATCACTACTTCTAGCATTGATTTAAATTATAAATATGCTAGCATCAAATTTATTCCATCTTTACAAGAAATATATTTTGGACTTTAAAATTATCAAAAATATAAGGATAAGTTAGTAGGTACGTTTGAAAGAATAAAATTCTAAAAAATATATCAAATGGGTGAATACACTCGCATTCGTTAAATCAAAATAGAGAAAAACCAAAATGAAAATTATTCATGGAAATCAGTCGCACCATATTCTCGGTTAACCAAAAACATGGAATTAGGTACACTCGTAGAAGAGACACGCTGAATGAATGTAAACCTAGCTAAGACTTAAATGTTGCAATTGCACTTCAGAACGCAGATATGGATCTATTGGCATTTAATTATGCAAAAAGGAAACCCCTTAAGAATCAGAGTTACAGAAACGGAGGAAAAATATACAAATCGGAAGCTGACTTTACTAGTTTTAAAACGTTGATATAGGGCAGGGGTCAGGAACCTATGGCTCGCGAGCCAGACATGGCTCTTTTGATGACTGCATCTGGCTCTCAGATAAATAAGGTGGCCTTCATGATAAAGGGAGGTATTGCGATAATGCTTATCCTTGCCAATTCTACACTCTCTTAATTTCGTCATCATTACGAATCACGACGACACAAATAAAGCTGATGATGATGCAGACTTTGCTTATTAATAAATGACTTCGATAAAACAATGTTGTTTAAAATAAATTCAGAGTCTTATTATACTATAAAATTGTTGGTCTTCTTTTTCCATTTAGTTGTAATCAGTATTTAAAAATATATATGGCTCTCAGGGGATTAGATTTTAAAATATGTGTTTTTTGGGCTCTTTTAGTCAAAAAGGTTCCCGGCCCCTGATATAGGGGATAACCATGGATACTTTTACTGTACTTAAGTGAGTACAACTACATAATGGGGTAAAGCCAAATCTAGCATTCATTTTCTAAGTGTATTTCGGCCTTTCGCCGCTAGTATCTATGCATGCATGTACTTTTCCAAAATTCTGCACTTTAGACATAGGTGGATGACTCTTAACTAGTATACTATACATATTGAGGGAAAAATTTGTCCACCTATCAATCCTAAGCAATAGAATCCAGTATAGGAAAGAAAACTAAGGATCTACACCCGCGTTACTGTTACAAACTACACTAAATACGTGGTCACTCCTTTCGAAGATTAAGTTTACTTTTTTGCATAGGATGCTGATAAGCTCATAATTAAAGCTCTCAAATCAAAGAAGCGTCTTCTCTGGCACTCTTCCATGAATCATAGTTATCCATTTTGTTGGAGATCTGAAACGCCACTAATGTACCGCGCGATTCCTTCCTGGTTTATCAGAGTTGAGCCATATAGAGAGAATATCATTCAACAGCTGGAAAAGACTTATTGGTACACGCCATCTCATTTTTCATTACTTTATTAAGCGTGTTCAAAAACGGTCGATAAGAAGTATTGATAAATTTAACTACCGCTATATTTTAAGGCCCGTCTGCCATTTTGAAAAGAACATTTTAGATAAATTTATGATAATAATTCTCTTGTGTGATCATTTTTGTAATAAAAAAAGATAACGGAAAAAAGAAAGCACATTTTCGCGCCCTGTAATGAACTATTCGTGATGAAGATTAGAGCTGGATTTGAACTCGTGATGTCGAAAATCTAAGCCAGTAATCTAGCTAATCTTACACACGCCCCAGTTCTCTACTTTTGATTTAAAAACAATAACATTTTTTGCTTCAAAATTCACAAAAAGAAATTTATTTATTGAAATCATAATATTAATTGCAAACATTTATTTAAAAAAAAAAAACATTTTTCTGCTCTCCGCATAAAATTTTTTACATTTTGCACATTCGGAATAGGCTTTTCATTTTTTTTCCTACACACAAAGAACGACCACCTCTTTGGGCAGTTTTCTTTTAGTTTGTCCTGAAGATGCAGAAAATTCTTGTGTCTCTCTAATATTTGCTACAAGCGAATGCCAAGGACCTCCTCTTAGGATTTCTTCTTAGTATTTCATTTTTCACGAAGTTTTTTCCAAAATGCGTCCTTTATAGAGTTTTCCCTTATTTGATCTAGGGTTGATTTGTACCTACAAATCAAAACTATTTATACATGAAATATCAATTATGTTGCAGAATAAACCAAAGGCCATCTATTAGTTTTTCTTGTTACTGTGTATGATCCAATGTGTCCACTCTCTCTTTTATTATAAAACTCTATAATTTCTGCAAGATTTTTGTTATCTAAAGACACACTTTTGTCATGATGAAGGGTACTCAAGACAAGCAGTCTTTTCAATTTTTTAGAAACATATTGCACCAGTGTAAAATTTGAGCGTACCGTTCCCACAAGTGTCAACTTTTTTCCATCAAATGGGTTGTAAGAAGTAAAAAAGTTATTGCAAATAAGATTCCTTCCTTTGGGGTTTCAAACTAAACCTAAAACAACTCTTTGTCCTTGGTTTTTTCGGGAGCCTGTTCAGGTAACTTTCCTGTATAAACTTGTAAATTCCATGCCTACTTAGTTTTGCTATCACATAAAACCCAAACTTTGATGCCATATTGCTTAACTTTAAATTAACAGTCAGTTATCACTTTTTTGACAACTTTGATTGGATTTTATCAAAAAAATATTATCACTATTTGAATTAACAATTATTCTTTTTGACCGGTTTTGATTGATTTTTAAAGGAAATATACACCAGAATTGAATAGAAAATGTTTAAAATTAAAATTCTCGGAATGAAAAATCCAAACACGATCATTTGTAGAGTCTTTGCTTTGAGCGAAGCGAATCCTTTTATTCAAATTTGTGACGCGGACTTTATGAATAGAGTCTAAAATTGATTTAGTTTTGATACTTTTTAATATAGGCTGTTTTTGATTTAAGTTATTAGGAAGGCATATATAGCCACTTTATTAACCACTTGGTTGTGAGATTTCTTATGCTTTTTGCAATCAATTTCAATGTAACTTAACCAATTCTCATATTGTAAATTGAGTGGCTAAGATTAAGATCAATTAAATTTTGAAAAAAAGTTATTTGAAATAGCTACTCATCTCAAGGTTGAATTTTTTATGAACGATATTTAAATTAATTTGATCACATATATGCCCATTTTCAAGTATATTCAATTCCATCTTGATCTTTATTTCGTTTGAAAATCAATCAAACCCTGCCAAAAAGCGATTTAAAAATTGTGATTTCCCTCAAATTATCAAGTTCTGTTAATAAATAGATTTTTACGAATATATTCCTATTTTCAAGTATGCTGAATTCAATGGTGATGTTTATGTTGCTTCAAATCAATCAAAATATTTCCAGAATTTATTTAATCAGGATTGCTTTCTCTTATACATTCAAATTTTATATATTTTTGTGTGCACCCGGTGGTGGGATTCAGTCAGTTCGCTTGAACCTTGCTTAGAATTGAATGCCCTCCATGAACCAGTTGTTACCAATCGTATGTATAGGCCTAATAATAACGTTACAACTAACAACTACGCGTGTTTACGACGCAACTCTAGTAGGCTATGCGGAGTAGGTCGACTAGATCTCTAATGAATCATTTCTCAGCAGGTAAGTCTTTATTCTTTCTAAAGTATTATTATTAGTAGGTCAAGCGTCCTAGGCCTACGTGCGAGTGCAAATTTGTGCTCAAAATTTAGCCAACGGGTGAAGGCTTTTTTCTACAGATTCTTATCTAAATAATTATGTTAATCAATTGTTATTATACGTAAGGTTAGATCATCTAAATGCATAGTTATAGGCTGCTAGATCTATCTAATCAATATTCCTTATACACAGCTATGAAAATTGAAATGTTATGCTAGTAATTTGCAAGCACGAAATTGCGTTAGAAAATTCTTTTCCCCAATAATTTATAAAATTTGTTATATCATCTATACATTAGTTTAATACATTTTTTAAATTTTTTTTAGAAATCTCACGACCATAAAGAATGGTTAATAACTTTTAGGGTTAGCGTTAGTTATATGGCTTAAGCTATATATTGTGTGTGTATTTTTATATGGTCTGATGAGTTGGTTTATTTTTATAGAGTAGTATATTAAAGTTAACTCTTTCCTCTTAATTTTTTAATTATAATTATCTCTCAATCTCTTAATAATTTTTTTGATGATTTTTCTTTATCGTGAGATTTTTCGGTTGTGTGATGATCGATAATTATATTTCAACCAATCAAAATGCAGAAGTGGATTAAGTGCTAAATGATAGAGGAGAAACGAATGGGGGTAGTACAAATGATCCCCTAACCAGGGAAGAAATAAATTGGCGCCCCTATTTTTCGAGCGAAGCTAGAAAGAAACATTGCACCAACGATCCCTATGTTTCGAGAGAAGTGAGAAATAAACACTACCAATGATCGTTATTTTTCGATTGAAGCTAAAATAAATGAATTTGTCAAAAAAATCCTCAAAACTAGGATTTTATATTTTCCTTGTAATTAATACCAGTATAAAATATTGATTACATTAAAAAAATTTAATTGATGTTGTATATATAAACAAAATTAGATTAACTATTAATTTTATTTGTTATATAATAAATTTTAACGGTTAGAGTACAACCTTCGTAAATTTTACCAATAAGTTTTTCTTCGCAATGCATGAGAACAGACACACCTTTTCTGCATGGTCGAAAACTAACGATGTAGAACCCACTTCGATTTTTGGCTTGTTTCAATATTTTGAAACTTTTTTATTAATCACTATTGTTCCTAAAAAAGCAAAAAAAACAGCCAGTTTTTAGCAAGTCAATCTGTATCTGCCTGTGATAACCTTTCTACCACTATTGAATAAAAGTTACATCAAATGCATCACAACATTGCATCAACATTTCTCTTTGTGTTTTATGAGTTACTTGTCGGTACTGCAGTAAATGTTGCCATTTAAAGCCAAACCTGTTGAGGCCTCATACCTCATATGTCCAATAAATTTTTAGTCCATACTTTCTAGGTTTCGATAGCACATATGTCCTTCCAGTAATCTTGCCACGGTATCCAACTAACACAGAATGTTTTAAGGTTTTTTTTTCTTTTTTAGGAAAATTATCGAAATGCAAAGATCTGACGAAGAATTTAAATCTAAGAGCACCAATGTCACTTTATAAAAAGGTCTTGCATCTTTGAGACAACTTAGTTCTTGTTAATTTGACATGCTATCTCTGTGTACACCAACTTGTATAAAGCAGGCGTTCACTTCAACACAAATTAGACATAAAAAGGAAAATTAATTTTGTTAAAATTTTTCATCTACTCATAGCGTACAAATCATGATCTTAGAATATGAAGAAACATTTTGTTGTTGTGAAATAGTGGATTTGTGCGTTCAAATACGGAAACAAAAAATCAAAAATTGCAAGACGCGTTCAAACAAGAATAAAAAAACTAATATTTTAACCTGAACATCAATCAAAGTAAAAATATCTGTGTTTGAGAGATATCACATTTAGTATAGGTATTTAGTACTACAACGTAGGTTAGTGTTACTCTTCCATGTAGTATAGTAGGAAAATAGCACTTAGGAATTAGAATATAGGGGTTAGAACTACGGGTACAAAATGTACACATGCTTACGATTGATGTGAAACTGTTACTTATGGCTTACAAAATAAGAAAAATCATTTAAACAATGTTATTTATAAGTAAGTTTAAATCTCGGACCTAAAACCATATAATGCTATTTGGCCCATATATACTTTTATCATACCTTAATGTTAAAGTAACCACATTTAGGGTTCCAGACTTTGTTAAAGAAAAGCGCTTCCGAAATTGGCTGAATGATGCACGCGATTGGGCTTTTTCACGAAAGAGATATTGGGGCACTCCCATCCCTTTATGGATCAGTGACGAGGGTGAAGAAGTTGTCTGTGTTGGTTCTATCGATGAGCTCAATAGACTTTCTCAAAGAAGTGTTTTTGATTTGCACAGAGAAAAGTAATCACCAGATAAAACATTTTTAAACTTTTTGTAAAAAATTTGACCTTTTGAAATGATTTCTCATTTTTAGAAAAATAGTAAAGTGTCTTTATTCAAAAAAGTTAATTTTTCGACCACTATAGTTATCAACAGATCTTAATTACCAACTAGGGTTTTTCCTTACACACTTTACTCCAACCCCAAAACTCTACACTCTCCTCCTCCACTTGTGATGTGTTGATGGGCATAGTGGTCGACAATTTACATTTTCAGAAATTTTAAAAAAGACTACTATTTCTATTAACTTTTTTTATAGTTCCCACTTTCGCAATGACTCTATTTATTTAGAAAAATACTTCTTTCTGACTTTAGGTAGAAAAAAACTCACAGATTAAGGTCTTAAGATTTGATTTTTTTCGTTCTTAAAATTTAATTGACTTTATTGATATGTAAAAATACAAAAAAGTTATCAAAAACCAAGTTTATATAAAATTTGTCATGTAGGGTAACACAGATTCCATTTAAATTTCATCACACACGTTCTGTATATACGCGTCGACTACTCACAAAAGTAAACAATTTCAATTTGCTCTTTCATCATCATCATCATCCATTCGCTCTAATGAGCAGGTCTTTGTCCTGGCGAGCCAAGGTCGACCTTGAATTTGCAGCGACGTCTCCATCCTCCTTTCATTTCAGCATCTTCAATCTTCAGATTCCTTTTCTTCATGTCTTCTTTAACAGCATCTTCCCATCTTTTTCTCGGTCTCCCTCTCCTCGCTTGTCCAGTGATGTTTTCATCCCATAGTCTCTTCGTTAGTCTTTGTGGATCCATTCTCTCTAAGTGTTCTAGCCAACGCAGTCTATGCTCTTCCAAATACTGCTCTATATCTTCCACCCCTGTCATTCTTCTAATCTCTTTGCTTCGCACTTTGTCCAGTAGAGTTTTGCCACACATCATTCGTAACATCCTCATCTCAGCAGACTGCATGCGTCTCACTTCAACCTTCTTCATTGGGCAGCACTCTGCTCCGTAACACATAGCACTCCTTGCACACGATTTGTATAGTCTTCCTTTTAACTTCAATGACAAAACTCTGCCGCACAGTACACCAGCAATGTCATTAAACTTATTCCAACCAGCTCTAATTCTTGATATCACCGTTTTTTCAATTTCGCCATCTCTTGTTAGAACATCACCCAAATAACAAAACTCCTTTACTACTTCGAATTCATCTTCACGTAGTTTAACGAAGCCTTGTTTTTCCCCAATTTCATGATTTAACTTGCAACTGCGACATATGAAATTTTTCGCTCTGCTCAATGGAACAGTTTGCTCTTTACATGTGTATAAAATGAATTCGAATGAATATGGTAAGTAAACACTTAAAATGCATTATTATTGGTCTAATACATTTCCGACAATGTCCACTATCAAAAATAGTATACGTTCAAAGATTAAAGATAAAATTTAAAAAGTGATATTATCGTTATTACATTCTATTATTTTTATTTTTCATTTATTATGAACTTGCTTTTTAGATTTTAACTTGTAATATCTTTGATGATTCAATGAAGTTATTTTTCCATTTTACACATCTACTTATCATTTTCATTGCCGTTTCTTATCTTATTTAAAATGAATTATGAATTTTGTATTTTTGTATCATTTTTATTATAGTTGTCATAAAAATTAAGTGCCAATTATTATTATGCCAATTAATTTCTCCTCTGGATTGGTTGAAATTATTTATATGTATGTTTTGTGTCTATTTTTATATGGTGTAATGAGCAAAAATACACAAAAAAGATACAACTATGCTATAAACAAATAACTCACCACCACACCATTAGCAACTCATCAGACCATATAAAATATCACACACTACCAATGATCCTATGTTTCGAGCGAAACGAGAAACGACCACGGGACTGGCTAGTATAGAGAATATTCTTGAAAATACAAATACTACAAACGTGGGTTAGTGTTACTCTTCTATTAAGTTTGATCATCGCTATTACTAGTTTTGAAATATCTTGTAGATTAGAACCGGACTTTTATGAGAGTCATCATTATGCCAATTTTTAACTCCAAATACTTTCTATATACCTGATAAAATGAATATTCCTAATTCACAATATCATATAAGATTTTCTTCACGCTACTTAAAATCTTTGAAGTTTTGTAGTGCAATGGGACACCGTTGCCCGATAAATTAAAATAGTCTGGTTGAAACTATAAAAACGCATTAAATATCAGCTTATGAGGTTAATTTTTATTTCTTATTTAGCATTGATGACATAACAATTCCATCAAAAAACGGCAAAGGAAGACTGAAACGTATTCCTGAAGTTTTTGATTGTTGGTTTGAAAGCGGTTCTATGCCATATGCGCAACTTCATTATCCCTTTGAAAATGTGGATATTTTCAAAGACACCTTTCCTGCTGATTTTATCGCTGAAGGCATTGACCAAACAAGAGGCTGGTATTTAAAACCTTTTTTTGAACCGAATATTTTAATTATTTTCGAGTAGGTCCTAAAAATCTTTAAAAAATTTATTTCTATAAATATGAATTAATCCACTACAATTAATGGAAAATCTTTGTTTAGTATACTACCAGCAAGTTTTCTAAAATCACTATGACGAACTACACCTTTATTGTGGTCAGGAAGGAACCCACGCATGTTATGAATGAACCTGCGCGGCCTTATAAAAATTAAAAAAGTACTACCATGTAAATTTCAAAGTACCTCCTGTCTACTTTAATATAATATCATAGAAAGTACCTTGCCACCGTAACACCTTTCAAGGGCATCAGAGTCAATACTCGTTCAGCAATGGGAATGCCTGGATCTTATGGATTTCTTCAAGAGCTGATGAACAGAGTTTTTGGAGACTTTCTTTAAAAAGGGTTTATGTCCATAATTGCTGATGATCTGTTTGTTGGATGTAATACCGTCATCACAACTAGTCAAGAGTACTAAAAAGACTTTCGGAAAACGATTTAAATCTTTCCGCTTCGAAAATTATTCTCTCCAAAAACAACCGTAATTTTAGGTTGGAAATGGAGTAAAGGTACAATAACACCTAGAGTAGGGTGGTCCTTATTATTTTGTTTTTTTTCATATCTTAGGTAACAAAAATATTCCTTTTTATATTTTGAATAAATAGAACAGTGATATTAAGAAATTAATTTTGATTTAAAGGTAGTTCAACAGCCTTAAAGATTATGCATATAGTCTTTTGAGCACTTAAAACCTAACTTTAGAAAAAATTTATAAAAATATACTATAAACCATAAAATTTAATTAAAATTTATTTAAAACCATTTTTAAAAGGCTTGTTTTGCAACTAATGTAGATTTTGTGCTATTTGGATATTTTTGTCGATGATTTTCTATAATTTGTAATAAGAATTGTAGTTGTTCTTCGGATCGTGTAAGGTAACCACTGTATTCTTGAATTAGAGCAAATCCTCTTTCAGCATGGTCGTTCACTACTTTTATAGAATTTATTGTTTTCATCACATTTTGATAATTTGGTTGCAGATTCCAAATTTTGGGATCAATTTCCAAAAAAGAAGTTGGTATATTCATTTGTATAAAAAATTCCATAGATTTTTGAGAAACAAAGTCTTCTAATTTTTTCTTCTGAAAGGACTTAAGATCAATCTTTAGTCTTCTGATATCATTTAAGGGAGCACTAGAAGCTAAAGGTGCAGTAAACCATGCTTTTACATAAACTCTAACAACAAAAATACAAATTTGGCGTAATGCATTTTCTTCAAAGCAAGTAAGTTTAAATTGAGCTCTAAACATCCAGATTTTAAATGAATACAGTACTTTAGACATCCAACGAGCATGATGCATTGCACCTGGTTTTTTGAATGTTATATTTTTTTCTTCATTGCCTTCTAAAAATAAAATAACTAGCTCTAAAAATTCTTTATAATCATCTCTCGGTTGATTTTGATTTAAGCACATTCTTGAAAACGTCAGTATTTCTTCTCGAAAATTTTTAATGTATGGCTTTACGTTTTTATTTTGCATTCCACTTTCATATTTACGGATGTTAATATTTCTCCAAAATTCTTGAAAACGCTTAAACAATAAAACAATATTTGACGATGTTGAGCCAAAACAAGACTGAAAAGCGGCACTGAATTATTAATTCCATTATATGATGTCTACATGCAAACCATAATAATTTTTTGCCAAGCAGTTTTTCAACTAACACACAAGCACCGTTGTATAATCCTGTATTAGAGCTGGTTGTATCAAAGCACATGCCTTTTAAGTTATCTTCAAGTTTCCAGTCTTTAATTGTATCAACTATGGCCATAGCTTGATTTTTTCCTGTTGCTGATTTTATTTTAGAAACAGTTAACAATTTTAAAATTTCAATACCAGAAACAAGAATTGGGATTCTATCGATTTTTTCTGTTCTTGAAATGTCAGTTAAAAATTTGCTATCCCAATGTACCACCAAAGGAACACGAGGAAAAAAATGTGTTTTTATTTTTTTAGAGCAAGTAGCACGATGAACTATCCTTTTTATTCTAATTGTTGAACGATTGATTGCTATATTTTCAAGATTTTTCCCACAACTAGATAATGTTTCAGCTACTATTAATGATGCATTTCTATCTGATATTTTTGCTCTATCTAATGCTACTGATAAATCTGGAGTTAGAAAACAATTTCTTCCTCGTTTTAACTTTATAGCTAAAGAACAATCATTTTTTTCTTTATTATCATTTTTTTCATTATCATTATCACTTTGATCTGAAAAAAGTATATCACTTTCTAATAAAGTTTTCTTTTTATATATTTCACATTCTTTATTCATTTTAATTTTTCTAATTTCATTCTTCTGAATATTTTCAAGTTCAGCTTCAAGCTAAAAGACCACCAAATCAACTGGTTTCCATGTGAGCTCGAAGCCTTAGCCATATCCACAGCAGTGAAGCATTTCACCCCATACATAAAGGAGTCAAAATTCACAACAAATGTTTGACAGACTCAAAACCATGTGTTGAAGCATATCGTCGTTTACAACAAGGATATTTTTCTTCGTCTGCAAGAGAGTGGAGTTAACGTTGAATTATGTCATAAGCGTGGTTCCGACAATTTGACTAGTGATTTCTCTTCACGCAACCCACTCTCTTGTCATGAAAGAAACTGCCAAATCTGTAGTTTTGTTGAAGAATCCATGACTTCTGTTATAAATACAATGAAAGTTGATGCTGTGCTCGGAGGAAGATCAAAAATGCCATTTACTAGCAAGTTGGCATGGGGAGCATTACAAAAGAACTGTCAAATCCTGAAAAATGTACTGATGTAAAAAGAATGTTAGGTGTAGTCACCATTGACAAAATAGGTATACTAATAATACAAAAATCTACACCGTTTTCAACAGCAAAACAGCCTATTGTAATCCCAAGAGTTTTCCTTCCAGTCATGTAGTATTTGTCGCTCAATCAAATACATTCCTGAATCCGACAAGCTCCAACCTTCTGAGGATCAAAACCTGGAGATTTTTATCACAGAGAAAATGTCGTAGATAATGGGCAATAATCCAGCGATGAGGAAGATCACACAGATGATGAAAGCACTAAGCAACAAGATCAGAGAAAAGCTAAAGACAAAGTCGAACTGGAAACGGATGGTTAATTGGATGATGGAAACACAGGACAGCAAGATCATCCAAAAAGTGAAGATGAAACAGAATTCCACAATAGGCCCCAACGAACCAGAAAACCTCCAAGATGGCTAGAAGGTTACAGAAGAGAGTAAGACGGGTGCGCCAGCATTCTCTTGTACCTACATCTCGATCCAAGGTTGTACTTACATCGCGCATCTGCCAACGCTCAATTATCATTCTCTGTGTTAAGGTTGTCTCCATTTACAGCCTGATTGCTGCCTCGCAGGAACCATTTCCTTGATTACCACAGAAGGTCATACACCACTATATATACTCGCGCTAATCTCACTTACGCATTCATTCTTTCTGTCTTCTTGTTACAATAAACATATTGTCTTTATCGGCGAAGCATTCATTTAGATAAAAATATACTGTTTATTATGAATTAAAAAACATTTATTTGACTAACAATAATTAAAAAATGCGACTTAAAAAATAAAATAAATATATAAAATTTTGATAAAAAATTTGAGTTGTACGAAGTCGACTTCTCGGAGTTTACTGTTCAGATTCATTTTCTTTTAGAACAAGTGCTATCCAAAGCTAACGAGCTTACTCATATATGAGCAATTCTAATCCCTACTGACTTTGTAACTGCCTACATTTCAAAATGTGTGTATGTATAAATATTGTTTTTAAAAAAAAATTTTGAGAACTTTCAAACATTAACCCAATTTTTTTGTTTAAAATAAATACTAATTTTAATCCAAAATATTTCAACTTTCTAATTTTATTGAAAAAAGCTACTTTTTAATTATATTATTTTTACATTGATTAAGGTTCTACACTTTGCTGGTTATTTCTACACTTCTCTTCAACAAGCCACCTTTTAAAAATCTCATTTGTAATGGTCTTATTCTAGCCAGGTTCAATTTTATCTTTTCAAATTTCATCCTAAATACTAGTTCTTCAATAATCCAAAGAATTGAAAAACAAATTTTATTTTTCAGTATTCATCGATGTCTAAACTATGAATGTAGAAGCTTTTATTAATGCTTTTTAATACAAATCTGCTTTACATTAGATATCGTCTGATTATTCTGGTCGTTAATGAATTTTATCAAAAATATATAAATGTTTTAAGCTTGGTTTTTTATGTTCGGTGTACAAGTCGCCGCATTATTTTTAAAGACAAATTCAAGGTGCCTAGAGGTCGACTTATAGACCTGGATATAAATTCTACATTAACTAAAATCTAAAAATTATGTGTATTAAATATAGTGAGGTATGAAATTGGAGCATTGATGTTTAACGTCTGATCTATGTAGGGCAGAGGATTTAGAAATCGAGTGCGAATCCGATTTCAGCACGACTCCATACCATTGGACAGTGTAAAAAGGTAATTTATTACAGTGCTGATATTTTTTCATCCAACCGAATCTTGGTTAAACATGTGCATGTTTAGGTAGCTTGATAGCGTGTACGTTTGAAGTCGGTGTTGTTTTTATGAATGCGCTACTATTCCAAAAGCAAAGAAATGAACTAAGGCCGTCGTCTCGCTGCACAACAGATTCAGTTCCCTCTCTTAAATGATTTTTTTCTTTTTAGTGATGGCGAAAAAATGAGCAAGAGAAAAAAAAACTATCCGGATCCACTTTCCATTACCAACAAATATGGTGCCGATGCCCTAAGGTTATTATTCTATATCCTTTGGCCCAATAGCAAAGCCAGTGGTTTACAAACTTCTGCCACATTGTCTGTTGAAAAGATTAAAAATGTTTACCTCGCAAATTCACGGTTTTCATGTATTATAATGAAAAATGACACTGATATATTTATGAAGGGTAAATTAAAGTACATTTTAGAATTTTAATAAGGCTGGAAAAGCAGATAATCGAGTTCTATTATGAAAAATATAAGATTAAACTTTAACTGAAATCTAGACTTGATTTTTATCCTGATTATAGGATTACCGGATAAACGAGTCCTGACTCCATTTTTGTACTAAATATATTGCTATTTTCTAATATTTTTCCCATTTAACTTATTTTATATGCAAGGATGGAATTATGATAATTGTACTCTTAACTTGTGTTGTTTAGACTCTACTTAATAAATTCACCCGTTGTGCGTGGAGAATTTTTGCGCTTTAAAGAATGCGGTGTTCGCGATGTACTGAAGGATGTTATGCTACCGTGGTTCAATGTTTTCAGATTTCTCATGCAAAGCATCACATCCTACGAAAATGTAATAATAACAACTCATTTAATATTCTCCCTTTTTACTTGATACTTTGGGGAGCTTTTTGTTGTGAATCAGTTTAATGAATGAAAAAGCTTTCACTCCTCTCAACGGATAAATTGCTGGACAGACTTTTTGTCGAATGACTATTTATCGATCAAACTTTAGTCCAATTAGTGTTCCTCAGCATCTTCCTTTTGTCTGATCACTTGTTGATCCTTTCTCGGTTGATATTTACACTGTTTCGCAAACATTATAAACTCGTGCAAGAAAGATAAGAGAAAACGCAGCTCTTATTTTTCCATGGACTTCTCAAGAATGTTTTATCGATGAAATAAATATAAATTTATTAAGAGTAGCAAGCAATAGCCATTATAAACTAAAAAATACTATAATAAATATTTTATTAAATTAGAAAAAAACAGTACAATCAAACCGAGAATATTCTTCGAACAATCAATAGTTGTTTACCTAGTTATTTATTGTTTTTATCTTTATTACTTATAGATAATTATCTTTATTACTTATAGATAATTATATCTATCTATTGTTTATAAGTATTTTTATAATATAAAACAAATTAAAAATATATAATGCCAATATAAGACATTGTTACTGAAAGTGCTGGTATGTGGATTAACCCATAATATATATAAGTATATGGATTACGAAAGGACAAGTTATTGATTGGAATTCGTCAAAAACTCTATTGTAGGTTAAGTACTTTAGTTCTACTAAATGTTCGCGTAGATTCATGAGTTTATAAATGTTATATGAGAATTTGAATTTTTGCTCTTATACCTGAAGTTTTGAAAGAACATGGCAATTGTGAAACTTCATTTTCCAATATTCGTAAACGGGAATAATTCGCAATTTCAAATTTACAGGGATACCCTGGCTATCACTTATATTGCATCATTGAGATTTGGAGGGTGCCGGATTAATCGTTTTATCGAATTAAACATTTATTATGTTAAAATACACTGACCTTAAAAAATGTAAATGTAAGGGACACAAAAGCTATTTCATATAACTTGCCTTAACATCCTTCAAGTTTGTGAGTTTTCTTTTATGAACAGCATTCAAAGAATCTTTTGCGCACATTTGAGCTAAATCTCCCCACTTATAAGCTATTTGCTTAAGTTCATGCTGGTCGTTTTCGAATTTCTTCTGTTTATTCCATTAGCAATATCATCATTTAACTTCTACATTGTTCCTTCTTAGTATTCGCTAATTGGGACATTTTTATACTTTTCATAGGCATCCCAGAGTAAATACCTCTTTAGCTTCAAATCGATTTCACGCGATGGATCAAAGTCGCGCAATGTGATGGACAAATGGATTTTATCTTTTTTACAAAATCTATTGAAATTTGTATACGACGAAATGCATGGTATTATTTAAACTTTTTACTTTAATTAGATATAGAGAAGAGACTACATCGGTCCATAGGCCCATCCAGTTTTGAGGAATAATAAATCTCAAGGTAGAATTTTTAGTCCGAAAAAAATAATAAAAATTATTTCATATTTCAAAATATTTTTTAGTTATTTTCGTTCTTAACGATTTAATTTTTAATGCTAAAAGTCTGGTTTTTTCTCAATAAAATTTCATATAATTGAAGCAGGCTATTTCCATTTCTTGGTACAGCGGTATCAAATTGATCTTCAAATGATTAACTTCTAGCATTAAACATCACCTGCGCTATTTTTCATTACTTCATCTGGTATAAAAGTGTTGAAGTCGGATTAATACTTTTTGCCTTGTGACTGACTTAGCATCTCTTCCGCGACGATGATTTTGTTTGACATGTATAAAGTTACTTTTCTAAAGTATTTTTTTGTTTAGATTACGAAAATCGCATTCGTTTTTTCGTAGCATTGATAGTTTTAAAAATATTGGCCATTTATGAATTTCCCAATTTTTAGAAAAATGATGAATTATGCCTATTTAGTTCTTAACAATATGGGACATGAATAAATTGATAGAGACTTAAACAAATTTATTTGATATTTTATTTATTTATTATATGCATGAAAAATAACAAAATTTGTGAAAAAATTAAAGCAATTTATAAATACATAAAGTAAAATAAAATTCGAGAAAAGTCTGGGCGGTTCGAAGTCAAAGTTGGAGTGCATCACGGCCCCGTGCTCAGTCCACTTCTTTTCACGGTTGTGATGGATGCACTGGCAGAAAACATATCTAAGAACATGAGAGAAATTCTTTACGCTGATGATTTGATATTGATTGGCAGCAGTTGGGAAGACGTTGAAAACAAGTACAGTTGTTGGAAAGAAGCCTTAGAAAGCAAAGGTTTCAAGGTGAATATTGCAAAAACGAAAGCAATAAAAGTCGTCACAAGAAAATGTTTTGACTCAGTAAGTGCTATCGATCCGTGTAGTGTGTGTGGAAGCAGAGTAGTTAGGAATGCTATTCAGTCCATGAAATGTGGATTATGGGTTCGTAAGAGATGTTCCGGTGTACTCGTTTCATTGAGCAGAGCGGAAAATTTCATATGTCGCAGTTGCAAGATAGATCATGAAATAGTTGAAGATGAAGGCTTTTTTAAACTAGGTGAAGTCGTAAAGAAGTTTTGTTATTTGGGTGGTGTTCTAACGAGAGATGGCGAAATTGAAAAAACGGTGATATCAAGAATTAGAGCTGGTTGGAAGAAGTTTAATGGTATCGCTGGCGTACTGTGCGGCAGAGTTTTGTCATTGAAGTTAAAAGGAAGACTATACAAATCGTGTGTAAGGAGTGTTATGTGTTACGGAGCAGAGTGCTGCCCAATGAAGAAGGTTGAAGTGAGACGCGTGCAATCGACTGAGATGAGGATTGTGTGTGGTAAAACTCTGGTGGACAAAGTGCCGAGCAAAGACATAATGAAGTTAACAGACGTGGAATATATTGAGGAGCATAGACTGCGTTGGCTAAGACACCTGGAGAGAATGGACCCACAAAGACTGACAAAGAGATTACGAAATGAAAGCACAAGATCGAAGATGCTAAGATGAGCGGAAGATGGAGGAGTTGCTACAAGATCATGGTCGACCTTGGCTCGCCAGGACAAAGACCTACTTCTTTTGAGAGCGAATGAATGATGATGATGATGATAAAGTAACATAAAATACATAAAAGCAAAAATAATTTTTTATTCTATGCTTTCGTCGGTGCTCAGACTTATCTTATTTAACAAGTCCCTAGACATAGTCACCTATCATAGCTTCATCCCATCGACCTTGGTATCTTACTTAACTTTAAAATTGCGGTTTTATTTCATGAAAACAATATGATTGGTTGAAATGTTTATGCAATATATAGTAATATGACGATTTTTATTTATTTGTTTAGAAAATAAAATTAAACAGTTTTTCAATATTTCTTTTTCATGGTATATATCATTTGAAAGCTTATCGTTTTGTGTATACGCTAGAATAATGTATTTTTCCAAAAGCTTTTTAATTTTTTTTGATAACTGGACTTTACTTTGAAAATTTTGGTCTCAAAGAAAGAACATGCTGCATTACTCGTTTGTGAGCGCAGTGAATTCTTATCTCGCATACGCTTCACCACATCTTTAGCACGCGTGTGTGGTTTATTTTATCGGGCTAGTGTACGCTTAGTTTATTTGTAGTGTTCCTAACTGAAATTCTAGTCAAATATTGAAACGCTTATAACTTTCACATTTCTCAACAAAATGCATCATGCGATATACCAAATTAAAGCATTTTTATGGGCTTTCAGAATAAATTGCTTATATTATAAATAGTTGAGAATTAGCATTTTACTGTTTTTTAACGAAGAGTATTTGTTATATTTATACCGACAATGTGCGATAAAGAAATCACACATCAATGCTATCTCACATCATAATTAAGATTTAAAAGTTGCACCACATACTATTTTCAAGTAACATATTATAGTTCATTATTCAGTTCGATATATCTATGTGTGAACATGTGTGTATCATATAGCAGCCTGTTTATTTATTTTTTTGAAAGGGGGAGGAGTGTTTTATGTTAACCCATTTAAGACCAAGCAAAACAGACGATATTTAAAAAACGCAGACGATTTATATACAAGGTCATTGAAAAAAGCAGACGAGGATGAAATTACTTATGTTCCAAAATAGGAACATTGGTCGTAAATGGGTTAACACAAGTAGATATCGCAGTTCAATTCTTGTGTTTTACCTCACCCATTCGCGAGTCATAGTTATCAAATTAGTAAACACGTGTAATGCAAGTTTTCAACATGTTTAGATAAGTTTTTATCAAATTGATGCATGTTGATTCCGTGGAGCTTCATTTCCATGGTAATTACAAATAAAATTTGAATTCTTTTATAATTTTGTAATTTTTCAGTTTTCTTCGTAATTAGCAGATGAGAGGTGCATATTTTTTATATTTGCTAATTTTGAACTTTAACGCGTATTACATTTTGGAAATTTTTTCCCTTTTTTCTGTAACAATTTCCAATACAATTATAAAACTCTACTACCAGAACCTAAATTTATTTGTAGGTTTTTGTAAAATAATAAACTACGATGGTTTACATTCCAATCTAAGATTTTTAGAGGGTATAAAATGTTAATCTACCTTATTTCGTTAGTACTTTCATGTGGTGTGGGTGAAATGACCTCAAAGTGAGTTCATTGACCCGTACTTGAATTCTAAATTTCACCGAACATTTTTTACCACGAGATATTAAAAATTCTTTTTTTAATTTGTTCATAGGATTAAAGTACACGTATAACTAAAATATTTTCTGGAAAAAAAATCGAAAAATTTCATTCATTTTTTTTTAAAAATAGTTTTTCTCAAAAAAAGTTGACATTTTAACGGGAATTTTTTTATTTAAAATAAAATTATTTTTTTCTAATTTTTACATTAACTTATTCAAAATCGCTTGCATTTTTTTAAATTTTGAAAAATATTTATTTTTGCTATATTTTTTTGATTTTATAAATTTTTAATTTTGAAAGAAAAATTTATGAGAGAATTTTTTTAAATACATTATAAACCATGCCTATCCTAAAGAGCATTCTGTTACCCGCATTTTGCATGTCATTTAGTTTTTGGAAAAATTTCAAATATTTTCAAGTATTTTGATTATTTGACCTATATATTATTTTAAATCGAGCAAATTGCTAAAATATAGGTAAAAACTTTTGTAAAATTGTATGAGGTATATCAAATCTTACATCTAGTAAATATGAACAAAAAGTTGAATGTTTTTCGATACTTTGATTACAGGATTTTATTTTGATTATTTGACAAATATATTAACTGGTTAAATTTCTAATCCTTAGCTTTGAGAGTGAGCAAGAAATGTGAATTTTGAAATTGAAATTTCCTTTTACGACTAACAATCAATATAATTTTCGTTTAGCTTATAGATTGTATACTGTAATTCCACGCTTAATCAAGTTTATCGAGCACCTGACCAACTGGTACGTTCGTTTCAATCGGAAGCGTTTAAAAGGCGAAAACGGTTCCGAAGATTGTGAACGCGCTCTTAACTCCTTGTTCTCCGTACTTTTTAATCTGATTCATATAATGGTACTTCTTATTTACTATTGTCATCATATTGTTTTCATTTTGTATTGCCGTATGTACTCGCACTCGTGTATGCGATCACGTCAAATTCATGGTGTACTAGACCTTATACTAGCCACCTTACGCCCACTTCTCATTTGAGGCTGTTTTTACGATTCTGATGCCGATTCTTCATTTTAAACATTAAAAATATTAAATTATCTATTACTATGTTTGATAGAAATATAATGAACAAAATAAATCCAGTTTTTTAATACGTTTCAATAGATGCTTCTTGGGACTGAGGTATCGCAAAGTACTACAGAAATTTTGGCATGCGATTCTCTTTCTGATATATTTAGAAAAACAGGCTTCCCGATTCCGATTAGTGCTCCCATCACTACTAGCAATGCATTTTTCCAATTCCGTTTTTAAGATTTTTTCTCAAAATCATATTGTATGAAGTTTTAATCCTGGCAGTACGGACCATGGCTTTTTACTCCACTTATCAATTTATACTTGATTTCACTAGAAATAAAGAATATATAACCTGTAAGCATGTAATTTTTGTTAATAAAAAATATTTAAAAAAAACTTACTTCTAATTGTTTTTCATTTTTAGTTTAGTAAAGTTATATATGTGAAGAATCAGAGTTTATGATAAATAATTAAAAAATATCAAGACTATCATCCTTTAATAATTCAGCTCCATTTTTAGGAACAGTTGGTTCTTCTGATTGTGAAATATTTTTGATGTTTCTTATTATCGGTCTCTCGAAGTAGACTGCTTAGGTGTCCAAGTAAAGTCAGGAGCAACAAGACTATCAGAAAGGTCGTAAGAATCTGTCACTACTGTAATAGCTTTCTGATGAGTATGAGTTAACCTCATTGTCTAATGAATTGATATAATCCAGACACACCGTATCTTCTCCAGTTCGTTCATCACACTGTAGATCTTTGTCTTTTTAGATGAGTGTCGGACGAGGTCAGGATCAATCTTGTCTCATCCATCATTTGACACACTTGCACAACGTAGAAATGTTGAACTTTTAGAAATTTCGATGATCGGTCTTTTCCAATTACAGGCTTGTGATCCATGTCTTCAATAGTAAGCAGAAATGTAAATTGTTTTATCAATGACCCATTTGAGGCCACAAGATTCATCTTAGACCTGTATGAATAACTTCGATCTCTGTCTTATAGCTTTTGCTTTCTACCAGTCACCAACATCGAGAAAGAGAAGATGAATGAGATAAGATTTCATTTTTTATGTCTTTTTTTAAGAAAAACTCCACTTGAATATCCAAATATAAACATTTATATTAAATATTATTAACATGGCTGCCAAAAATAAGAGATTGACTCACATGTGATATATTTTTTTATATTTTAAAGTACACTTGTTTTTGAAATACAATTTTTATCCTGTGGTCTCTATTCTCTACTTCCCTAAAATCTGGAAGGATTGACTTGCACCTATTTCTAATATACCTTCTTTTAGAATCTGACTTTTTAATAAACATTACTATTCTGAGTGAGTAAAACGTCTACACTTTACATGAACACCTTCCTTAATGTTTCTCTAAAATGCCGCGCATGATATTTAGATATTTATCAATTCAAATTCATTTAGTGATAATAACCCTGTACATGTGTATTTTTAATTTTCTGTAATACATGAAAATAATAAACATTAGCCTATACGCCAAATAGAAAAATAAGATCTGAGATGTGTTAACGATAAAAATGGACAAAACAACTATTCAATAGAAATAGAAAAATTGTCATCAAATCTATCTATTGACGGACAGTTGGTTATCTAATGAAAATGAAGGCAGGCTTCTGTCATTGTTTTAATCATGCTTACTGGTCTAGTTTCTTCAAAGTGTTTTATAAAGAGAGCAAATCACAAATGACAAAACAATATTTTCAAAAACCTGATCTTTTTATCTTTTTGCAATCAACATTCACTATATACGAGACCCAAGTGTGAGGTAATTAAGTTACTGATTAAAAACTGAAATAAATTTTTTTTCTGAAATCATCTCATAGATTTAGTAGTAGAGTTACAAATATCAAATATAATTATGAAAAGTATCGTGTAAATTTTTAAAAATATTTTTTCTTTTTTTGTATTTAGTCATCGTTTACGCCGTTTATAACCGAATTCATGTATCAGAGAATGCGCCATTTTGTTGATTGGAGCGAGTACGAATCTGAGCCCGTCTTCAATTCTAGTATTCACTTTTTAATGCATCCAGAAATAGAGTGAGTTTTTATTTTCACTTTTTTGATTATATAATTTAATTTGTGTAAAGTTAACAACAATCAAACTAAGTGATATAAAATATTATTATTATTAGTAAATGATGTGTTTGAGTTCATCTTTTTTTATTACTCTTCCAAATTTTTTAGACCTGAACTGATTGATAACGATGTTGAAAGGAGGGTTGCAAGAATGCAATCGATCATAGAACTCGGAAGAGTAATCAGAGATCGAAACACCCTTCCAGTAAAAGTAAGTTTCACTCTTTATCTAACGACACCCTTGATTGTTTTAAAACAGGCGTGGACAACAATTTTGAGCTGTCGGATGGATTGAATTTTAACTGAGGTTTAGCGGCTCGCAATAATATTATATTATATGAAGCGTGCAAATATCTGTGTCTGATTCAATGTACCTAGACAAAAATATAACCCTTATTTTTAATTTTACTTTCCAAAATTTTATTGTTTATATTTAGTTTATTCACCTGTTTTATGAGATCCAATGTTAAAATTTTCCGAATTCTAATGTTTGTATACAACACTTGCAATTTTCATTTTAGACTTTTTATTAAAATTTGTTTCAAATGTTCAAAATCTTTTCTTTTCTATCTTATTTATATTTTCACTAAAAATTCTCTTTCGTCTCTTCAAAAATCTTGCTTCCGCGTAATTTTACCGTATAAGATGTTTTGATAATACAAAGTTTTTTACAGTCGTTCTAGTGGTAAATGTGAGTGTTCACTCACCTTGTTCTTTGCTTGCGTTTAAGTATCCAATCAATGAGGCCGTTGTGATTCACTCAAGTAAAGAATTCCTGGAAGACGTGGCTTCACTGCGCTCACACATACAGAATGAACTGAATGTAAAGAAGGTCGTTCTCACTTCCGACAAAGATATGTACGGAGTTCAACTTCACGCAGATGCAAACCCCAAAATTTTGGGCGTTAAATTTAAAGCTGGATTTAAGAGCATTTCCACCTTTATCAAAAATCTGAGTAAGTCGTCCATTTAATCTTTTTTCTCATAATTCATTTACATGTATTCTTAAATAACTTTAACCTAATTCAAGGGGGTCGAATCATACATGACTTGCAAATTTTTGCAGTATAACAAAGTGGGTTTATATTGAAGTGATATAATCATGAGTCCTTTCAAAACTATATCAAATTTTGACCGTTTGATTTAGCAGAATTTCGTTATATAAACAAGTGGATCCACACGTTTGGCTCGAGATATATCGGATTCTAGGTACCCTAAAAATTGTTACCCTCAAAGTTCATTTGTATCCGCAAGGATTATTGATACCAGCAAAGAGCATTGGTAACCTCAAAAATCATTGGAATGGAATAGTAGAAGGGGTATTTATCATCGGTTACTTTTTAAACGGGATTTATTGATAATGGTATAAATTGTAACGTGATATTTATCTATGAAAATATTATAATTTAAAATTAAAAAAAAAGGTATGAAGAATAATAAAGAAGAAGAAGATTTATTAATTGATAAAATAAAATTGGAATACACCACTAAACATATAAAAAAAAAGAATTAAATAAAGATTTAAAGTATTTATAGTTGGGAAAAATTCAAAAGGCCTGCAAGCCACTGATATGAATAAATGATATGAATAATGATCGTATAGAACTATTTATCGTCAAATATGTTCTACGAAATCCTCCCTTTCAGAAAATTTTTAAAACGGATGATAAAAAATAAATTCTAACGGGATATTTATCAGTGAAGATCTCGTTAGAAATCCCCGATTGACAATATATTCTGTTTCGGGTACATCCGGAATCGAACCCGATACCTTTAATTCAATTTGCTTTATTTGTTACTTCTACCATGGTTATTGAACCATTAATGCATTTTTAATTTTTCAAACGTCTATATGTGTTTAACAAAATAAAAAATATTCTTAATTTTAGAAAGAATAAACAAAAAACATATATAAATGGCAAATAGTTAATGAAACTAAAATGCTAATATATGCAAATAGAGATTTTTTGGCATTTTCAGTTAAATATTTATGCATTTTTTGAAAGATCATTGAGACAAACCAAAGTTGATGTCTAATGATTTAAAAAGCAAAAATTTTATTAAGAGATGTTCGTGATTGACACGATCAAATTCTTTAGAAAAATCGAGGAACGTTGCTTATAAAAAGATTCAGCAAGTCAAAGAAGAAACCAGACAAAGCTTTTTCCGTAGAGGATTTAGGAAGAAAGGCATACTAATTGGGAGAGATAATATTGAACTTATTTGTAAAAGGTATCATTTTCTTAAGTACAATGATTTGAAGAATTTTTGAAAATCTGGAAAGCAAAGAAATTGGCCTAAAATTAGTTAAAGAAAGCTAAAATCACCATTTTTGGTATAGGTGTATAACTTTGGCTATTTTTAAAACTTTGAGACAAATACAAGACGATAAAATAAATCTAAAAGAGTCTCTTCTAAGGCATTGTATTTTACTTAATTTGATCAATCCAGAAAAATGTGAGCTCTTAAGAGAAAAAAGAGCAGAATATAAGTGATTCGTTTCTAGCTTATTCAAGAAAGAGCCAGTGGGTTCAAAGTAATCTAAATATAAAACAAGCTAAAAAAGGTTTAACTAAAGATCCAGTTAAGCTAGCTACAATTTCGTCGGGTTGAATTAGTCAGGTGCTTTTGGATTTTGCATTTAATAACATGTTCAAAGTATAGCAGATATTGTTCTTGTTGTTAGACAGTTGATTAGAGTAATTAAATTTTCTTTTTTAACCTCATATAAAATTTAACGAACTTTTTAAATATTATGAAATTTTCATTTCTTGCTTTTGTTTAAATTTGGAAAGACGTTGAGAAAACCATGGATTATAAATTCATTTGCTCTCAATTGTTTTAATAGAAAAGAAGTATTGGAAAAATAAAATAAAAATTTGGATATCTTATTTGATAAATTTCTGATAAATCTGTAGAACATAGATTCCTTATGAAAGTTACAGCATTACTAAACTAAAAAGACGTTTGCAATAAGAAGTTTTAATTGAGATTCTAGTGGAAAAAAATTGGATAACAAAAGAACATTAGTGTAGTGGTCAGATATATCTGTAAAGATGTTATTGGCCTCCACTGGCAGATATCTTGTTATCACCATACCAGTGGTGACCGAGCCGGTTTTGTTAGAACCAGGAGAGGTGTGTGTGTATGTAATTCAAGACAGATATGATCTGTAAGGATGTTATTGGATTTTGAAAAATTGGAAATACTTGTTAAAATATACAAAAAATATAGAAAGTATGACAATTATTTTATTGGAAATAGGATATTTCAACGAGTCTTTTTCAAGTGATCCTGAATCAGTGCAAGCTTAACTTTAAGAAAGTAGGTGTTAATTAAGAAGTAAAAATATTGTCGATTAATGTTAAAGAATGGCGAGTGCATTTTGAAATTGAAGGAAAAAGTCCGTGGGATTAAAAAAAAGTGCTTAATAAATCAAAAGAACCTTCAATAAATTTATATTAAAATGGCCGCTGATTTTGTTATTTTTTGATGGATCAAAATTCATGAGGAATTCATTTATAAACACAGAAAATAAATTGCGATCAGCACAAAAAAGTTTGAATTAATTGCTAACATATACTCACAAATATTGTTCTGAAAAGTAGATGAACATTCTACCAAATTATAGACACATTCCTACACTCCTCCTTTTTTGGAACTCTCATAGAATTACATTGTACCGAGGAAGATCAAACTTCAAGTTGTGAATTTGGCAAATTTCAGATAAAAGGGTATCAAATTTAAAAGTTAATGGTGAAAGAAAAATCTTTTCTTCGGAGGTATCATTAGTGTTTGAGCTGGAACTATCTGTATTCGTAAGATGAAAAGGTAATGAATTATTGTGATAACTATTACTAATCCTACATTCATTTTGTTTCCAAAAACACGAGTTTTTTTTTAAAAAATATATATAAAAAAAGTATTGAAGAAAAGTTTTGTTTTAAAATTGTTTCGTGTATTTTAACCTAATGCACGGCTAAATCGTCACCGTCCAAGTCTGAATGATGCCGGATTATTAATAGTCAACCTCTGAATCTAATCATCATTATCATTTTATATAGTCAATATATTTTCCCTTTTACGAAGGGATACGACTCTCCTTCCATGATTTTATAGTTATTGATTTTTTTGTTTGTATATATTTTTTATTTTTTTTAGTTTTTTTTTCTTTACGTTAGCAATCCTAAATAATTATGGCTGATAATAACAAAAAATTGATGAATTTTACTACCGTTTCTTTTTCTGGGTCAAGTAGGGGAAAATTTTCTTTTACTGAAAGTGATGGTTTTGTAGTCACGAATCAAATCCTTACAACCTGTGATTCGACGGATAGTGAAGAAAAACTATCTTTCAAAAAAGGTCAAAGAAATCATTTACAAGATCCTAACAAATCATCCGTTGGAACAGAATGGAAAACAATTGTAAGTGTTTCTCATAATAGAAAAACAATAACAAAAAACATTCTAAAGGAAACACTCGGTCCAACAAATTTGGCAAAAAGGTCTGTTATAAAGGGTAGTTGTATAAGCTTTTGGTTTGTTTTTTATTGCTATTCATCATGGACATTTTCCTTATCAGAAATTCAAGCTTTTATAGCTACATTGTACGTTACAGGTTTCACTATGTCGAAAAACATTGAATTGCATTCTCTTTGTTCTGATGACGGGTTTACCTTCCTGTAAAAAACAATGTCAAAAAATGGATTTTGTGAAATATTGAGATTTCTGCGCTTCGATGAAAAAACAACAAGATCCGTACGAATAAAAACATAAATTTGCTGCAATATCAAATGTTTGGTATCATTTTATTTTAAATTGTCAAAGAATGTACATTCCAGGTCCTGTAGGTAGATGAACAACTTTTTCCAAGCAAAATGCGTTGTCCCTTTACCCAGCTTATTCCATCGAAAGCTGATGAGTATGGACAAAAAATGTGGTTCGCTGTAGATGTTGAAAGTAAATATTTCTTGAATCTTTTCCGTATTTAGGTAAGGAGGAAAATCGTTCAAAGGTATAAGATTGTTAGAACTTGTAAAACCTTACTCCAAAAGTGGAAGAAATGTTACAACTGATCGTTTCTTTAGAATTTGGCTAAAAAACTTCAAGAACAATTGATGAATTTGGTTGGCACTATGAACAAAGCTAGAAAAGAAATTCCAAAAGAACTAAAAAATTTATGAATAAAAGAATATGCATCAATTGTTGTAGAAACTCAATGCGTTACTTTAACACGTTATCAGGCAAAGAAAAATAAATATGTCTACGTTCTTAGTAGTCAGCACAAAAGTGTTGAAATAAAAGACGCCAGAAAGTATTGAATACTAAAACACCTCTAAATATGGTGTTGATGTCTTAGATCAAATGACTCGATTATACTGTGCTAAATCTTCTTTGAGAAGATGGCCAATCCATGCCTTCTATAATATTTTAGACTTAGCATGCATTTTGTACAAAGAAGTAACTTGAGAAAAAATTTGGAGAAAATAGTTTCTACAAAAACTTGCAGAAGAGTTGATTGACGAACATGTCAAACACAAAAGTAGCCATGCAAGTATTAATAGGGAAACTGAAAAATAAATCAACAGAAAAAAGTGTCAAGTGAAAAGCAACTGCAATGGCAAAAGGTATGATGAAGTGCTATGTTTGCTCTAAACGTAACTTGTAAAATAGGTAAATAAATTTTCTACACTTTTCAAGTTTGTTTTCACTTCTATACATAAACTAATAAATATGTATAGATATTGTGTCAAAGTATATTTCTGAAAAATTTCAAGTAAAAATTAAGGGTCAATTTGACCCGTTCCCGGAGTTAAAGCTTAGCAGTAATTGCGGGTGTTCTAACTTCCTTGCTTCACAGTTTCTACGATTGTATTTTTGAGCCACAATCTCTTCATGAGTTGTTTTTATCATCTAACTTCATTGCACACATTTTGCGATAACCTGTTAGATACTCCTCCACGCAGGATTGGGAATTGTGAAAATTTGAATTAAGCATGTTTCAATATCAACAATTTGAATTTAATTCAAATATTTGAGAATACTAATTGTTGTTTCCATGATTCTATTAGAAATAAATGCACTCGTTATTTGAGCTTAAAATATAATAAAAAGTATTTACTTTAAAAATGTCAATTTCTACAAATTAATTTTATCTCTCGCTTCAGTTTCGTTGCAAGGAGAAAGAAAGATTAGCTTTTAGACGCATGCTCAACCCGATTCAATTTTGTTTAGGCAATGATGAGGTGATTCAATTCCAAAAAGATGGACATATTTTAGTTGAAAACAAGTACGATGTCTCTGTAGATGACGTCCGCCTCTTTTACACCTTTAAACACGAAGAAGGAAAAGAGTCAAAGTATCAAGGTATGCAAATTTTTTGTCGCAACACTTCATCCAAAAATATAGTTCAGCTATTTTAAATATATATATTCTCCATGTGTATTTAAGCTTCTTTACAACGAGCTTACTGATTACGACATTTCCTCTGATTGTTGGCCCAAAATGGTGTTAATATTTACGTTCCTCTTTTTTTAGGAGACTCTTCTGTTAAATATCCAGAACTCCTAGTTCTCATCGATGTAAGTCCTTCTCTAGAAGCGGAACAAGAAGGTCTTGCGAGAGAAATCATTAACCGGATTCAGAAATTGCGCAAAAAAGCGCGTTTAGAGCCGTGTAACCTAGTTACAATTTATTTGCAATTTGGAAAAAGCTCGCGGTCAAATGATGAAGAGCCTTTAGATCTTTCACAGGTCTTTCTTGCGCACAAAGATATCATTCAGACAACGATTAAACAACAAATTTTTCTGGAATCTGCTCCAACATTTTCTGATGTCATAATACAAGAAGAGGTGGTTGTAAGGCGAAATTAAGCTTCTATAACTCATCGATAAGCAACCTTTAATGAAATGCCTAATTCATGATCTCCCTGCAGATCATTGCAATAAGAAAATTTACACTAAAATATTGAATATATACACTTTAAGGTAGTAAGAATAGTCTTTGTAATTTTTTATATTGCATTTAGAGGTGTATTAGAGGCGCAAATGGGATGAGAATATTGTTAATTTTGGCATTCTTAAAGATGCGAATATCCAAACTTTTTCAAACTGATACGGATATAGTAAAAACTAACCTTTTTGAAAAAACTTTACTACAAAAATAATATTTTTAAATATGGCATGCACTGCTATTGCAAGGTTTTAAAGGAAAAAAATCTGAGCATTTTTGTAAATGAAGATGTGGATACAAAATAACATCTTTACTTTTAGCGTCCTTCTTGTATTCTCCGAAACCGACTCCCACTCTAAAATTTTAGACTCCGCCGACTGCTCAATCCGCGTTTTAAAACGTTAAATATTTTTGGTCCTTTAGGTTAAATTTAATAAAATTTCGTGAATTAAGATGATTCAATTTTTTCCTAGATGTTGGTCCACAGGGGTTTTAGAAAACGCGTGGGATAAATTGTGAAAAAGAAATAAAGTTTTGCATCTATTTTATTGCAAACACTTCAAAGCGTTTTATTTTAAAAAAATTGGCTTCCTTGAGATAAGTGCGTGTTTCATAAATAATAATATTCATGATTAGTCTTTTGGATTAACAAATTATCCAGGGAGGCGTGAGAACATTTGGTTTCGTAACGCGCCGGAGTGTAAATGGCAGAATAAGTTGGGGAAAATTATTTGAGTCTATATTGTATCGGAAGGCGATTTCCGAATAATCGAGTATCGTACTGACTGTATTACCGTTAACTCTTTAATTGTTTAGCCTTTTCATTCGTTCTTCAAAAGACTGACACCATACTCTGAATAGGCTGTGCCAAAGGTTCTCTTCCCAGAATATTTACCAGAGATCGTTTTTAGTGTCGTGGTATAAAACCTTCACTTGCTTAGAGTATAGCATATCTCTAGATAAGGCTTTTGTTATGCATGCAGTAGTACTAGAACATCCAAATCTAAAAGGGCATTTATGACCATCTGTTATAATAACTGGTGAAAAGCAATAATAAGGAATAAACGCTTTATTACATGCAATGACTGGTGATAACTGTGTCTCTATGTTCTAATGGGAAAGTCTAAAAAACAAAATAATCTTGGCTAACCTGTTCTATTCATTCAATTTTATATCCTGATTCCCTGTCTATTTTCGTCAAAAACGTTAACTATTTGAAATGTCCTCTCGCTGCTATAATGAAACTGCTGGTTCATCGAATGAATTTATGAAGCTCATGATAGCTATAAATCCTACTTTCAGGAAAATGCAGGATGAGTTTATGAAAAGCTATAAATCTCCAAATTGTTTGTCTTCACGATCGCGTGAAGAATTGTTTCTAGCCCAAGCTTTATTCAGATAATTAAGATGAAATTCTAATAGAATCCTAAGAGATGAGTGTAAAAATAATCCCCAATATTGAGAAAGTGCAACTCTGATCTAAATAGCATGAAACTGAAAGAAACATTGTTTCTTCTTATGTATACATACACGAGACAGTTGTTTTCTACAGAAAAAGTTTTGGCGTTATTAGTATAGCTTATTAATACATCACTTTTTTTGAAAATAATGAAATCCAATGCTTTATTATATAAAGTTGCAAAGATTGCTCCTACCCAGTCAAAGTAAAGCAAATATTTCTTTGTATCCACTTCAAAGCAATGCCAGCATTTTTATTAAATTCCTCTGTTTATAAAAATGCATATTTAAACCTTTGAAGACGCCTGTGATACGAGTGTACTAAAAAATGAAAAGCTTTAAATATACAAAATTCAATTGCAACTGAAAACAGATCTTTGTTCTTCAAAATTCTCGTCGTCAATGTTTTAAATAACGATCTTAAATCTCAACATGAATATACATTATACAAAAGAGGCGCTGAAAATTCTATAAATAATAATTTGCAGATCTAAAGTTGAACAAAGTTTGGGAAAAGATGCTTTAGATCTATTTCCCCTTGAAACTACATCGATTGTACATTTATAATTTTATATATAGTATTGATATTAGACGTATCAAATATTTTTATTGGTACCTCAAATAAATAAGCCTTCTTGAAAAGCAGCATTTTTGTCTGTAAGAAATGAAATTCAACTATGATAATTTTATTTCCTTTTGGCATTTGAAAAATTTAACATTCCACCTGTAAATGGCGTATTTGCTCTTTTAGATAAAAGATTCAAAGATGAGTATAACGATAATTGGCAACAAACCAGTGTCTAATGATGGGCTCTCTTTGTCAAATCTCACTCAAATCAAGATTGAGCGTCTGAAAGAACTTTTGAAGTCGTGTATCAGGTTGATCCACTGTCGACCAAATAAGAAGAGCGCATGTAAATTGTTCAACTTAAAGCATCTCACTGCCGATTTTGCTTCAAATGAAAAAAAAATTATGCGTTTGGTAATTCCGTTTTGTATCTTTTGTAAGCGTTTTAAACATTTTCATTAAACGTGCTTCATTGCATGCACCCTTAATCAGACGTATTTCATTCATTTCTTTACTTTCCACATTTTATTTACAATGTGTTTAAAAGTATGTATTGGACTTATACACTGGTCAACCATAACAATTGCAAATATCAATATTTTTCTAGCCTCATATTATATCTCCTAGAACAAGGTGAGGTATCTTATATCCTGGAATGAAAAGGCATATTAGAGCTATTGTGCATCAAATGTTTTTCAATTCACACATTTTTTCTTTTATATCTTCGTGTCTATAACTGCAAAATATAATATATCACAATATTTTGTCAATTGCCTAGAAGTGTTAAAATAAAAAAGAGCATTGTTTATACCAGAAAATTGCAGGTCAAATATATGTTTTACAGGATTTTGCCAGAAAGCGGCCCCCTTCTTTATGGCACGGGTATGGAAACATTGGTTACGGTTAAAAACTTAGCTTTAGACTAGTGGACACTTGATTTGCATAGCCGATTTAAAAGTATCTGACTTTGATCCTAACTATCCGTTACAAGCAGGGAGTTAATCGTCGTGTATGCTAACAAAGACGATGATAATTTCTTTGGTTGATTCTTCTCTATCCGTCTCAACACATACGGCAAAAGGGATACTAAGGTGCTATGTAAATGGTGATGGGTAAACCCGGCCTGGGAGCTAGAATAAGTAGATTTTGTTGTCATTTGGAGATGTATCTGGTAAGGCAAGTTACTCCATGGACTTCTTGGTCTTCATGGTCTTCGAGCTTTCTGTACATGGTCATTAATTCGTGACCAGCTAATCGTGGAACAAGCCATTTTGGAAGTCCAAAAGGTTAGGGTTAAGGTAGTATTCAATGTCTTGGCGGCGTAAATTTATTACGAAGGCAGCGTGAACTTTCTCAATGAATTTAACGAATGGCGCCCGAAAACCCACAGAAACAATTCTCTAGCTGCTACTAGCCCCACGAAGCCGAATTCGTTCACCCAGGAGTCATAGGTTGTGGGTGATACAAGTGTCAGGGTTGTCAGCAGAGGTTGTATAATCTGGCGATTGAAGATGCGCTAACATGGGTGAGAATGTTCTCATGATGGTTTTATAATTCGCGGCTGACTCGCTATGTATTTCTGGTGGTATGTCAACTGAATGTTGTTCAACGTGGTGCAATCCAATGAAGTAACTTAGACTACTGCTCTTGAAGATAGATTATTATCTCGTGAAACTAGTAGGGATTGTCACCTGCTCTAATTTTAAATTCTCCCCATCCTTTTGAAACAAAGGTAAAGGTACCCGGGGTGTTTTCATCGAGAAGGCACAATTGCGCCGCTTGTATCGAACTATGAGGAAAGCAGGCTTGATGCGGAATCGAACCTAATACCTTGAGTTATCGAATCCAGCATCTAACCAACCCTACTCACGCCCCAAAACAAGAATATGCATTCAGTTTAAAAAATTTTAATGATGCATATCTTTTGTCAAAAAAAATCTTTTTTAACTCCAATTGTAAAAAACTATGTCAATGTTGATCAAAAGCGTGGTGAATAAAAGGTATCCTTAGTTTTTGTGAAGAATCTGTTTCAGCAATCAAAATGCATCTATATTTCTACTTACGGTAAATACTTTTGAAGCAAAAATACATTTAAAAAACGATACCCATTTATAAGTAAACTTAATTTTACATATTTTTTTTACTTAGATGTGTGACTCGTTTAATGTTCGTGGGAAAGAATATTGCCTGTATGATGAGAAGCTGCAGAAGATAAATTTTAGGGATTGCAGGAGACATGTCAACGCAAAGCTATACCTTATTTCGCGAGACGAGAGCAAAGATGTCCTCGATCCACTTTCAACACTAGAGAATTGCACGCCACCTTGTCTTCTCATCGTGTCTGACATTCCTGGAAAATTTGGCAATACAGAGTTCTTCAACTTCAATGCAACAAAAGTCACAAATCCTTCCAACCAGATTCTTTTACATTCTTTGCAAGAAGAAGTAGCTAAATTGTTGTACTTACTTTTATCTCTATTATTTCATTTCATAGGTTCGAACAACTTTATCTTCATGGCTTAAAGGCGAAATCCAAAGCTTTAAAATTTCTTACTTGTCCAAAAACCGAGAAGAATTCTGTGAAGTTGAGCATCATTGTGATTTTTTGAAGTCTTTCCACGAGTCATTAAATGTTTTTACTCTTTTTATTTCTGTGAAATCGTGATTTTTCTTCGTCTCATTCATAATAAATTTCTTTCTTTCCTTTGTACCATTTTTTGGAAATCCAAAGCTTTAAAATTTCTTACTTGTCCAAAAACCGAGAAGAATTCTGTGAAGTTGAGCATCATTGTGATTTTTTGAAGTCTTTCCACGAGTCATTAAATGTTTTTACTCTTTTTATTTCTGTGAAATCGTGATTTTTCTTCGTCTCATTCATAATAAATTTCTTTCTTTCCTTTGTACCATTTTTTGGAAAACCAAAGCTTTAAAATTTCTTACTTGTCCAAAAACCGAGAAGAATTCTGTGAAGTTGAGCATCATTGTGATTTTTTGAAGTCTTTCCACGAGTCATTAAATGTTTTTACTCTTTTTATTTCTGTGAAATCGTGATTTTTCTTCGTCTCATTCATAATAAATTTCTTTCTTTCCTTTGTACCATTTTTTGGAAAACCAAAGCTTTAAAATTTCTTACTTGTCCAAAAACCGAGAAGAATTCTGTGAAGTTGAGCATCATTGTGATTTTTTGAAGTCTTTCCACGAGTCATTAAATGTTTTTACTCTTTTTATTTCTGTGAAATCGTGATTTTTCTTCGTCTCATTCATAATAAATTTCTTTCTTTCCTTTGTACCATTTTTTGGAAAACCAAAGCTTTAAAATTTCTTACTTGTCCAAAAACCGAGAAGAATTCTGTGAAGTTGAGCATCATTGTGATTTTTTGAAGTCTTTCCACGAGTCATTAAATGTTTTTACTCTTTTTATTTCTGTGAAATCGTGATTTTTCTTCGTCTCATTGATAATAAATTTCTTTCTTTCCTTTGTACCATTTTTTGGAAAACCAAAGCTTTAAAATTTCTTACTTGTCCAAAAACCGAGAAGAATTCTGTGAAGTTGAGCATCATTGTGATTTTTTGAAGTCTTTCCACGAGTCATTAAATGTTTTTACTCTTTTTATTTCTGTGAAATCGTGATTTTTCTTCGTCTCATTCATAATAAATTTCTTTCTTTCCTTTGTACCATTTTTTGGAAAACCAAAGCTTTAAAATTTCTTACTTGTCCAAAAACCGAGAAGAATTCTGTGAAGTTGAGCATCATTGTGATTTTTTGAAGTCTTTCCACGAGTCATTAAATGTTTTTACTCTTTTTATTTCTGTGAAATCGTGATTTTTCTTCGTTTCATTCATAACAAATTTCTTTCTTTCCTTTGTACCATTTTTTGGAAAACCAAAGCTTTAAAATTTCTTACTTGTCCAAAAACCGAGAAGAATTCTATGAAGTTGAGCATCATTGTGATTTTTTGAAGTCTTTCCACGAGTCATTAAATGTTTTTACTCTTTTTATTTCTGTGAAATCATGATTTTTCTTCGTCTCTATTCATAATAAATTTCTTTCTTTCCTTTGTACCATTTTTTGGGTTTTGTTTTTATTAAACAAATTTTTTACAATTTTCAGGCATAATTAAGTATACAACTCTTTCATTAAGGATGATTATCAAATTCAGAAAACCGATTTGTCCTATAGATGATTCTGGATTTTTCACCGACTCTGTTAACGATTTTAAAGGCATGTTTTACAAGGTAATATAAAACAACAAAATATTGATTCCTCTTCAAGTTTAAATTGGAACTAAGCAAATTCAAATTGGTACTAAGAAAATTCAAATTGGTACTAAGCAAGTTCAAATTGGAACAAAGCAAATTCCTATTAGAACTAAGTAAATTTAAATTAGCACAAACTAAAGAACTTATTAAACTTTTCTCTTGTGAATGAAACGCATCTGCTATTGATAACGAAATACTAAAATCTTTTTATTTCACCAATATTGATTATGTTTCACTCTTTTTTAGCTGCTTTGCTATACTTAGAATTTATGGGTATTGACTAATTATTATTATTATTATTATATATTTTCTTCATTATATTTATCATCTATGTTCCTTTTATGCTTTATGATGTAATTTCTAGTCGTCTGCTTTATAAATTTTTGTTTGTTTTCATTACATATATAATATCGTTATTAATCGAATTAATAACAATGTTAACTTACAAATCTTTGTTTTTTGTTAGATGAATACTGATAGGTCTAAATAACATTATATTTCTAAAAAAGTGAGTTTTATTTTACTAAACTGTACAATTTATAAGGGATATCATTTATTTAGGGTGCTTATGATAAGAAAAAACAAATTCAAGCTGTATATGAATCCAATGGTGATTGGAGAAAATTGACTAGAAGGTTGAATGTGAGCAAAACAACCGTATATAGGTGGCTTAAGCATAATAATGAATATGACAAAAGAGGAGGACGTAAATACTCAAAAGTTAATGAATTTCATAGAAAAAAATACTTTATTAAATTAATTGAGGAAAACCCTCATGTTACCTTAAAAGAGATAAAAGAAGTTTTATTTGAAAAATACAAAATAAATGTAACACAAGAATCTGTTAGACAACATCTGGATGTTATGCTGTTTACTCTTAAAGATGTGCGCTTTGAACCTATCGTAGCGAATACTCTTCAAAACAATTTGCTGAAGAGCTGTTGCAATATCAATCTTTAGATATGCCAATTATTTATACGGCTGAGAAAAATGTCAATATTTACATCACGAGAAAAGAAGGAAGAGGAAGGATGTAGGTAGAGTTCCTGCTGCAACTTCAAAAGGAGCCAGTTTACATTTGATTGGATGCATTGGAAACCAGGGTTAATTCATCATTTGATAAAGCGTGGTTCTTTCAAAAAAGAAGATTTCTTTAAATGGATGGAGGAATGTTTACAAAAAACATATAGTTTTTACAATACTTCTGCGATGGTTGTTTTAGACAATGCCCCATGTCATTCAAAAATAGAATTAATAATAAAAGGTCAATTTGAAGACTTCATAATTTTGAGACTGGGGCCTTGTAGTCCAATGTTAAATCCTATCGAATGTATTTGGTCAATTATTATTAAAAGCGATGTAAAGAAAAAATAGAGATAATCTTGAACCAAGAAGTTTCAGAACTTCCACAACATGAATTTAGACTAAGAAATTAGAAAAGATTGTTGCTGAATCTATATAAAAAAAAGGTCATAGCATCTAATTGTAATAGAAGCATTGCAAAGATACAAGGCTTACTTCCAAAAGTCCTAAATATGGAAGATATATCTTTTTAATTTTTCTTTATAATTTTCACTGGAATATTCATAAAAATGGAATAAAAATTGCAATCTAAAAATATGCTTTTATAAATACTACAGTCCTTACTTTTGTAATTTAGACTAAATGTGTTTTTCCAGAATTTTTTTGTTTTATATTGATTTAAACACTAAAATAAATTTAACATTAATTGTATGGCCAATTCTCAGAACTTTAAAGTCTGAGTGGAACTATAATATTTATTCAACATATAAATGGCTTTTAAAAATCTTAGTTTTCAAGTATTTACTATTTTAATATTCAGTTTGATAAGTATAACATAACATCTTTCCAATATAAATTGTAAAATAATTAAAAAAAGTTTTATTATTAGAAATATCAATAGCAAATGAATTTCATTCACAAGAGAAAAATTAGAAAAGTTTTTTCTCTAAAAAAACGTGTACTAATTTAAATTTACTTACTTCTAATCGGAATTTGCTTTGTCCAATTTGAACTTGCTTAGTACCAATTTGAATTTTCTTTAATAATAAACTCGACTTCTTTACAAATTTCCTCCTTGGAGTCCTATTGAAATCTAATTAGCGATTATAATGAGAATAAATTTGTAAAAGTTATTAATTTTTTATAGCATCACATTGTTATACGTCTTTAACAGTTTGAAACAAAGAAGCTGCCTTTCTTTAGTTAATATAAATTTCTGGATGTTGTCAGCCATAATTATTTTACAAATCCAAAAATTTATTCAGGTGATTTAGATTTTAGAATATACAATACATGTATGGAAATTTTTTGTTATTCAAACAGTCGACAATTCCCGTGATCAAATACTCACGTAGCGGAACGTTCACTGTTTTATTCGGTTTACAACTCTTTGTTAAATTTTTAAAGCCTGTGTAATTATTTCTATTTTGTAAGATGTTATTTAGCAATATTTAAAAACTTATTGTTATAGAGATGGCCCAAAAATAATTAAAAGTTTCTTCCAGTATACGCTTTGTTTATTAATCTCAATTTCTGTCGGTTGTAAATAAATGAAAAAACAAGGCCTGTGCTACAAAAAAACAAAAAAGTTAAAGAGCCATAAATGTGTTTTTATAAGCAAAGTAAAAATTTAGAGTTAGTTAACTCATCGATTGAAAAAATATGAGTATAAGGAAGAAAAGTAAATGACGTGAATGAATGTATACAAGAAAGTATCTTTTACTTTCAAAGCATCCTATACAAACTTTTATTCCATCCTACTTCTCAAAGAAAATTTGGCATTATTTTTTTTTTAAATAAGGATACCATTGTTTGCAAAATGTAGACCAACGGAGTAATTAAGTTAAACTCAATAAAGATGAACTTTATAAGGCGGATGGCTGTGTACAAGGGGCGTGAGTAGGGTGAGTGTATACGGGGCATGAGTAGGGTTGGTTAGATGCTAGATTCGATAACTCAAGGTCTTGGGTTCGATTCCGCATCAAGCCTGCTTTCCTCATAGTTCGATACAAGCGGCGCAATTGTGCCTTCTCGATGAAAACACCCCAGGGTACCTTTACAAGCCATGAGTTCGCTTTATAAATGCATCGCGTTATAACGCATCTACATCTTATTTCATATTTTATAGTTTTCATTTTTTGCGAATCCAAATTATAATTTTGTTTAATTGCAAAAGTTGCAAACTTAATCATAACTTTATAAAAAATGAATATACATCGAATAGAAATTTTTGAAGATTTGAACAATTTAAAAAATTCGCTCCTCGCATTCCGTGAATTGCACGTTAATGTTGGAAACGAAAAGTTGTAGCTGCTTTATATGATATTAGATAATGTAAAGTTGTTGCAGACAAAATATATTTGTATAAAGGCAACTGACAAATGCAAGAATATAAAACGTGACGTGAGAAAAATTGAAGAAAGGGTATAAAAATTGGATGTATTGTTATTAAGGAATGGTAAGTATAGAAGAGTAAGTATTAGGAGAGACGCACAAAATGATGGTCAACAGACAAACAATGGAGTACACGATATTCAAGAGTATTGCAATAACATTGGCGAATTTGTTTGAAGAATTAGATATCCAACAAATCAGAAGGTTGTGAGTTTGGATCCTCTTTGCTATTGGCTGTAGAGGAAGGGGGGATGTAAAGGTGTTCAGCCTTGCGATTGGATAAAGTAGAACTAGGGGGAGGGGGCAAAAGGATAGGAGTAGTGTCATGCAAGGTGTCAGTCTTGGGGGCTGCTCTGTCCCTCTTTTTATTGGAGGAGATGCCGCCCAAGGAAAGGGTGATTGTTTCGCCTTGTTTGAAACTCAGGTCCACATGAGGCATTTCTGACTCTTTACCGTTTCTCTCCTCATTTCTTTTCATGTCTCTTTCGATGTTTTCAGCGTTAGAAATGCCTTTGAAGTAGGACTGCATCGCTAGAACGAGATCGAACGAATCAGAACGATCTCTAAACCCCATTCCTACGAATGCGGATCGGGAACGATCGTCGTCCGTGCGCAACTTGACGACGAAATATCGACTACTATCGCTCACGGACTCGAAGTTCGTGCAAGGATAAGATGGGATGTCGACGTTGGCGAAAACTCTGCCATCTTCCTCCTCCAATGAAATGACCAGGCGTTTCGAAGCTGCTGAGCTTGCATGAAGTTTTAAACGCCCTGTCCAGTTCGGAGAGTCCAGTTTCCATGAAAGCGCTTTGTGTCCTTTGCAAGCGGAGGTGAGTGGCGGAATTTTGTAAGCGAACACTTCTTTCTTGATTAGCAAAACGCGAAATGCAGCATCGTCGGATATCTCACTTTCTGAACTTTGCATTTTCACAAAATACTTAAAGAAAGAAGAGAAAGGGAATTACCAGAAAAATTTTAAAAGCAATCCCCACAAGTGTTTATTATAAGGAATGCTCACTATATAAAAGTTACATCGGTTTGGAGGAATAAATTGAGACATATTCAGCCAGAAACACTGATAAAATTACAGGAATCAAGTTCTTCCAAAAAAGGTGTGTCAAAATTCAAACTAAAGGGGAATTTAAATGCGCATATAAAATGCACCATATTTTAACTTATAGAGTAAACAAGTCTTTAATTTATGTGGAAATTACCCCATTTTAAATTGAAAATTTTTTTAATATCAACACAAGTAACCAAAATTACAATTTTTGGCATTGGATCAAATTATATACTCAAATTTCAAAAAAAAAATCAATGAAAATATTACAAGTTATCATTGCATCATACATCAACAACAACTTTGTGCACAAAAGTTAAAGCTTTTTTAGATGTTTTTTGAAACACTTTCTCAGAAGTATACTGCTACTTTTAACATTTTCAAATCCTAATTTCTAAAACGGAATTCAGAAATGAAATTGGAATGGGCGAATTGGTATAAAAAATATACTTAGTTTAGAATTTAATTAATATTCTTGGAAGAAATTATCAGATGTAAACCGCAAATTTGATTGACACTTTGATAAATTTTCCCACCCCAAAAACGAAACTGAATCGAGAAATGAAATCAGCATGGTTGATTTGGTATAAAAAATTTAATTTAATTAAAAATTTGAATGAATGTTTTCGTAAGTAATTTTATCATCAATCAAAATATTGATTAACATTTGATACAAAGTTATCATGTTTATTGGATAAATATGCATATATGAGTGTATGTGTTCCAATATATGCATATCAGGAGCGCACATCCGGGGGGCGAGGGGGCCAAAATGACCTTCGCCCCCCCCCCCTCCCACCAATAATTTTCTATAAGTAAGAGTTGTTGCTTGTTTACAAAACATGCATGATGATCGCATTATAGGATGTAATGATCATTCGAATACATGATAATGTAAGATAAGAGAATAAAACTCCTCTGAATGAGCTCTGAAATTCCTATCAAAAATATTTTACAAACGATCTGAGAGCTATATAATAATAATTAGAAAACAGAACACGGATTTTCCATTTTGAAGTAAAATTGAAAAATATTGAGAAAACAGGAATAGTTTTGGAAAATAATCTTTATTTGTCGGTGTACAACTAACACCGTTTTCAAGTTGCAAAAAGAAATACTGAAGAAGTACTTCTTCTCTAAATTAATTGTTCAAATAAAGATTATTTTCCAAACTATTCGTGTTATCTCAATATTTTCTATATAATGATTATAATAATCCATTGTTTCAATATGCACACAATCAATAAGTAAGCAATGTTTATCACAGTGTCTCAAAGGGTCTTGTAGTATTTTTGAGCAAACACATGTTGATGATCCACCAGATTTTTCTCATCTTCTTCTATCACAGTGATTTTATTTCTCTTTCTGTCTCCTTCTCTGATAAAATTCAATCACTCAAGCTCTCTTCTCTCATTCAAGCTCTCTTCTTTCACTCAAGCTCTCCAATCTCATTCAGCTCTCTTCTCTCTAATTTGTATTTAGAGTTAAATTAAAAATAATTCCATTTTATCTCATTAGAAACTAGTTTTTAGCGGAATATAAGTTCAATATTTTCAGAACATTTTTTCATGATACCAAAGTTCAGCTATTTAAATTAATCACAGATTTTTGGTAAAAATAGTTCCATCTACACCAAACATTTTGCAAAAATGAAAATTTGATTATGTTTTTAAATGAGAGAAAAATTGTTTTCAATCGTTACAATTTTATATCAATGAATATTGTCAGACTCGCGTTAAAAAAAATTTTCAACCAAAGGTCACTTTTAATCTTTATCAATATGTTTGTTACATTTTGAAACATTTAGAAACTAATTTTTTCAAGTCAAGAAATTTTTTTATAACTATTTGGAAATTAATATTTTGACTAGCTATTCAGTTTAAAAGCAAAAATATTCTATTTGTTTAATATTTGAGCAGAGATGTTTTTTATAATGTTCGATTGTTAAATTTTGTAAGTTACACTGTACATAATTAATTAAATAATTTTTTTAAGAAAATTTGTTGATTATTATAATAAAAATATATTATCGAAACAAAATGTTTCAGTTGTTAAAAATGTATTTGATTTATTTATGACAGCTGTCAGAATTTTATTTGTAGACAGAGAAATAGTCAAAAAAACGCAATGATTTTTTATTCTCGTATACTATGAATTTTATAATTTATGTTAGTTTAAATGGTTTTTCTAATGATTTTGTGTTCTTACACTTAAATAATTTTATGATAAGTGATTAAAATACCGTTTTTTGTATACTATGATTCCTTACAGAATGTAAAAAATACAAGCGTTACCAAATCACCCTATAAGGGTTAGCTACTTCAACGTTGGCTTTTGCTGCTTATAAAAACTTGAAAATATCAAATAAAGTGCCGATAAACTATCTCATTTTTTATGCCTCCTATTATTTTGAAATTATTCTGAGAACAGACAGTTTCATTTTAAATAGTGAAAATTGCTTTATTAGTTTATTTTGTCTCCTTTCTCTCTTATGTTAATTATGTAGCAAATTTTTCAATTTTTAGTAAAAGGTAAGGTAAAGGTAACGTGAGTGTGTTTTCATTGATAAGGCACTGATGTACCGCTTATGTCAAACTATGAACAAATTGGTATCGATGAGGAATCGAACCCAGAGGCTTCCGTGCTGAGTCCTTCTTCTCAACCAACCTACCATGCCAGCCATAGGGTATGCTATATAGTGGATACGTCAAATTAGTTTTCAAAAAACTTAAGTTATGCTGTAAAATTTTTTTGTTTTTGTTGAAGCTCTATAACTTTTTCTGGTAGGTTTTTTTTCCTTAAAAGTTATTATAAAACGCAAATCTTTGCCAAAGGTTAAAAGTGGTTATTTTAAAAAACAATTATTTTAAAATCAAGTTAATCAATCGCGGTTTGCCCCTGTTGTGAATCATACATGCTTTCCATACATTTTCAAACAGTCTTTATAATTCCACCTTACCCTATTTTTATCAATCCCTTGACATTTTTGTAAGTGCAAGTTCTTGATAAGATTTTTAATTCTTCCTTAAATTTGATATAAAGAAAGAGATCTTTTTGTATTGAAAGCTTTTTTTGCCAAAGCCAAATACCATTAAAATTTTTTAGCATATTGTAAGTCCTATTTTTGTAATTTTTGATATAGCAAATAATTATGCGCTATCTTTAAATTTCTCATATTGTCTGGAATACGTCAAAAATGATATGTTTAATTAAGGTATTAAAAGACATCACATTAATTTTTTTTAGCTCATTTAATTATTTTTTAAGACGATGACATCAACGGTTTCTTTTAAGGATGTCAAAAAATCAATTAATTTAATTAATTTATTTGAAATTTTTTGTTGAGAAAAAATTAAGTAAAATGTACAAATATAAAATAAAATTTTAGATGGCCTAAAATCAAAATAAGTAAAATAAATTTAAAATTTAAAAAGTTGTGAATTAGACTATTAAAAAATTCTAAAAACTAATTAAAATAATTCTAAAATTAAAAAAAAATTTCTAAGCAAAAATTTTAAAGATATTTATGCAAAAATAAATAATTTACCAATTAATAATGTTCGTTATTCGACTAAAGTCCTTATCGGTGCATCTCTAGTTCCAAGCGTATTTTTAAGTATCCACTATTCTAAACAAGCAACTTATACCTTATATCAATGCTAATTTACATCAGGGCCGCACATCTGGGGGTGGGTGCAAAAAACTTATTCGCCCCCCCCCCCCCCTCCAATAATTTTGGATTTTTTTAAACTAGTGTATATGCATTATGTAATTAAAATATCTTCGCTGGAAGTATAGTTTTTAAATTTCATCAATTTTGTAAAAAAATATAAAGTTGTCTTATAAATTTAGGTATGCGCTGTATACACTCTATTTTAAATGATTGCTTGAATATTTGGTCTCCCGTGATATTTCCAGACCAGTAATTTTGAAAACTGTAGAAAAAATTTCTCTCCCCCCACCCAATAATTTTGAGGATGTGCGCCCCTGATATATATGATTATAAATTTCCAAAAGCGTATCTAATGCAAACACTGAGATATAAGTTATAGACATAATATAAAAAATTTGTTGAAAAAAATGTATATTTGATTATGATTGACAGTTTTTAACATGAGAGGGTCATTTAAATACCGTGAAAATAATATCAAAAGATGCAGCTAACGATTTTAGGAAAAGTCACAAAAAGAATATAGTTCAGCTATCACCCCCCCCCCCCCCAAACTCCTCGTCACTGATAGGGTTAAAAAGGGTTATTTCTAGATGCAAAAAACTGTTTTTTCTTCAAATGCTTAAAAGCAAAACTAATAGCACGAATTGTAGTTACACAATTGCTCAATGTACAGCTGAAAAAGGAAAACCTTGGCATGGATGGAGAATTTATCATACAACTTTTTTGAGAAATGTTCAAGCACTAAATACTGTCGCTAATTCAAGGAAAAACATGCTTCTGTAGGATGAATAATTTAAAGACGAATAAATGATATGGCTGAAAGAAAATATAACAATAAAAGAGAAAGTGGATTACATCAAACTATTGTATTGAGAGTCTTTATTGATTAAGAGAATGGCATAGAAAGCTTAGCAATTGTTACAAGTAATGGATGACATTGATCGTATTATTTATGGGAAAGATATTGTTATATTCCTCTTATCAATACAACTACAGGAGAGGGGGACCATTGCTGCATTCGTAAAAATTTTAAATCAAGCCATTCGCACAAATAAATTCTGTTTTACTACTAATGGTGTAAAGGGAAAAGGATTAATCGAGTTTCTTGAGATATCAGGAAGATTTAGCTACCAAAAGTTCGTCAAGGATCTTGATAGGTGTCATGGAGACCGTTAAATAGTTTACTTCGTAGTCCACGCTCTTTACTGGCTTACAGACCGTTTAAGTCCTTTCTGCAAGTATTGGGCAGCGAATATGCGGACTAGAAGTAGATTGTCTTAGTCGGGCGAAGCTTTCAAGATTTTTGTATGATAATAATAATTAGAAAAAATTTAAATGTTTCTTGAAGAGAAATAACGTTCTCCAGAATTAAACAATGGAGACAGACGGGTTATCTAAACTAATTCACACAACTGCTGGCGCCTTCAAATTCTCAGTTCTAATGTCGAGCCAAGTTGTTCTCCCACTGTGTCAGTAAGTTCACAGTTTATTAGGGGTTGAGCGCAAATGAATGGGTGTTAGTGTTTTCTGTATATATGGGCTATTAAAAAGATGGCGTGTGTGTTGGTTTCAGAGTCGAGATAACCGATTGGTGTGTGCGCGTTTGCCGCAAAATTTCAATAAAACAAAAAATTTCAATAAAAAAAAAGGTTAACTAAAATTTTACGTGCAATATTTTATATTGTGAATCCAATAAACTAACTAGTGATTGTCTTTGTACGGAAACTATCGTTGATTGGAGTGATGATTTTTGTCTGCATAAGGATAAATGACGGGTGAGAGTCTATTTCTCAGACTGCAGGTAGGGTACGGACTAAGGACAAGTAATTTTGCCGCTTGGGCATATACACAATGTGGGTGTGGAAACGATTTCTTGTCTGTCCGCGATTACAAAATACAGAAAGGGCGGGTGTGGACGAATTTCTTTTGCTCGCACAGTGCTCCAGTACCTACCATGAAATAGCGTGAAAAATTGCCTTCCTAAAATTGAAGCAGTTTCCTCATACTTCGTGGAGCTGACCTACTTCCATTCTGGACCTGGGATAGAAGAGTAAACATTATTTGGTCGTTTTCTTTCTTTTGAACGACCATTTATTAAATTACCAATTTTATTTGAAGTTATAGTTTCTTAATTTGCAATTGTGATTGTCTCATTAGTTTTGGATTCCACAAATTATGATATATTTACCACGATCCATTAATATAAAAAATATGGCTATATAAAATATCTGGAACAATGATTTTCTAGGACTTGTCATAACCGGGGTTGGAGAGTCGGAAAAATGTTTTGCGATTTATAAATTTTGGATTCCAATTCTGACTCCACCTTTTTGTGATTTTGCGACTGCAACTTCTGTCCAAGTCAAGACAGCATGACAATAGTTTTGCTTCTACGTACAAGTGTGAGGAAGGGTTTTCATCTCTTATAAATTTAAAAACAAGAAATAGAGACAGATTGCATGAGACATGGTCCAACAAACATTAGGCCATTAATTTTAAAGCTCTTTCGATTTGACGGCAAGATGATAGAAAAGGGGGAGAAGTGCTGATGATGTTAAAGCGAGCTATGTTTATAGCATTCCAATGTATCGAAAACAGGTCCCAAAATGGCATTTGGGAAGGGCCTTGTTGTAAACGCCACACCAAACATGGTTCTTTGAATATTGGGTGCTTGTGCACGGCAGGTTATACTACTGGGAGATTTCAAAACTAAAGATAGATTTCAAAAAGGACCTGATTAGAGGTACTCAGAACATTTTGATGTCAAGCTTTTAGAGACAACACGTCACGAAAACGAGAAAAACTGCATATGATGGAAGATTTAGATTTATTGAATAAAATAAAACAAGTGAGTGGGTGTGAAATATCTATCAAAAATTGACATCTTGTAGGAGATCAAAGGGACATAGGAATCATCGAGAGGATACAATTCCAGTGAAATTCCATAAAAGACTTATATAGATGGATAAAATATATATAAAGGTAATAGAGATTTACTGATTTACATACAAGGATGAGTGAGCAAGAAGTATAAACAGAAAAAGAAGAAGTAAAGCATTACGCACAGAAAGAAAATCAGCCATGTAATGAAAATGAAACTAATGCAAAAACAAGAAAAATTTTTTACGGAAAAATGAAAAGTTTAGCGATAGAAAACAAAGCACAAGAAAGAGTTGAAGTTGACAAAATAAAAATGAGTAAAATATTATTATAATATAAATTCATGAAAACCAATTGAATTTTCTTACTCCAATAATCATGCATGTTATTGACAGTTTTACGCGAAACCTAGAATCTCTCAGCATTAGTGAGCACTATGAATTGCCTAAATTTAAAGCTCGATATGAAGTAATGCGCCACGACTACAGAAAAGCTGACTGGTCATCGATAAATGCAGAGCTGGGATGGAGTAGAAATATTTTCAATAACATACTACAAAGTTGTATTGCTGAGTATGTACCAGTATTTAAGCGAAACTTGAAGGGTGGTGCTTCTTGGATTGATCGTGAGATCAAAACTAACAAGAAAAGAAAGTTAGGGGATATCTTCAAAGTAACGGGTGATGATCATTGCTACGAAACATATGTGGGCGCACGCAATGCTTGAAAGCGTCAGACGTGGAGAAAAGGGTCCGCATACGAAAACAAACTCAGAGTCTACAACTTAGCCTCGCAGAATATATAAATAAGTTGGGAGGCGTTCTAAAATGAGACCGATGTCTCAACTTTAATTGACGAACGCGATATTGAAATTGATATAAATGCTGTGAAAGCCCAAACTTTGTATGAACAGTATAAAATATGTATGAAGAAAAAGCAAAGCTTATAATGACTACAAACAGAACACGACTTCAATCTTGACTAGGATACACTTCAAGAAAATGAAGTTGGAAAAGTATTGTACAAGCACTTCGTGCATCATTCAATGATCCCCTAGCGATACATGGATTCATGACGGGAAAATGTTGTGTCACCAAGTTACTTTAAGTTAGAGGAGATTGGTGTAATAGAATTGAAGCAGAGGAGGAAGTAGATGTGGTCTTTATACACTTTCCAAAGGCATATGATAGCTGGCATCAATGCCGCCCGAGGATGAAGTTGAGCGCAATGAATGCTGAAGGTCAACTCCTAAAATAGATTGAGCCCTAGCCGTAGCCAGAGAGAAGCCCAACCCCCCCCCCCCTCCCCCCTCAAATTTTTAGAATTAATAATATTTCTAGAAGAATTAAAACATTTTTTCATAAAATACCTTGGTGTCATTGAGCAATCGGAATTGTGATATTCAAAGTTATGTTGTGGCGGTATCTGAACAGCAAAGCCTTAAGTCGATGAAACACACGAATGCAAACTCATAGCGAAACTTCAAAGGGTTATTTAATTTGTCTCAGATAGAATATGGAATAACAGCATTCCTGCCATATACAAAACGTGATATAATCAAACTTGAAAGATGCTTGGTACTACAATGTTCCAAAGGCTTGGAGCTGTCAAAAGATTGATTCAGAAAAGTAAAAATGTCTACGATGGAGAATAGACAGCTAAGGAACGATTTATTCTCACATATCAAATACTGAAGGGGCATTTTGGTACTAAGACAAATATTGGTCTTAGACGAAAGACAAACCGTTCGTGACACAGTTCAAAATTACAACTGCGAAGAGCTAATTTTCTCAAATCATAAAAATATTTCAAATGAATAAGTGGAATCCATTGTCATTGTTGAGTCAGCATGTACTTTCAAGAAAAGTTTGGATCTCATGCTAGCTTAACAAAGTCGATTGCCTAAAGAAACACTGCTGTAACCGAGTTATATTTCTGTGTATTATTTGGCTCATACACCTATGAACGGTTTCTGTCATTAAGAAGCGTATTCCATTTAAAATATATTTAAAAATAAAAATTGGAAGCAGAAAATTTCAATATCTAAGACTAATATAAGAAATAATTCTTCTACTAAGATATAAAAGTGAATATCAAGACTAGAGACAGCCGGTTTGCAAAATTAGAGGCTGGCCTTCCATCTCTTTGTTTCAGGGTAAGGGTGGCATAAAGAGCCCACAAAATCAGTAGAACTGATTGTGAATTGGACACCTGGAGCGAAACATAATACCTTGTACTATCGCAGTCAGGGATCTGCGCTAAAAAGATGAGTTTGTTACTTGTAAATACAAATTAAACAACCTGAAATAAATAGTTTAGCCCTTATCTATCAGCCTACAAAAAAGTATTCATCAAAAACCCACAAGATGTACACATATGTAGTTTTCTGAAAAAATACTTACAACTCTGAAACTCAAATAAAATTGATCAAATATTTTCAATAAACATTGATAGATAAAAGATGGCATTTTAATCATTTGAAAATTTCCAGTATAAAAATCAATAAGGTAAAGATAGAACGATAAAATTATGAGTGGTTTTGGCAAAAGACTTTTGTAATTTTATGAGACGGATTCATAACAAATTTTGCAACACCATTTAGTACTTTTTGAACAATTTTTTGTCTGACATTTTCTGGGCTCTTTACTTACGACAAAAATATTTTTTGTTAAATTTGGATTTCGTTCTGGAAAACTTATATTTATTTATTTTGTCCATATATAGCATTATTATTATGACGTGAAATTATATTTTTTCAGCTAATTGGTATGCTAAATTTTTTGAAAATGCCCTTCGACCATTTTTGTATCCATTTTTTGCATAATCAAATAAGCATTGTGTGTAGAAACATCCTGAATATTTGAGAAAAATAAAAGAGGGTATCTATTTGATTTTCGGCGGCATGTAAAATCCTAGATCTTTTTATCCATATTATCTACACTACCTTTTTTATTGTAGTCCAAGATGATTTCTGGTTTATTTCATAACGGTTTTCGTTTACAATCTGTGTATTTGTACATTTTTTTATTTTTAGTCTTATAAGATGCTAAACTAATTTCGTATTTATGATTGAATAAAAAAAAGTATACTGTAAAGCTCCCTACATTTAATTTCTCTGAACTTTGGTATTACATCTCTTCAGGGCCGTAGCGAGAAGGGGGACCGGGCCGTGCCCACTCCCCCCCCCTCCCCCAACTTCCTCTTGTGCCCCCCGACTTTCAATTATTTTCTTCCTTTTTTACATTGTCTGAATTTTATGAGAAAGCCTAATGTTGAGAAAATATATGATGGAGGGAAGGTTCAAAGGATTATGGATCAAATATGGACAGGACATTTTGATTCAATCAACTCTATTGTCAAAAACAACGAAATCTTTTATATCTTTTTGAAGAATGTTCTTTATCCAATAATAATCACGAAGTGAGTATCGAAGCTCAAAGTCTCTCGATGCAAATACAGAAAAAACAGTTCATAACATAACATATTTTATTAAGCAAAAAGAAGGTTGTTCAAACCTATGAAAATTGCATCTAAAAATAATAACTTCAAAGAATGAGATATTTGAGTTTTCACAAGACGAAATATCACAAGTGTAAAAACTTGAGATGACTCCATTGGAAGTCTAATCTATTTTTAAATATATTTAATGTTGGTGCATCGACAATATTTTGAGGTGAAAACAGTTCATATTTGTTTTGAATCATATTTGTTAAAGGAATTTGAGAATATTTGTTCAAGCTCCTTAAAATTTTAATTCCTATTAACACTTATGCACAGTTACTTAAAATACTCAAATACTCATGATATACTTTTTTAAAAATTTTATTTCTATGATGCACGAGAGAGAAAAAAACTTGATTCTGCTATCATATTTAGATTCATATATAAAAAATATTCATACTGATGAATTGGTTAAGAAATTTTCTAACAAAACAAGAAGAATCCAACTTTTTTGAGAGAGCATGTAGTTTTTCCAAAATGAGATGTTTTTTTTCAATAAATAATTGTTTTATTTATTCATTACTTATTTTTAAAAGCATTAAATTGTCCAATTTTAAATCAAAATATCCAGCCCCCCCCCCCCCCAACTTCCAATTTCTGGCTACAGCCCTGCATCTCTTCTATACAGACCTATAGTGCAGGTCATAGTCAAGCCATTAGATAATAGTTTTAGTTTAGTTACCAAATTATAAGAGGAAAATACCTGTCAACGTAAATATTTCTATTTGTAAAAAATACGGTTCGCATAAGTATAGAACTACTTTTTCAGCTTTCATCTTTACCCCCATAAATAAAAGAACGTAATACAAAACTATTTTCAATATCACAAATTCTGGAAATTTTTACACCGTATCTAGCAGGTTTGTTAGGTATGTAACATCTTCCTGGAACATATCTCCGATAAGAGTACAGTTGTTCATCAAATGTAAGATTTATACTTGGCTCATAGAAGACCAGATTTTTATCAAACATATTTAAAATATACCTTACAACAGCTAGCTTATCTGAATGAAGGTTGTCATTTTTCTCTATCGTTTTTATCATCTAGAGCAGGGGTGGGGAACCTGCGGCCTTCCGGGCCATCAAGCGCGGCCTTTGATATAAATATTATTTTTTATAAAAACCTTGAATTGTTTTTAAGTCTGAAATCATTATACATCTGAAACTTATAATATACACCACACACATAGACGAAAGGAATATTAATTGTGTTCAGTGATGTCACTCCCAGAAATTGAAAGCATTTTTCTCTGAACCCAATGACTTTTAACTTAACCGGTTTTATCCCAATGTCCTCATATGATGACACAAAATAGATTTTCTTTAATTTATGATAATTTTTTGTAACAGTGACAACGAATTTGAAAGAAGAAAATAGGATCTTTAATGAATAATGGGACTGCAATATTTTTTAGTGAATAGTGGCTGCAAAATGTCTTGCTTGCTGTGTGATACCACAATTGTAACGGTTAAGAAATTCAATGCACAGCAACATTACGCTCTTCATAAAGACAATAAATATGCCAGATTAGAGGGTGAGTCTCGAAAGCTAGCACTGAAGAAACTTAACCCTATTAGTGCTGGGGGGCGTAAAACTAAATAGAAAAAAATTTATAAACTTCACTAAAAAATTAATTGTAGAAAATTGGCTGAATCATATCCCTTCAAATTTTGTGACTTTTCCTAAAATCGCTAGCTGCATCTTTTGAAACCATTTTCATGGTAGTTGAATGACCCCTTCATGTCCAAAACTGTCAATCAAAATCAAAAATTAAAATTTTTCAGCAAAATTTTGACATTATCTGTACTTAACCTTATAACTTAGGATCTATATTATATAATACCCTGAAAATTTATAATTATATACAGTTTGGAACGCATAACACTTTATATATTTAATTTTTTTAATAATCATGGCTACTTTTTAGAAAATGTCAATCAATATTTTGATTGATCAAAAATATATCTAATAAAATATACCTTCAAATTTTACATAAAATATATGTTTTTATACTAAATCGGTCATGCTGTTTTCATTTCTGGACTCATTTTTTACATTTAGGATTTGAAAATACCTATAAGTATTAATCAAATTTGCGGTTTACTTCTGAAATTTGTCTCCAAAAATATTCTCTTGAAATATATGTTTTTATACCAAATCAATCATGCTGTTTTCATTTCTGAACTCATTTTTTACATTTAGGATGTTAAAATACCTATAAGTGTTAATCAAATTTGCGGTTTACTTCTAAAAATTGTCTCCAAAAACATTCATTCAAATTTTACATAAAATATATGTGTTATACTAAATCGGCCATGCTGGTTTCATTTCTGGACTAATTTTTTACGTTTAGGATCTGGAAATACCTATAAGTGTTAATCAAATTTCCGGTTACTTCTAAAAATTGTCTCCAAAAACATTCATTCAAATTTTACAATGAAATATATGTTTTATACCAAATCAACCATGGTAGTTTCATTTATGGACTCAATTTTTGCAGTTTGAATTTGAAAATACATATACCGTATATACCCATGTAATGTTCGATATTTGAAGACCAATTTTATGGCCTAAAAATTAGAGGTCGACCATTACATGGGGTATAGTTTTGGAAAGTTTGTCACGGATAAGCCTAGGCTTTGGATTTTCCGACAACGGAAGTCAAAAAAGTAATATTTTTTTCGCAGCAAATAAACATTAATAAAAAAATACAGAAAAGAAAAAATTACAAAAATTGAATATTTATTAAAATCCTTCAAATGTACTGCTCTCATCAGAGCTAGCGAACATCTTCTTGAATTCTTCTTCTGTTAAGAGGTCATCATACGTTTCACTGCTATCAGCTTCTTCAAGAGCGTCATCAAGGCTATCATCATTATCATCATACAATGCATCATCTTCAGTTCCACCCATAGCACATGAGCCCAAGCTTAATCCAGGCGCATAAGAGAGGCAAAGATGGAGGTCTCATATTACCACATTTAGTGAACGTCTTTTCACCGTTAATCATCCACTCATTCCATTTCTTTGTGACCGCATCTTTAAATGGGCGGTTGATAGATACATCGAGTGGCTGTAATATGCTAGTTAGGCCTCCAGGAATTACTGCAATGTCAGTTTTGCTTTGTTTTACAGCTTTATCCACAGTCTCAACCAAATGTGAACGAAAGCCATCCCATACATACAAGAAGAGATTTTTCTCTTAATAGGGCGCCAGGCCTGATCTTCCATGCCTTGCTTAACCAAAGCTTACATCCTTCTTCATCCATCCAACCCTGTGGATGCACATGTATGATGACTCCACTGGGGAATTTCTCCTTTGGCATTGTCTTCCTCTTAAAAATTACCATTGGCTTTAATTTTGCCGCATCTGCCATGCAAGTCAGAACCACAGTGAACCGAGTTTTTTCATGCCCAGTTCTTTTTATTAAAATAGATTTAGTCCCAGCCTTATCAACAGTTCGGTTTGAAGGCATATCAAAATTCATAGGAGTTTCATCCATGTTTCTTTCCAATGTGACTTAAACTGCAATTGTTTTTCTTACGAAGAGTAATGACAAGTCTATGAAATCCAGTTATCTTTTCTTCCAATTCCTTGGGTTGCCTTTGTGCAATTTTAGTTCGTCTTCTAATAACCAGAGTATTCCTTTTCATGAACCGGGAGCACCAATTAGCACTAGCAACAAATTCGGTAATTCCAATTTTCTTAGCTTCCTTCAGGGCAAAAATTCTTATAGCTCCCCGTGATATTGCGAGTCCAGCATTACGATTGCTGGTAACCCATTCTTCAACTTTTTCTTCTAGATGTGGCCATTTGCAGCTCTTCCCACGATTGGCACATTTGTATGATGGCATTTTATTTAAAGTTTCCTTTTTCTTCCTCCAATCACGAACATTCTTTTCTGATATGCCATATTTTTTGCAGCTTGCATATTGTTGCTGACTTCAGCAACAGCGATCACTTGAAGTTTAAATTTTGCAGTGAACTTTCTGTATGTATTTACTGGCATGCTGAAGGGTACTGAGTAAAAATATTTTGAGAACTTTTGATCTAAGAAAGAGTAACAGTACAATAGAGTTACACGAATAGTGCAATTGTGTGAAGAGAAATTAAAGAATAGAAATGAGTGGTTGAAGAGTTGAATGTGTGATAATGAAACTGTTCGCTAGTTACACAGCGCTTGCTTCGCAATCTTTCGGTAGTTATAACAAAGTGACTGTAAACAAAGAATGTTTTCTTTTTGTTTCCATTTCCCCCTTTTGTTGTAGTCACTGGTAGTTTTAATGACCTGTAGTGAGTATACAGGTATTTTATACATTTTATAGGCATACTCTAAGCTAATAGTTATTACCGGTAAATGTCAATCTTAGAAGAGGCTACGGTACCGACTGTTTGTTTTTTTATGAAATGTAGGCATAATGCCAAGCACTGAATGTTAACATAGCCTAGGCTTGGGCTATTGTTAGAATCAAGACTCGAACATTACATGGAGTATATGTTAAAATCCAAAAATATGCAGTTAAAAATGGGGGTCGACCATTTCATGGGGTAGAACATTACACGGGTATATACGGTAAGTATCAATTAAATTTGCGTTTAGTTCTAAAATTTGTTTTTATAGCAAATAGATCATGATGATTTCATTTCTGAACAGTGTTTTCGCATTTAGGGGTTTTACTGCTAGTGTCAATAAAATTTGCGGTTTATGTCTGAAAACTATATCTCAAAATATTTTCTCTAATTTTACATAAAATATATGTTTATATATAACAATTCGACCATGATAATTTTTATTTCTGAAATCATTTTTTGCATTTAGAGGTCTTAAATGTCTGAAAGTGTCAATCAAATTTTCAATTTACGTCTAATGTCTACAGAAATATTTTTGAAATTTAAATAAAATATCTGTTTTTATGCCAAATGGAAGATGTTGGTTTCATTTTTGGACTTAGGTTTGGCATTTATGGTTTTAAAATATCTGAAAGCTTGAATCAGATTTGCGGTTTACTTCTAGATACTGTCTTCAAAAATATTTTCAAAAAAATAAAATATCTGTTTTATACCAAATCGACTATGCTTATTTTATTTTTCTACTGGATTTTGGATAATACGGTTAAAAAATATCTCGAAATGGCAATTGAATTAGTAATGTATGCCTGAAAAACAGTTCTGTAAAAAAATTTCAAAAAATGGCTGCATATTAGGTATATAGTAAAAATATACTTTTTTTTTGTATATTTTGGCTTATAATACTTTCTACAATCATCTTGAGTATGAAATATTTATTAAAAAAAATAAAACGTATTATAAAATCTTTTAAAATTTGTATGAGAGAAGGAACCAAGTTGAAAACTAATTGAAAAGAGAATATGTGATCAAAACAAATAATTAAAAAAAATATGTATCTTGACTAAATGGAAGATCTACCATGTTCTAATGAACTAGGAAGTGGTTTAATTATATAATATTAGGGGCTTCAAAAAACATTTTGACAGTGAAAAAGAAGTTCCTCTTTTACAAATGAAAATTATTTAAATCTATAGCTTATCATCTAGGATTACAGTTAACATTTAGCTAAGATGGGTAGGAAATCTGAAAATTTAGAATAGGTCAGATTTATCAAAATGGCACAGATGCCAAAATGTGAGAATTCAGTCACTATCAAGATATATTTAATTTAAATTGAATTTGTCCATATTTTTCCTTTTGTGTCAAAGAGATAATTTTTTAGATGAAGAACGTTGACAACTTTTTGTAATTGAATAATCAACATCACGAATGATTCATCAGAAAAAAACCTTTGAAATGAGATTGGTTGACAAATATTCAGGCCTGATAATAAAATACACGATACTGATAAAAAAGTCTAAGATCATCAAGAAGATTCTTTGATCAGAATGCTTTGAGAGAGGATTTTATCCTTATAAAAAATTTTATCCTTATAAAAAAATTTTCGAATACCCATTGAAGAATATAAAATTCTAATGAAAAAAGAGCTACCAAGAAAGGATCATCATAGAATGAATACCAAAATTACATACTGTAAATTATAATATGACGTAGAGACTACGAGCCGATAACGAATTTGTAGCCAAAAAGATGGAGGTCCTATCGAGTTACATAAGTTACTGTAAAATGAAATATTTTGAGTGAATTAAACACCTAAAGTTGGTTTATTAAATAAATTAAGAAAATAATTACCAGAAAAATACTGCAAGTAGAAGTTATTTTTATGTTTATAAATTTGACATTGATTTACAGGTTTAATCGATTTTTTGACAGGTTTTATTGATTTCATAAAAAATGAACATCACCATTAAATTCTGCATACTTGAAATGTATAAAAAACTTTAAGAGAATAAAAATTTTAATTTTGACATTGGCTGTCATATTTAAATTGTTTTGTCAGGTTATATTTATAAAAAAAAAGGAATATAACCAGTAAACACAGCCTACTTGAAAATGGGTATATGTGTGTAAAATGCCATACACGGTAAACTTCATCACCTCCCTATACTTTCTATTAAACGTAATTCTCTAATTCAAAAAACCGTGCCTGATCCTTTCTTTTTGGGATAAAACAATTTTTTTGACAGTTTTGATTGATTTTTATAAAAAAAAATGAATATCACCACTGAATTACGCATGCTTGAAAATGTGCATACATGTATAAAAAACTTTATATACTTATTTAGATAAAAAGTTACTTTTTGAGATGAGCTGTCACATTTAGATCAAATTTTTGACAGGTTTGATTGATTTTCATAAAAAAATGATTATCACCACTGAATTCAGCATATTTGAAAATGGGTATACATGTGTAAAAAACTTTATATACTTATTTAGATAAAAGTTCCTTTTTGAGATGAGCTGTCACATTTAGATCAATTTTTTGACAGGTTTGATTGATTTTCATAAAAAAAATTAATATCACCACTGAATTCAGCATATTTGAAAAAGGGGTATACGTGTGTAAAAAACTTTATATAATTATTTAAATAAAAAGTTCCTGTTTGAGATGAGCTGTCAAATATAAATCAATTTTTTACAGGTTTGATAAAAAATGGACATCACCACTGAATTCAGCATAGTTGAAATATATATGTAACATTAGAAATATTTATAAAAACTTATTAATATCTGAGAAAAATAGGGGGGGGGGGGGCACTTTACGCCCCCCCCCCCCCCCCCCCCCCCCCGCCCAGCACTAATAGGGTTAAAGGTGGAAAGCAAAAGCAAAGATAATAGTTCCATTCTGTGTTACATCAAGGGAATGCTGCGACAGAAGCCAGCTATAAAGTTGCATATTTGCTTGGAAAAAAGGGTAAAACATTCACCGATGCAGAACTCATGAAGAAATGTATTTTAGAAGTGGTAAGATGTGTATATCCAAATAAAGTTAACAAATATAAAGAGGTGTCAGAAGGACTAATACAGATCATTGTCTTGTAATGTAACTGAGAAACTCAAAAATGTAATCCAGAAGGAAAATGTGTATTACTCAGTAGCCTTGGATGAATCGACAGATTCCACAGATTCAGCACAAGTATTGTATTTATTGTGCATCTTAAAAGAGAAACCAAAGATCCAAGTGAACTGATTTCTTTTCATTGTATTTTACATCAACAAAATCTCTGTGCAAAATCTGTCATTTTAAATGATACTTTGCAAGAACACATTCCCCAGTTTACGAAGGTAATGAGTGAAAATGAAGATATCTATGAATCTTTTAAAGAATACGGATCAATCTCTGTTTGAAAACAGGCAAGATCCTATTGAAATTTGGAAAAAGGCGGTAGAATATCCTCGTCTTCATCGACATGCACGCCGATTGATTTCCTGCTTTTCTACAACATACTGTTGTGAATCCACATTCTCGTACTTGACGCAAATAAAGAATTCGCTGAGAACACAGTTGACAGATGAGCATTTGGAGGACCAATTAAAACTAAGAACCACTATGTTGGAGCCTGATATCAAAATGCTTTCTCAAAAGAAGCAAACTCAAAGAAGTCATTAATTTGTATAAAAAGGACCTACTTACCTAAATGAAATATTTGAAAACTTCATATTCTCGATGTTTATACGTCTGTCTTTTTTTTATAAGAATATTATTAATTAATACTTGTATAAAATAAAATCCTAATTTTAATAATCTAATAAAAGAACTTGTATAAGTTCTTTTATTAGATTATTATTAAATGTTGTACGAGGGGATAAAATAACTGAAAAAATAGTAATTTGTTCAGTGCGGCCTCTATGAGGGACGATGAATTGTAAGGTGGCCTTCATTCACAAAAAGGTTCCCCACCTCTGATCTAAAGATATACAAACCAACAGTTGCTTCAGGCGATTTTTAGATAAAGCTAAGGGGTAAAAAGTTTTACAGTCGCTTTTTTCATAAAAACAAGAAACAGAGGCAAATTCCAGCATCAAATTCTTGTCTATAAAAAACTTTCTTCTGAAGTACAAGAATCAGAATCACTCATTATAAATTTTACGAAAACGTAGTGCTAAAAATGAAATGAAACATGTATTCAATTTTTCAAGACTTCATTTGTCGTTTTTCCATTGACATAGTCTTTATCGCGCTGGACAAACGCTGAAAAATAATTTAGGTATTTGGTTAAAGATTATTTCTGAAAATAATTAATATTATTTCTAAGAATAATTATTGTATCAAACTAGAAAAAAAATTATATAATAATAAAAAAACATAAAATGTAAGAATTTCATCTTTAGTTTTTCTGCTCATTATTATTAGTGATAGAAAAATTTAATAAACTTTGCAAAACATTAAAAGAAAGAGAATGGTTTATAATAATATCACTACAAAAGAAGAGATTAAATTTCTAAATTATATGAAATATGAATCATAACAGTATTTTAAAAAATATATTTGAGAATAATGATTAGACATTTTTTACTGGAATAAGTTAAATAACTAAAATATATTTTTTTTGAATAATGTAGGTAGGTAGGTAGGGTATGTGAAGTTTATTTATACTAATTATTGACTTTAAAATCTCATCATTCATCCATGGTTTTTTCTTAAATTTATTTGTCGAATTACGAGGGGGACAAATATAGCTATATGGTTATACCATACGCCTTTATTAGTGAGTACATACATTAAAAGTAAAGTATACAAACCACAAGAGCGAATGATAAAGTGGTAGGAAATGGTCAATTTGAAAATCTCTAGATATGCAGTTGTAATAGGTATTGCAAATTGATGAGCAGGGATGCGTTCATATGCGCATTAAAAAAATTTTAAACTGCCTTAATTAAACAAAAAAAAATTTATATGTAGCATTTTATGACCCTTTTAGGTTCTTTGAAAAAATGAAGAGAGCAAATGTTTTTTATAATATATAAAAAGAAACTTTAGATATATGTTAACTCTAGAGTTTTATGCGGTAGTTTCGATTTTCAAGTATTTAAGCTTGTCGCGTTTAGTTACAAATTGTACCGCTTTTTGTTGGTTTCAGGTTGAATTTTTTTTATGTTATAGAAAGAGGAAATTTTAGTGTTCAAACGAGAGATTTTTAAGTACGTGGTTGAGACTTATAGAAGTGCGTTCATTTTATTTGTGTAATCTAGAGTGCACAAAATAACAGCAATTTCCTTTTTCTGCCGTGAAAACAGTTATGTTGGCATCATTTTTTAATTTTTTTAGGCATAGTTTTTGTTTGAGTGTAATGTTATTTTTTTTGTAGCGAGTTGCGAAGTTTGAAAATATTTACTGCCTCTAAGCGTGTAGCTTCATTTTGGGGTGGAGGCATGCGTTGAATCAAGCAACATCAGGATCCTTCGGTTTTGGAATGGCATTTTTTGTTGAGTCTTGTCATAAAAAGTTCAAAGAGTTGCTTGTCATCTAAGCATTCTTATTTGCGTGGTAATCTACGGGAGATCTTTATGTTGAATTTTTCCAAAGCAAAGCGGTTTATAGGATTTACCAATCATCATTACACGCTCTATTTCTCTAGAGAATTTACACACAGCATAAGAGTGATGCGATCTTTTGAACGTTTTCCACCAGAACAGTCCGTTCCCTTGAAGTAAAGGGCAGAGTCAGCAGACATTTAAAAAAAATCCAGTTTCATCCATGTTGAAGATGGCACGAATGTCATAATTGGAGCAGAGTTTAGGAATTTTTTGCTTCCAATCTTTCACAACAGTCTTATCGACTCCTTCACTTTCTTCGTTTATCTTGCTAAAAACTATATTGTGTCTCCTACGAAAGGCCTCTAACCAACCGTTTGATGCTTTAAAACCTTGAAGTCCCAATTTTAATGCAATCTCTTATTCTTTATCCTAAAGAAGAGGACCGCTCAAAGGGAGTAACCTAAACATACTTTCTTTAAACCATTCATAGAGTATAACGTCCAAATGATTATTTGTTGTTTTCCGTAATTTTTGTTTTCGATCACATGGTACTTTTTTGGTTATTGTTTTTTTCCTATATTAATGATATTTATTAAAAAAAATGTTATACATGTTGTGAATATATATTATATATAGCAGGGGGGGGGTTCAATATAGGAAAATACAGGCCCATCGGGTACTGGATTGAAAAAGTTTCAAAATGTTGCAAGACACCACCTACCCTTTATAACTGTATTGGTACTTAAAAAAACTGACACTTTTTTTGGATATACCACCCTTGTCACTCTATATTTATTTGTCGCTTTCATATTTAGCTTTGAGAAATTGAATATATGAATCTGTTTATTATGAAAAACATGTTGTAAAGTCATTTTTTATTTAAAATTTTATCTTTCATTTTTGCATCTACCACATATTGTGGAGGAACACTTTTTCCATGTAAACTTTTATAGTGCTCTTCTAAGCACAATGTCCAAACAACACACTTACACTTATTTTCAGAACATATAGGTTTATTGTATGCTGACTTTATGTTCATGCTTTTACTGTAGTTGGTACAATCTGACATGACAATTTAAAAAAAATTTTCTCTTCCCTTTTTTGAGCTGAATTCTACCTTTGTTGAACAATTTTCTGATTTGAGACCACAGAGTCCGCATATAATTGTATCAAAGGTTTCTTTTCTTATATAATGCCCAGCAATATGCTCAATAAGTTTTTTATCATTAATATTTTTGATACAAATTTTGCATTTTTTTTCATTTCCATTCTTTATTTCTTCCTCTGCAAAAAGAATTTCTTTATATTCTTTAGTAAAAAAAAACTTGCTGCACCCAACAGGAGGGTCCAAGTCAATTGATGGCTTGATGGGTGTACATTTTTGTAAGCACGATTTAAATTCCTCTTGGGAATTTTCAGTCCAATATATCTTTTCATTGACTATCTTAGTTTTCAGCTTTAATAAAAGTAAAGTAAAATTGCCTTTTTCTTTGTCGTATTCTACATAATTTAAAGGTTTTTTTTCAGAATCAAAAATTTGTTTAAGGGGCCGTTCACAATTGACGTCAACCTTTTTTTTGATAAATTTCAACCCCCTCCCGTCAACTTTTAGATATATCATCACTTAACAAAATTGACTTATGTCAACTTTGGATACCCCCCCCCCCCCCCAGTTTTAGTTGACGTCAATTGTGAACGACCCCCAACTAAAAAAACATCAACTTTATCTTTGACTATAACACAGTCATCAATATAAAAGAGATTGTCCAAAATCTCTTCTGTGTTTGGATCCTTCAGTGTTTCTAAAGAGAGACCCCTGACTCTTTTCAACCTATCTTTGCTCAAAGGAGTTTTCCTGATTAAATTTTTTAGACAAGTTGATTTATAAATTTTGGTTCCATCTATATATACTGTTGGTTCGTGCTTTTCTTTTATTACTTCTGACAGAGCTTCTACAGAAGTAAAATCTTTTTCATTCAGAGGAAACACCAGAGCACTATTTCGATTTTTTTCTAATAGAAAAGGATCTTCAGTTGAAAGTCTAACTCCAATTAAGCAGCCTTCTCGATATGGACACCTTAACGTAACTCTCTTATTGACCAAACTGTCAACATCAGCTTCAGACAGGTAGCAAGCTTCATAGTAGCCTTTCATCCAAAAATCAATATTCTATAATACAATATACTTTCAAATTTTTTCAAAAATTTTTATCACGTCCATATAAAAACTAGGATTGAAAATGTTCAAATAGGTAATTTAAATTTATTAAATTTTGATAAAAAAATAATTTTTTTTTAAATTTTTTAATTATTAAATTACTGCAATATTGAAATTGAAAAATGTTTTTTATTGTATTAAATTTATTGTATTTTTTGTTGTATACTATTTATTAAAGGTAGAGTACTAAAATTTTTTTTCACATTCATGTATACCCACCGACCCCCCCCCCCCCCCCGGGCTATTTTTTCCTAGCTTTGAACCCCCCCCCCCCCCCTGTATATAGATATATGTATATATTATTTTTCCATTTTTTTCTCTTGGTGAACACATTTTCTTTGCAATCAATATTCTCCCTCTCTCTACACTGTTTTCAAATTCATAGATCCACTTACTATGTTTAGGATATGCGTTTTCCCGCAATAAAGACATTGATTTATAAGCTTCTGCACAATTGAAAATGCTCTCAACTTATCTTTTTTGTTCATCTTTATCATTTCAATCTTCTTCTCTAGAAAAAGTGAATTACGACTTTTGAAAGATTTCACGGCGTCGAATTTATATAAATTAAAAAATTGAGACATTGATGTTATGTAATGTTAAAAGCAATTATAAATGAGATAAAAATGGCTGTCACGTATAGAACAAAATAAACAGATGTGTGTGTGTACGTTTTCTAGTCGTAAGTAAACTACAGACACTCATCAAATTACTACAATAAATGATTCATTTTCTCAACTGAAGGGCTTCTGTTTCATATCAAATCATCACACTAGAATTTAAACTTATTTACACGTATTTGTCTTGGGTTGAAATACATGACAGCTGTTGTATGAAATATAGCAAAAAGCAACATATTATATCCACATGTGTCTGCTTGTATCTTCACGTGATATTTTTTTACAAAAATTTTGTTCCACCTTGGCCGTTATTTTCTTAGTGGACGCTGTCTGCTTGCTGGTGTATTGTGTAGTACTTTTTACCAGGGGAAATTTTGGTGGCCATTATAAGCAGGTGGTCGTTAAGGCAGGTTGAATAGCCATCTCGTGCTAAAACTGTTGATAAAATTTAAATTAGTAAAAAACATTGCTATTTAGTAGCAAATATAAATCAATATTTTAATTGATGATAAAACTAATTCTTAAATATTTGATAATAATTAAATAAAAATTTTCTTTTAAATTCACTATTGTATTTGTTTATTTGAAAAGCAATTAATCAATTAAAAAATATAAAATTTTGATTTTATTCCTCGTTTTTATATTAAAAAAAATGTCAGCTAATTGTTTTTCATTTATATTTTTATTATTTATTTATTTATACTAGTTGAACCTATACTCTTAATCAATTTATTTTATTTATGGATTTAGATGATTCTTTGATCAAGTCAAAAACAACAAATGAACGATACAATTAATGCCCAATCTACACATTAAAAATTTAAGTTTTAAAAAAATAAGTTGTGTTGATGCTGTTTCTTACCCTACACTCAAGACTCAAATTGTAAACTGTATTAATACAGTCAGAATAGACGAAAATCCTAATAGAGTGCAAGCTGTTGCTTTCAAAAAAGAAATTTTTAATTATTTAAACCCATGTAAAAATAAAATTGCTGTAAATGGAATTAGAATAAACTCTTCTAGAACTGCTATTGCCAGTCTAGAAACTCCTACACAAAAATCTCAAGCAAATTGTATTCTAGAACAGGCATGTCAAACTCGGAGTCCCATGAGGGCCAAAGGAGTGAGTTTGTGTCCTCATGAGGGCTGCACTCCTACAATTATATTTAAAGTTGTTCAATAAAAATTATTGCAGAATATTTTACTTTTAACTTAGAAACATGTAATGGTTTGATTATATTCAAAAATGCAAGTACAAAGGCATGTATAGTTAAACAAAATAATTTAATTAAAAAATTAGCAAGGATATAAATCTGTTCTTTATTTTAATATAAAAAAAGTTTATAAGGCAACATACATGGCCGACATGTATTTGAATGAACTACAAATGAAATGCACATAAATTACAATAGTTCAAAATAAACATTTATTATTAATTATTTAAATACTTTACATGTTCTTGTACCCAGGCTTGACACCTCTTGTTATTGACAATCTTTGCTATGTCTGGCTGAAATTTCTGTGCAGTGCGAACTTTTATAAGAGATGATAAGTGAAAATCAGTCAACTTAGTTCTCTGAGAAGTCTAAATCTACACTTATACATAAAATTATAATTAATAATACTGTAATCTGTGTGGGCCGCAAATCTGCTTTTAATGGGCCGCATGCGGCCTGCGGGCCGCATGTTTGACATGGCTGTTCTATAAAGTAAATATACGGTTTTGGGAAATTATGAATTTAAACCCAGATTTATTATGAAATCTATCCTGAATTACTGTAACTACAATATTTCTAAGTTAGGCCGTGTCAAGTTGATTAGGGTAATTGACACTAAAAATCCAAAATACAAACTAGGAATTATAGAACCTAACAATTTTCAAGTTGCTTCTATCTTAGCTAATACCTCTAAAATTTTTTGTTGTTATAATTCTGTTCCTATTAACTTATCTTTTAGAAAGCCAAAACTGCAATAAATGTTGCAAGCTTGGTCATCTCGATAAATTTTGCCATGCTACAAAACCATCGTGTCCTAAATGTAATGTTCCAAATTAGTCCATGCATCTGGAACGTGTAGGGAGACAGATTTTAAATGCATAAACTGTGGAGAAAATCATCAATACATTTTCGATAAATGCCTTTCCATTGTAAAGAAAAGCGAAACCTCTAAGAATTTCCATTTAAATATGTTGAAAGCGTACATATCTAACTAATGCTCGTGAACATACTTCACTAATCTGAGAAAATCTAGAATTGCCTGGTACAATCTTTTAATATTTTAAAACAAAGTTTCCTATATAATTTTACTTAATGAACTTTACTTGTAGAAAGATAAGATTCCAACTGTCCCAATTTACTCTCTTCCTACTTCTCCCCCGCCCCCCCCCCCCCCCCCCCCCAATAATTTTCTATAAGGGGTCATACACATATGACGTCCCCATAAAAAATTCAAATTTGCCTCCCCCCTTGTCTGAGTACATCTAAAAATCAATATCCCTCCTCAGTCCAACGTCCTTTTTAGCTTTACCCCCATCTGACCCATCGTATTAATGATAATATCTTTTTTGCTATATTTAGGTATGAAAAGATAGGTGATTTGATATTTTTATTTTTTTATATAAAATTCATCATCTTTAGCTTCTATAAAAGAACTGTTCATAAGCAAATCAAAAATACTAAAAATTGGGCTATTTATACTTGTGTTTTCGTCTAACTCATCTTCACAGCCCCCAACTTATGCCGCTCCATAGCTGCAACGCTGGGATAATAAATTCCACAGATTTTGCAAACTTTTTTTATTAATTGTGGATTTAACACTTGGACATGGTAGAATTTTATAATCTTTTTTAGGAACCAGTTCATTGATCGCAAGACGTCTAAATAAATCTGGAAAACGGTCAGTTGACTCTGTCTCACTTGGCAGAGGAACTGTTGGACCACCAGGATTTTGACGATCTTAAGCCTGTCTGGAAAGATGTACAACATTTTTCATCAGTACATTTAACAATCTGTAAAAAGTAGCGAGATATACGACAGTGTAGTGAAACCCATTTCTCATTATATGGTACCATTTCTTTTCTACAATTTGCAATATACTCACAAACTACAGGATGGCCGTCGATCATCAGCTCATTCCAAACTTCAGCCAAAACTTCACCAGCTTTTTAAAATTACGCTTTTCTAATTCTATATCTACTGTTCTTCTTTGAATGCCTAGATGATTGCCAAAAGTGTCATAATCAAGGATCAAGTCAGCGAGTGCTTTGCTCAAAGGAGCCATTCGTCGTTCTACGTGATTATGGACAGACATCCCTGCAGCATAAGTTGATACTAAAATGCATCAAAGCTATGACTTAAAATGTTGTATTGCAACATCAAGTGTTTTGGGAAATCGAGGATTATCAGCAGGTCCACCATCAGAAAAAATCATCGCGACAGGCTTGATTTTGCCATTACGTTAAACAACATCTTGAAATTGGTCCAATAACATTAGATGGTCAAAATCCCATCTATGTGAATATGCAGTGCTTGAGTCATGTTTTGCACTGCGAATAGCTATGTAGGTTGAACCTGAATAGGAGATTTCTGGAACAGTCTTAAAAGATGTTGAACGAATTTCACATGGAGCATAAACTGATGGTGTTAATTTATGCCTTGTAGCCTTAACAAAATCATGGTCAGGTAGGCGAATTTCATAATCTCTGTTTTGTAGCTGCTGTAACACCTATTGGTACATTAGCTTTATCATCAACGGATAGAACAAACACATTTACCGAACCAAAAAGTGAAACTATGTTTTCTATATACTGCTTTGTCGCAAAAGTAAAATCAGCACCTTCGTGATTACTCCTAAGATTATTCTTGGCTTTTCGAATTTTAACCGAAATTGTAAAAATTTCTATCATCATATCCTGAAAAACACTTATTCATATGGAAATATCAAAAAAGACGAAGTTCGGATAATAACTACCCTCCCTCCATCACAAAGAATCTAAAATTTGTGTGACCCCCTCCCCCTCTTTTGGAACGTCATATATCTATGACCCCTAAGTAAGAGTTGTTGCTTGTTTATAAAACATGTATGATGCTCGCATAATAGGATGTAATGATCATTCGAATACATGATAATGTAAGATAAGAGAATAAAAGAGGGAATGCAAACTTTCGAGTCAAGCCAAGCTGCTCTGAAATTCCTATCAAAAATATTTTACAAACGATGTGAGAGCTATATAATAATAATAATCCATTGTTTCAATATGCACACAATAAGTAAGCAGTGTTTATCACAGTGTCTCCTTGTAGTATTTTTGAGCAAACACATGTGTTTTCTCATCTTCTGTCACGGTGATTCTCTTTCTGTCTCCTCTGTTTTTCTCTTTCTCTTCTAAAACTCAATCACTCAAGCTCTCTTCTCTCATTTAATCTTCTTCTCTCATTCAAGCTCTCTTCTTTCATTCAAGCTTCTTCTCTTGTCTCCTATCTCATTCAGCTCTCTTCTCTCCGGCGACGTAGATAGACTGAGCATGAGGGGCCGTGCCCACACTCCTATATACCTCATGGTGCCCCCTGCACCTTATGCGATATCAGTTTTCGAAAATTTCTCAAATGAAAGGATCATGCTAACGTTTTTTAAGTTTTTAAATTGTGCCCCCCAATCAACTTTTTTTGACTACGCCACTGCTTCTCTCTAATTTGCATTTAGAGTTAAATTAAAATTAATTCTATTTTATCTCATTAGAAACTAGTTTTTAGCGGAATATAAGTTTAATATTTTCAGAATCTTTTTTCATGATACCAATTTTCATCTATTCAAATTAATCACAGATTTATGATAAAAATTTAGTTCCATCAATACACCAATCATTTTGCAAAAATGAAAATTTATTTTTAAATGAGAGAAAAATAGTTTTCAATCGTTACAATTTTATATCAATGAATATTGTTAGACTCGCGCTAAGAATTTTTTTCAGCAAAAGTCACTTAATCTTTATCACTACGTTTGTTACATTTGAAAACTTTAATTTTTTCAAGTCAAGAAATTTTTTTTCAATAGCTATTTGGGAATGAATATTTTGACTAGCTATTCAGTTTAAAAGCATAAATATTATATTTGTTTAATATTTGAGCAGAGATATTTTTTATAATGTTCGATTGTTAAATTTTGTAAGTTACACTGTACATATTTAATTAAATCATTTTTTTAAGAAAATTTGTTGATTATTATAATAAAAATATAATATCGAAACAAAATGTTTCAGTTGTTAAAAATGTACTTGATTTATTTATGATTGCTGTCCCAATTTTATTTGTAGACAGAGAAATAGTCAAAAAAAACGCAATGATTTTTTATTCTCGTATACTATGAATTTTATAATTTATGTTAGTTTAAATGGTTTTCTAATGATTTTGTGTTCTTACACTTAAATAATTTTATGATAAGTGATTAAACTACCGTTTTTTGTATACTATGATTCCTTAGAGAATGTAAAAAATACAAGCGTTACCAAATCACCATATAAGGGTTAGCTACTTCAACGTTGGCTTTTGCTGCTTATAAAAACTTGAAAATATCAAATAAAGTGCCGATAAACTATCTCATTTTTTATGCCTCCTATTATTTTGAAATTATTTTGAGAACAGACAGTTTCATTTTAAATAGTGAAAATTGCTTTATTAGTTTATTTTCTTATGTTAATTATGTAGCAAATTTTTCAATTTTGAGTAAAAGGTAAGGTAAAGGTACCGTGAGTGTGTTTTCATTGACAAGCCAATGATGTACCGCTTATGTCAAACTATGAAGAAATTAGTATCGATGAGGAATCGAATTCAGAGGCTTCCGTGGTGAGTCCTTCTTCTCAACCAACCTGCCATGCTACCCATAGGGTATGCTATATAGTGGATACGTCAAATTAGTTTTCAAAAAACTTAAGTTATGCTGTAAAATTTTTTTGTTTTTGTTGAAGCTGTATAACTTTTTCTGGTAGGTTTTTTTTCCTTAAAAGTTATTTATAAAAGGCAAATCATTGCAAAATGTTAAAAGTTATTTTACTTTTTGTAGATTTTTGTAGCTTGCACCAATTTTGCTTTTAAACTATTTTTGAATGATGCTGGGAAAAAATGAAGAAAAAAAATTTTATTTTTTTTTTTATTTTTTGTTTTACAAATTGTTTTTTTTTTTTTTGGCCTTTTTTAGAGTCTAACTAACTTACACTTATTCTTATAGACTAAAAAGAATGAAAAATATCAAATACCAAGTTTTCTAACTTGAGTTCTGTTTTACATTTTTGATAGAAATTACCTCAGAAAAGTTATGTAATTTGGATGTGTTTTTTAAATTTATTTTTCTCAATAAAATATTTTTCATTTTTTAGGAAGAAGGAACAACTGAAATTTAATGAATGCTTTTTTTCATTCAATAAAATTTCCAATTTTTTTATTGTTAATTGATATCTTTACCCCTTTTTTACACATAATTTGGAGATGGTGCGCATCTATATGAAGTGAGAAAGAAGGAGCTATATATAAGTCCTCATTCATTGTTGACGTTAAGCTTAATAGGGCGGGGTTAAAGTTTACATTAAGCTTACTTAAGAATGAAATAGAATAGACAAGAGAGGAGTAGGAATTCAGAAAAATTTGTTTTTTTTTTGGAATTCGCTTGAAAGTCCGCCCTCCCTCCAATAATTTCAAGGATGTGCGCCCCTGAATCAATCACATTTTTTTATATAAACATCGCAGGGTGTCTAGTAGACTCTTTTACTTCAGACTACATTCACTCATATAAAACTCTCTAACCTTCAGCTATTTGTTTTCATCTTCAATCATCAATCAAATATCCTTTCATCAATTCCTGTAATGTGCTTGGTATACTACTTCATTTTCAAATGAAAAGCCTATTCCACCCTCCCCCATAATTTTGGATTTTTTTAAACTAGTGTATATGCGATATGCATATTTAATTAAAATATTTTCTCTGGAAGTATAGTATTTCTATTTCACCAATTTTGTAAAAAAATATAAAGTAGTCTTATAAATTTAGGTATGCGCTGAATACACTCTATTTTAAAGGATTGCTTGAATATTTGGTCTTCCGTGGTATTTCCAGACCACTAATTTTGAAAATTGCAAAAAAAATTCGTCCCCAATAATTTTGAGGATGTGCGCCCCTGATCAACCACTACTATCGAGTCAATCTATTTGTGTTATTTCTGGCGTATTTGGTAATTCTTTAATCTTCCTAATCTCGGCCTACTTCCATCTTACAGATATGGGTTTTATTAACTCATTTTTTTCTAATGTTGTTCAGAAAGTAGAAACTCATCCATTCATTGTTATTACAGACACTAATTCTCGTCAACTGTGGGACTTTAAAACAAATTCAAGAGGAGAACTTTTTTACCAAAAATTAATTGAATTTGACCTAAGTCTCATTGACTCAAACCTTTATCAAGTTCTAAATCTTTGTTTCGACTTTTTCAGAGGTTTGAGATTAATTTTATAGAAATTGACTATTGACTTTCTCGTGCTCTATGTCATTACAATCAAAAAATATTTTGTATTTTTGCCGTTTAAACAATTTTCTCTGGCTGTCTTCCCAACTTTCACTACACAATTTAAATCGTCTTGCCAATTCCAGCATGTCGTAACAATGATATGACGATTCAACTTAGGCTCAATTATGCTCAAGAATATCGCAAACTTGAACAAAACATAATGGTGGAGTCTTTTTTATTTCTAAATGAGGTTGGTTTCAAAATATGCTCAAGACCTAAAAGAGACGACCTGAAGCTGGCGTCCGTGTTACAACATCTCTTCCACACTCGCGATAGGAATATTTTTGTTGTCGCTGTCATAAACAGAAACAGAATGATATTTTATAAAATCTCGTCTTAGATCATGCACGCATTCATCATTGTAAAATTCTTGCTTTTAATGGTTTCCATGTAAATCTGTATTTGCCTCCATATTGCCATTTTTTAACCCTTTCCCGCCCATAAGGTTTAAACTTTTTATTTTAATAATTTTTTTTTTTACTTATCATTATTTTTGTTCAAAAGATATAAATTAGATAAAATAAACACAAACCTATCCTCTATTTCTTTACACTGAAATGGGACATATTTGTCCCCATGGGCAGTAAGTGACAAAAATGTTTAAAAAGAGTCTCATGAAACACAAAAAAAACTTTGCATTTTGAAGAAGAGTTATTGGTTCGATTTTCGATAGAACAAAGCAAACATCTTTGGCGTTTGATGGATTTCAACATCACATGCTCACTTTCTGATGGCGTTGGGGTCTTTTGGACAAGGTGAAGTTTGGTGCAACTCTATTTCTTGAACTAAAATTGTTGATTAGATCTCTCGCAATAATTCTTATAAACTGTTTCAAATCATAAATTTTATCACAATTCTTAGTGAAAATGATGCGAGAATTCACCAGGCAAACTGTAAACAAGTCAAAGAAAATTTTACTATAATACTTTTTACAATATCTTATATCATTTATATAATAGCTTATTTTCTGATCAAGTACCATCCATGCTTTGATTATATTTCTTGACCATGACAGGACAGCATATTTCGATTTTATCAGTAAACCCTCTTTTTCCTCTTCTTGAAACAGCAACGTCTTTGCCATTGAAAAAATGTGAAATCAAAATTACTGATCTATTATTATCGTACCATTTTATAACACATATTTGATTTGGATGAATAAAAACACTCAGAATCTCCCTTCATTATTTTTTTATCTGGTATGAAATTTGGTAAACCTTTTCTTGATTTGTTGATTGTTGCAATTGAAAATATTTTATGGTTGTATAAAATATTCATCAGGTTTACTGATAAGAAATAATTGTCGAAAAAAACATAACAGGATAAACCTTGAAGCTTTTCTGTCAATTTCAATACCCAATTCGGTCCAAGTCCTTCTTCACACTCCCCTTTTTTGCCGGTATAAATAACGATTTCATAAAGATGACCATCGTCACTTGAACATCTACAAAATACTTTGAAACCCCATTTTATTGGTTTGTTTTTGATATACTGTTTCATGGAGTTTCTCCCCTTGAATCATATCATGTCTTCGTCTATTGACTGATTCAAAGTTGGTTCTCGTGCTTTTAAAAAAGATTTGCTGAAAAGTTCAATGATGGGTCTCACTTTGAAAGCTTTATCATGATTTTTGTCATCAGTTTGCCCAATTTTTGAGTTGTCATTGAAATGAAGATTCGATCTGATAGCTTTGAAACGTTCTCTAGGCATAACATTTGATACAAAAGGAACATTTAAATCAGGTTCAACCGACCAATAATCGTGTAAATCAGGTAACACATGATATCCCATGACAATATTCATTCCCAAAAAAGCTCTCATTTCTTCATCACTCACTTTGAAATTCACTCCATTCTGTTCTGCATAAAGATTACTTTGTACCACTAAAAGGTTCATCAAGTTTTTAAAGTCAGTAACTTCGCAAAACACTTCAAAAGGACTCAAATTTGTCGTAAGATTTATTCTTACATAAGAAAATTCATTATTTAATTCAATACTTTCCATTTCACCTTTTTTAGTCCACTTTCGTTCTTTCCAAACTTGCAATTATATTTATTCTCTGATTGTTTGAATTTAAGTGAACTCTCAATTCTTCTCTTCTAAAAAATTTATATCTTCCTCATCCAAATTATAATCATTACTGTTATCAGCTAACACAATTTGTTCGATACAATTTTTCTTACAATTAAAAATTCTTGTGCGTAAATTACGTGAAGCCATTTTAAATTTATGTTTTATTGAATATGAAAAAATTTTTATATTTTAAATTAAAAATCACTTTATTGATTATAAATAAAAATATTTTTATTCTATTGTATTCTTCTTTACCTTATTGTTTTTAATGAAAAGTATTCACTTTCTGCCGATAGGGACAAATATGTCCCCTTGTAAATATATATATTTCTTTTATTTAAACTAAAATAGCTGTCGTTATAATTTAAATATATACACTTAAATATTTATTTTTTTATAATACATTCTTAATTTTGTCATTTCTGTCTTGATTCTACAAAAAGAACAGGTAAAAGAAAAATGATTTCAATTTCCCATTTTTAACATAAAAACAGCCTAAAACAAAAAAAAATAGGAAATAACTCGTTTACAAAAACGTATTTTTAATCACGAATGTCTTATTGATTGAATTTTGCACATATATATAAAATTATATGTATATATAAATGAAATGAATTTCAGATAAAACTTGTCGGACATATATGTCCCGCCGGCGTTAAAGTTTTGGGTTTTATATAGTTAAAATAGAAAAACAGGTTTCGTTCTAGTACAAGGACGTACTCAAATGCAACAACGATGTAATAGCTCGAAAAATCCTGTGTTATTCGAGATGTACAAGTTATCCTGAGCGGTATTCGGTATCGTTAAAAAGAAATGTAGTATTTGCTTTGACCCCCTCTCCTTCTCATCACTTCTCCCTCATCTCATGCTTACAACAAATCTTGGTACCTATCTGCTCTTTTACCACGCGGCCTTCGGAACTGGTTATAATAGATATGGTAAAGATTGTACTTTCTAGTGTAAACCTACAAAAAATTTTAGAAAGGTAGGTCGACTTAAAAGCTCTAGCTTAGGCCTTTTTACAGATATGAAGCCTATATTTATAAGTCGATTTACACGAACCCGTAGCAATCAGCTTTTCTCAGTGCCATACCTTGCATAAAATAATCTTACTTTAGTCGTAAGATTAGAATGGTCAACGTCGCAAGTCAAGAATTTATGTCTCGATGCAAATGGTTTTTTTATATTTTACTTTTATATCTCAAACACACTCATTTGTATTCAGAAAGAAGTATTTTGTTACGCTTGTGTCATTATGAAATCTGGCATTTACTTGAAAATTTGCGTTTTCAAAGAAAGCATAGCTAATATAATCATTATACTGATATACCATAAAAATTGGGCCTTCTAGTTTATGTATTATAATTTCCTTCGATTTTAACTTATTTTGGAGTTTATTTTTAGCTTGAAATTCATTTTTATAACATTTATTTTAAAAGTTTGAGAGAAAATGTTGATGAACCCACCCACTTCTCGCATTCTCCTACAACCAGTTAGGGGCTTTTGTTCTATTGAGTATGGAATGTTTTCTTTTGCTTAACAAGTGATACAACTTTCCACATGTGCCAATTCTCCCAGGGTTCTATACTTTTCGCCATTCTTTGCAACTAAATTTATAGTTTGTAATTATGCTACATCCTTAATTTTCCCATTATTCTTGGTTAATAATATTTTGATATATTTAAATCCCCAAAGTATTGATGATTTAGTTTTATTTAAAATTTAGATATTTTTCTGGTTAGATGCTTTATTTATCCAAATATGCAATGAAGATTCCAAATCACATACCACATATTTGCGTGGACATCCCAATCCGGTATTCCAAATCGCTCGAGTATCCTGTGCAACCCTATGAATTATCGCCTTAATACGCAACAGTTTTGTAATGAAATGCAAATAATGCATCCAAATTTCTGCAATTGATTACCTTTTGCCTTACATGTGAACTAATAGATGAACTTGCTATTTCCAAGTACTGTCTTTATCCTTGATGCGTTTAAATACAGGTATTTGTCTTAGTAAAGGAAGTAGTTAAAATATATATATTACTTCCTTTCCCAACGACCAATTCTTTTTCTCATTGGATCTTGTTTTAAAACCTGAAGGATTAATTTTATCCTCCTTCTAATGGATATATAGTAATACATAAGGAGAATAGGTATACTATGGAAGACGTCGAAATTTGCATCAACACAAATACAATCCTAAATATTTGCAATGTTTCTAAATTTGTCAGAAATGCATAGTATGCATTTGCTCCATGACGCAGTATTTAAATTATTTCATTTTTGCTTTAGAATTTAAATGAATATTTTTAATGGGCATAAGCCAGATTACATCGGCTTCGCTTATGCTGGTCTGGTGCTTACTGGCGGCATTTTCGCCTACATGAGAAAGGGAAGTGTGATGTCTATTGTTTCTAGCACTCTTTTTAGCGCTTTAATTGCCTATGGCTCCATCCTCACCTCCAAAAACCCCTCAAACGTTTATGTGTTGTGGGGATCCAGTTCCGCCCTGACCCTCTTGATGGGTGCTCGCTTTGTACAAACGAAAAAAATGATGCCTGCTGCAATTGTTGCCTCCATCAGCTTTTTAGTCGCTACCAAATGTGCCTACGCGTATCTCAAAGACAACATGAGCAGATGAGAAGCGTCGTTGCCTTGCATTAAATACTCTTTCATTTTCCTTAATTTATGTTTATTTTTCGGTTTTTACAATTGACATCAATAAAGAAACGTTTTTTGTTTTATCCTTCAAAAAGTGATAATGAGATCATTTTTAATTTGTTCTTATAACTAAAGAGTTGCTAAAAGAATATCTATTTAAGTGTGAAAATATTATTTATACTTCTCACAGATTGGCAATGTTCTGCTTTCATCAGAATCTCTCAAATACTAATAGAGCAAATTGTATTTTTTTAAATCTTGTGCACCCCATGTAAGCGCCTCACACATCTCCTGTTAGCAACCACTGTTCTTTGCCGAAGGGTTAATTTAATGTGATTACATTCCCTCTTTTTAAGATCAAAACTTTTGTGTGTTTACAGCATTGCTTTTCATTTGAAAAATTAGCTACCTGAATAAGTTCTTCGCCATGTTTGTTTTCATTTTTCCTAACTTGCTCAATTTCAATACTACCTCTTATCGGCTGTCTCAAAGAGTGTCTAGCAAAAAGAAGTAACGATAAATGTTGCTCATTGAATTTACCTCTTATCCAAATCTTAACTCGTAGGATCTTTATTGAGAAAGTTTTGGATGCGCGATGTAACAAAGTTTCTTATTAGTCACTACTTTAACCCTGTCAGTGAGGGGACATTTTAGCCCCCCTCAACTAAAATTTCTATTGTATAAAATTGGCTTAATTATATGCCTTCAAACTTTGTGACTTTTCCTAAAATCGTTAGCTGCATTTTTGATACGATTTTCACAGTAGTTGAATGACCCTCTCATGTCAAAAACTGTCAATCAAAATCAATTGCACATTTTTTCAACAAATTTTTTATATTAAACTTATAACTTAGTGCTTATATTAAATACACTCTTGAAAATTTATAATCATACATATATTGGAACCAATGATGCTTCCAACTTATAAATGTTACACTAGCAAAAAAATTAAAAGTTTCCCTTGGACGAGAAAGCATCAAGACGTTATTGAAAAATAAATTCAATGAAGAGAAGAACTGAAAAAAAGTCTTCGCAAAAAAATGTTTTTGAAATTATTATTTTTTGCGATCGCATTTTCTTGGAAAAACTGTCCAATTTTACTGCGAAAGAGATGTTAGTGAAAGAATGCTCTCTTTGGTTGATACTCATTCCTATTACGACTCAGAAAGCATCAAAAATTATATTTTCGAAACTTTAGAAGACTTCTGTATTGAACTTTCACAAGTTTTATACTGTGTAGTTGATAATGCTGCCAATATGATAAGAGCTATCAAGTTCATGAACATCGAACAGTCAAAAAAAATACTTCAGATTCCAAGTATGAATGTCAAAATCAACCCATTGAATTTTTTTCTCAAAAAATATTTCATATGAGATGTATGGAACATTCGTTACAACTCAGAATTAAAAGTGGTCTCAAAAGCTGGGGAAAATTCTCAGGTTGTAAAAAGAAGAGACTTCCTCCACAGAACCAATTTCAAATTTTGAAAAATATCTCAAAACTTTTGATAAATTTCCAACTCGAAAATCTGAAATAACAAAAGCTTTCAATGATATTCAAAAACTTGAAAATTTTCAGAATGTTTGGGACATTATTGGATATGCTCCAAGTGTTACGAAGCTGGTTTGTTAAACTGTAACTGTTTTACCAGCTACATAAGTTTCAGTAGAGAGGATGCTTTCACAGCTCAAGCTTATATTGAGAAATAATCAATCAAATATCAGCAAAGATTTATTGATTTCAATTCTTTTTCTTCGAATAAATAAAATTTGTTAAAACATTTTTTTGTTTTACTTTATTAAAAAATTTTAAAAAAGACTTTTTTTTACCCAAAAAACGAAATTATATTTAAATTTAATCATTAACATCAATCATTACATTTTGGAAGCAGAAGCAGCTGAATTTCAAGCGCTTCCACATCACTGATTGGAACACATACACTCATATATGCATATTTGTTCAATAAACATGGCAACTTTGTATCAAATGTCAATCAATATTTTGATTGACGATAAAATTGCTTACGAAAACATTCATTCAAATTTTAAATAAAATTAATTTTTTTATACCAAATCAACCATGCTGATTTCATTTCTCGACTCAGTTTCGTTTTTAGGGTGTGAAAATTTATGAAAGTGTCAATCAATTTTGCGGTTTACGTCTGATAATTTCCTCCGAATATTTAATTAAATTTTAAACGAAGTATTTTTTTATACCAATTTGGCCATTTCATTTCTCAACTCCGTTTTAGAAATTAGGATTTGAAAATGTTAAGAGTATTTGCCTTCTGAGAAAGTGTCTCTAAGAACATTTATCCACATTTTAAATAAAATATATTTTCTTTAATAAATTGAACATGCAGATTTTATTTCTCGACTCATTTTTGGCATTTAGAGTGGGAGAATTTCAATCATATGTGTGGTTAGTGACAAAAATTATTTCCTAGAATATTATTTATATTCTCAATAAAATATGTTTAAAAAAGGTTGCTAAATTAGGCCTCCCGTCACTGAGAAAATGAAAATAGTCCGTCACGAATAAGGTTAAGTTATGGCAAATAATTGCAATCACTTCAGGACAAAAGTCTGCATTACGAGCGACGGTTCGCTCACAAGATGGAAAGAAAGAAGGGTCTTGTTTTATTGAAAAATGTTAGGAGGACAAGAGGGTCCCCACACGCTCATATGGTGCCTCACAAGAAAAGTTGCAGTGACGTCCCCTCGCGACCGTTTTTTTATCCTTGGAAAAATTTTAAATAATAATCCTACCAATTCGATGACAGGTGTCAAATTATTTATATAATCACATCAACATTTTTGTATTTCACCATAAGAAAACTTTTTTTACTTCATCATTATTTTTCTTTCTTTACTTCAATTAACTTTCTATCTATGTATATATTTTACTTTCGTGTTTCTTATCTATAATTTCATTTATGCATACTTGTATTTTTCCTGCTTATAATTTTCACTGTTTGTTTGAACCACGAACCTTTTTTAAGTGCATCTCTTCCTAATATCTCTCTAATCTTTTGACGCTCATCATGATAAAGTGCATGATATTTTTTTTGTGCAAATATTTTGAACTTTTACTAAATTTTAAAATATATCTATCAAAAGATATTGAACGAAAATAAGAACAAATAAAATTCTTTATCCACCCCGACATAAACACATATCAAGTATAAACGTTTCAATTATAAAGCGCTTTAAAGAAAATGAGGATTAGTTAATCTATTCCCTATGTGAAACATCATAACTACTTGATAATGGAATAGTTTGTACAGAAAATACAAATGCGAAATAAACTCTGTACAAATTTAACGCATAAACTCCAATGAAAAACAGGTAATAATCATGTCATATAAGATAACCTAGGATATTTTTCCTGTACTTAAATGAGTAGAGCATTACGTTAGAACAAATCTTACATCTACCATTTTCCACAATATCAGCAAGGCTCAACACAGATAACTTTTATGAAAATAAATTAAAATAACTTATCTAAGTTTTATAACAAAAATTTAAAGAAGAGTGTAAAAACATCGCCAAATATTCACGTTCTTCTTGAATGAAAAGAAAATCTTTTCAGCAAATGATCAAGGAAGAGGATATCAGTCTTTGCAGCTAGAAGATGAAAGGTGGCAAATAAAACGAATGTGTAAGAATAAAGATGTTATAAATTTGAATTCTGCAATAAAATACTTGATTTATTTAGCAAATATAATCACCACATTAATCCTAACTTTAGCAGTTACTGTAATCAATAGGGATAAACCTTTTACCCATTTCAGGAGGACCAAAATATTTGCCCCCCCCCCTCCTGCTGATTTTTTTGGGCCATTTATCCCTATTTTATTATTTGTACTGAGAGGATTTGCGATGTTGCAAAATGTCTGTCCACGCTATTGTTAAAAGACAAAAATTTTGCATGTTTCAATACCCACATAAATATAAATAAGGATTATAAAAAAATTAATTAACATATATATTTAAAATCTCATAAATAAAATGGCTTCGAGATGAACTCACTAGGAGGCAAGCAAATCTGACACAACTTTCGCTATATTTTTTATTATACCAGAATACAGAAGTAAAGTATCATTTAAATAAAAAGTTTGATGATTGATTATTATTATATTTGGGTCTTAGAAAAAAATGAGCTACCAAGGAAAATCTCTAGAATGATATTTAAAATGACAAAGAACAATTGAAAAACGTAGAAAGTACTTTGAAGTAATAATATATCTTCTTTTTAAAAAATTAAGAGCCAAATACCAGAAAAAGCATTGGAATTCCCGCATACTTTTAATTTGCTTAGCTCTAAAAGTGAAGAGTGATTTTGAGACTTGTGTGGCTCGATCTCCTATTTTTACACACACATCCTCCAGGTGCAAAAATTTGCTTTAGTTCCAGCTCTGTTTGTTCACTTGCAATCTAACTTCTATATATACACTCGATTTCAACCGAACTAAACCAAAATTATTACACATTTGAAATAATTTTTTGAACTAGAGAAATATTTTAAAAGCCTAAATCACAAGAATTGCAAAGAATATTCACATCAAATTAAGGAACAGAAAGATAGGGTCTGCGATGCGAGAAGAGTTTGAGTTGCGCTGATTATGAGATAGAAGCGAGATTGTCGGATGGGTAAGAGGGTTGGAATTCCTTAAATTTCAGGTCTCATGTAAAAAAAATTTCTGCGCCAATATAGGTGCCACTTTGCAAAATAAGTGTTTCACTAATGAATTTTGCTCATAGACAAATTTTTCATCGAATGCAAATTATGAAGTTCAGCGTTTCAGAAATTTGGGTTCACCAGATGTCACAAATCTTTATTAGAAGCGCTCAAAATGTTGTGCATTGAAAGTTTGCTCGTCACTACAAAATCAGAATTTTTAATTTTCTATCTTGAGCTTTTTCTTCAATTTAAACATGTGTAGCATACCTACTTGTGTATGCAATTGCAAATTTAAGCTATTTTAATTTTCCTTAAGAAAAATTAAAAGTAAAGTTTGAGCAGCAAACTTCCCCATGAAAATAAAAATAGAGAGAGGGGTGGGTGTCAAAAAGAATAATGTGATTGTAGATGAACATTAAAATTTATATTCAAAATACACGTATAAAAATTAGTGCTAGACTTGTGTCAAACAAGTCGAGAGAAATTAGTTTGTCGAAGGAAACAAAATATCGAAGAATTATGAAATTATAGGATCTTAAGTCGTATACGTATTTTATTTGAGTGCTATTCCTTTGTTTATTTGCGCAAAGAAGTGTGTAAGCAGTGCAGTCTTTCTAAACCAAGAATTTACATAGCGATTTTGTCAAATCACAACACTAGCTGTTTGTCTTATATCTTGGTATGCGTTTTGACGCATCACTCTATCGTATATTGAAAGGGAATATCGCACATTTTTTGTTTTCACATATTTTTTCATTATTATTGTATATTTTTTTGGTTGGAGTCTTGAACGGATGGAGTGGCACGTTTTGAGAAGGAGTCGTTGTGATTCTGACATTAAAAATATTTATATTCGTAATTGCTAAATTAAAATAAATGCGTGCCCTCTCGTTAGTGCCCGATATTTTGTGGTCATAACGGTAAAGCATGACTTAAATTATATTTCTTTTAATTAAAACGAAATTCCTTAAAGCAAAAAAGAGTTTAAAATAGGTAAAAAATAAAATGCTTTATTTCATTCATTTGATCTCTTTTGTTTTCTTCGATAAGTATGACCTCTTCTTTCTTTTTCCTTGGTGATAATTTGACTGTATCTCTTTTTAACATATCTAAAAATTAAGCTTCATCAATGTATTGGAAAAGGATGATAAAATGACATACTTTTGGAACTCAACGTCTGCCAAAATTTCATCAGTGACGCTTCTCCCTCTATGCGCACGTATTGGACTGTGGTTGTTGCAGGACAAATCCGTCTTTTTTCCAATGATCTTTCCAATCTACACAATCAAAAATATTTATGCCATCCACAAAGTTCTTGTACTACAGAAACAAACCTGAAAGAATTTCGGAATACTGGTATTGTTCTTCTTGCGAAAAAACTTAGGATCCAGTTCCTTTCTCAAATTAAGAAGTGTTAAATCATTTTTGATTGAGTCAGTCAATTCTGTTGCTGGAAGATCATACCACATTTTTCCCTTACTTTTACTCCTCTCCATCTAAATATAAAACGATTATATTCTTTACAAATACTGTTTATTGCGCCACAATTATTCCTCATAAACGGGGGCTTCTATGGTATCTTGAAAAAAAATATATAAATATATATATAAAATCTCCAACCTGTATACTACGATGATTCATCTCCAACCTGTATACTACGATGATTCATCTCCAACCTGTATACTACGATGGTTTCTTTTCCATGTACTAATGACTAGAGAGACAATGTTCAATTTTATGTTCACATTCTGCTAGATGTAAGATTTGATATACCTCATTCGGGGAGACGATGGTACATAAGTTACCTATATACATTATACCTGTATACTACGTTGGTTCATCTCCAACCTGTATACCGCAATAATTCATCTCCAACCTATATAATATATTTTATCAAATAATCAAAATAAAATTCTGTAATCAAAGAATCGAAAAATATTTTTTAAAAAATCAAAAAATATCAAACTTTCTGTTCATATTTTGATACCTCATACGATGTTACAAAAGTTATTACCTATACTTTGCAATTTGCACGATTTTAAATATTATATTTGTCGAATAATCAAAGAATCGAAAAATGTTCAAATCAAAAAATATTTATTCTTTTTAAATATATTGTTGGCTCCCCTTACTTTTAGTTTCTTATGTGCATAATTTGATAAGAATTAATTATTGAAGACTAGGTTTATCTTTCAATTTTAAAAGTAAGGGGAGCCAACAATATATTTAAAAAGAATAAATATTTTTTGATTTGAACATTTTTCGATTCTTTGATTATTCGACAAATATAATATTTAAAATCGTGCAAATTGCAAAGTATAGGTAATAACTTTTGTAACATCGTATGAGGTATCAAAATATGAACAGAAAGTTTGATATTTTTTGATTTTTTAAAGAATATTTTTCGATTCTTTGATTACAGAATTTTATTTTGATTATTTGATAAAATATATTATATAGGTTGGAGATGAATTATTGCGGTATACAGGTTGGAGATGAACCAACGTAGTATACAGGTATAATGTATATAGGTAACTTATGTACCATCGTCTCCCCGAATGAGGTATATCAAATCTTACATCTAGCAGAATGTGAACATAAAATTGAACATTGTCTCTCTAGTCATTAGTACATGGAAAAGAAACCATCGTAGTATAAGGTTGGGTGAATCATAGTATACAGGTTGGAGATGAATCATCGTAGTATACAGGTTGGAGATGAATCATCGTAGTATACAGGTTGGAGGTGAATTATCGTAGAATACAGGTTGGAGAAGAATCATCGTAATATACAGGTTGGAGATAACACGCAAGTTGTCTACCCGCGTTCAACCGTACAGGTTATGAGAATATATCATTACATATTAGAGAAGAGTTTTTTAAACTCTTTATACTGAAAAAATATTTCTTCAATATACAAATAAATTTAGATTCTGAAAGTTGAGTCGCTTTATAATTGGGCTGGAAATTGTCACAGAATATAGGTAAAATTTGTCCAAATGAAAAAAGCTTTAGTTTAAAATGCATCCCTTATCTCCTTAAATTTAATGCAGTAAACAATAATAAAAATAATATTTATCCAAAACATATTTTTTCGAATCAAAGTGTAAATTAAACCCGCATTTAAATTTTGGTTGATTAATTCAAAATCTACAAATAAATTTAGATTCTGAGAGTAGAGTCGCTTTATAATTGTGTTAGAAATTATCACATAATATAGGTAAAAATTTGTCCAAATGAAAGGAGCTTTAGTTTAAAATGCATCCCTTATAAAGGTTGTATCTAATCTAAATAAAAGTAGACTATGATTATCCAACAAAACTCATTATTTCTTCAATGTGGATGTCGAAAATTATAATTATTTTATAAAAATATAGAAATAAATTTAGGATTAAAGTGAAAAAAAAATAAATTCATGAGATTACTTATTGATAAAAATTGATTAAAACACATATTTTGATCCATTTATCTTCTCTTTAAAAATTTATATGCAGTAAACAATAATAAAATAATATTTATCCAAAACATATTTTTTTCGAATCAAAGTGTAAATCAAACCCGCACTTCAAAATAAGTAAAAAACTAATGTTAATATATAAAAAACTGAAAACTAAAATGATTTTATAAAAATCTAGAAATAAATAGTGGACTACGATTATCCAACAAAACTTGTACATTTGATCTACATTTTTCACTTCAAAAATAATTTTTAATTTATTAGAAAAACATTATACTGACCAATAAAAAAAACGAAGGTTAATTTATAAAAAAATAGAAAAACTAATACTATTTTATAAAAATCTACAAATAAATTTAGATTCTGAGAGTAGAGTCGCTTTATAATTGTGCTGGAAATTGTCACATAATATAGGTAAAAATTTGTCCTGATGAAAGGAGCTTTAGTTTAAAATGCATCCCTTATCTGCTAATTAATGGTATGAAGCCCATGGAAAATAAAAACAGTAAAATGGTATTTCTTAAGTACTTATGATATAAGTAATGTATTCTGAAAGCCCATAAAAAATGCTTTAATTTGGTATATCGCATGATGCATTTTGTTGAGAAATGTGAAAGTTATAAGCGTTTTAATATTTGACTAAGATTTAAGCTAGGAACACTACAAATAAACTAAACGTACACTAGCCCGATAAAATAAACCACACACGCGTGCTAAAGATGTGGTGAAGCGTATGCGAGATAAGAATTCACTGCGCTCACAAACGCGTAATGCAACATGTGTTCAGCTTTCTTCGCATAGTTAACCGCTAAAATCAATAACAATCGTTTTAGAATCAATAATGTGATTTATTCTTCGCACACTGTCGGTATAAAAATAACGAATGCCCTTCGTTAAAAATTAGAAAGGTTGTATCTAAACTAAATAAAAGTAGACTATGATTATCCAACAAAACTCATTATTTATTCAATGTGGAAAAAATAAATTCATGAGATTACTTCTTGAGAAAAATTGATTAAAACACATATTTTGATCTATTTATCTTCTCTTTAGAAATTTATATGCAGTAAACAATAATAAAAATAATATTTATCCAAAACATATTTTTTTCGAATCAAAGTGTAAATCAAACCCGCACTTAAATTTTGGATGTTCAAAAGAAGTAAAAACTAATGTTAATAACCGAAAACTAAAATGATTTTATAAAAATCTAAAAATAAATAGTGGACTACGATTATCCAACAAAACTTGTACATTCGATCTACATTTTTCACTTCAAAAATAATTTTTAATTTATTAGAAAAAGATTATACTGACCAATAAAAAAACGAAGGCTAATTTATAAAAAAAATGGAAAAACTAATACTATTTTATAAAAATCTACAAATAAATTTAGATTCTGAGAGTAGAGTCGCTTTATAATTGTGCTGGAAATTGTCACATAATATAGGTAAAAATTTGTCCTGATGAAAGGAGCTTTCGTTTAAAATGCATCCCTTATCTGCTAATTAATGGCATGAAGCCCATGGAAAATAAAAACAGTAAAATGGTATTTCTTAAGTACTTATGATATAAGTAATGTATTCTGAAAGCCCATAAAAAATGCTTTAATTTGGTATATCGCATGATGCATTTTGTTGAGAAATGTGAAAGTTATAAGCGTTTTAATATTTGACTAAGATTTAAGCTAGGAATACTACAAATAAACTAAGCGTACACTAGCCCGATAAAATAAACCACACACGCGTGCTAAAGATGTGGTGAAGCGTATGCGAGATAAGAATTCACTGCGCTCACAAACGCGTAATGCAACATGTGTTATTCTTTCTTCGCATAGTTAACCGCTAAAATCAATAACAATCGTTTTAGAATCAATAATGTGATTTATTCTTCGCACACTGTCGGTATAAAAATAACGAGTGCCCTTCGTTAAAAATTAGAAAGGTTGTATCTAAACTAAATAAAAGTAGACTATGATTATCCAACAAAACTCATAATTTCTTCAATGTGGATGCATGCGCACACGTGTTAGATTCGAAAATTATAATTATTTTATAAAAATATAGAAATAAATTTAGGATTATAGTGAAAAAAATAAATTCATTAGATTACATATTATTGAGAAAATCTTATTAAAACACGTGAAAAATAAATAAATTCATGAGATTACTTATTGAGAAAAATTGATTAAAACACATATTTTGATCTATTTATCTTCTCTTTAGAAATTTATATGAAGTAAACAATAATAAAAATAATATTTATCCAAAACATTTTTTTCGAATCAAAGTGTAAATCAAACTCGCACTTAAATTTTGGATGATTAATTCAAAAGAAGTAAAAAACTAATGTTAATTTATAAAAAACCGAAAACTAAAATGATTTTATAAAAATCTAAAAATAAATAGTGGACTACGATTATCCAACAAAACTTGTACATTCGATCTACATTTTTCACTTCAAAAATAATTTTAAATTTATTAGATAAACATTATACTGACCAATAAAAAAACGAAGATTAATTTATAAAAAAAAAGGAAAAACTAATACTATTTTATAAAAATCTACAAATAAATTTAGATTCTGAGAGTAGAGTCGCTTTATAATTGTGCTGGAAATTGTCACATAATATAGGTAAAAATTTGTCCTAATGAAAGGAGCTTTAGTTTAAAATGCATCCCTTATCTGCTAATTAATGGCATGAAGCCCATGGAAAATAAAAACAGTAAAATGGTATTTCTTAAGTACTTATGATATAAGTAATGTATTCTGAAAGCCCATAAAAAATGCTTTAATTTGGTATATCGCATGATGCATTTTGTTGAGAAATGTGAAAGTTATAAGCGTTTTAATATTTGACTAAGATTTAAGCTAGGAACACTACAAATAAACTAAGCGTACACTAGCCCGATAAAATAAACCACACACGCGTGCTAAAGATGCGGTGAAGCGTATGCGAGATAAGAATTCACTGCGCTCACAAACGCGTAATGCAACATGTGTT